>LYUA01000101.1:878318-891686 GCA_002093875.1 Calopteryx splendens
GCTTGATGAAAAGCGTAGGTTGGAGGCTTATGGGATGTGGGTGCGGAGAAGGATGGAAAAGGTGAAATAAACGGAAAGGAAAACAACCAAAGAAGAAAATGAACGAAGAGAAGGCTATTGGGAGAAATACAAAGAAGACAGGAAATGTGGATGCAGGGCGCACTGAGTTGTGAGGGTTTGAAGAATGTGATGGAGGGTAGAATTTTGGGTATGCTCGAGAGAGGGAGGAAAAGATAGGCATGTTGGATGGAAACAAGGGAGGCAGAAAGTATGCAGAAATGAAGGGATTATGTAAGGTTGTGTCCATCGGAGTGGGTCCATCCAGTGTTTCGCGAAATACAAGATGCGTATTAAATGTTTGATGGTATATATGTCAAGATCGTACCTATGGCAGTGCTGAAGATATTTGAATGGTATTTCTTTTAACTTTTAAGCATATACATGATATTTTAATCAATGCATCTATTACTGCTGTAGCTGAAGTCAGGCTGAAGTAAGAGTTCAGCGCTGTAAACTAAGAGTTGACCTGTAAGATAAAATGGTATTGTAAAATATTTGTATCATATTTTTTATTCGTTTAACAAAAGGTTTTTTCTAAGGTGATATTGATATTTCACCATGCTTACATTCAAGTCAGCATGGCGACCAGATTTAAATTCATAGCTTTGTACCGTTAAGACATATTCCTTACATTTCACACGCTGTTTAGGTCACTGCACTAGTTGGAGTAGACGAGGAGCACTGTTGGCTGACGGAGGTAGCGCAAAAGTCTAACAAAAGTCTAATACGCCGAGGTGACCCTTCCCTTGTGTACCGAAATGTTAATCGTTTTTTCATTAAAAAAAGGTAACGGAGAGTGAATTTACTACCCGTGAAAGGAGTGGACGTTGGTAGCTCCACCGTTTAAGGACTCCAGCGATCCTAAGAAAATCTTTTATTAACATTAATAGCATAACTTTTAATAACATTTTCATGATAATTTAGGTTTAAAAAAATTTTAATCTTATTCTTTTATAATTTCCTGCGTTACTTTGTTTAATGAGACCAACTTTGGTAAAACCATGTTGCAATTAGTTTTGATTAGACCTTCATAACGGAATAAAATTATCGATTGCTGGAAGGTATTTCACGATAGCGATATTGAGACAGTCTAATCTATGAACAGTAAAAAATTGGCTCTACATATTTGATTGATTTTTTATATACATGGCATTAGCTACTGAAAATATAGTGTCAAATTATAACTCTGAACATTAATTTTCTGTACTTTTGCTAATTAAATGCATTCCTTTTTACCTTGCCATGAGACTAATAATCTACTATAACTGCTTATAGAACTGTAAATGATATTTTAAAAGTGTGTCTAAAATTTTTTTTGCTAGAAAAATATACGTATAATACCGATTTAACGAATTTAATTACCAAACAATGCTTGAAACCTTTGAAACTTGGCATAAATAAATGAGGAATTGGTTCACTCTAATGGGAAACCATAAGAGTAGGCACCAAAGGTTGAAAGCCAAATTTAACGGAAGCGTAAAACAAGCCGAATATTAAAAACCTGGGTTTTTAGAAGTAGAAAAAAAGATTCCGCTGAAAACAGCTCCCTTCAGAATATTTGTATAGGCTCATTGTAGGAGATTGAAGTAGGGCCACAGGTGGAGGGAGGGAGGAATGCAGCGCTCCGATTGAGGAATTCATCACAGTTCTCCAAACTGACTGCGAGATGGTAGGCGAATTACCGGGAAAAATTAGTCATTCGGAAGTATGAGAGGGTGGTTTATTAATTGACCCTCAACTGGTGAGACAGGGGTAAACTTAGCTGTCTCAGTTATTTTTATTAGTAGGGAGAACCTTTTGTGACCTCGTGTGCCTCCCTTATTTCCTGCCTGGAATTATTCCAGGAAGTTTCAAATCAATAAGGGTAGTCCTTTCGTGAAATTCTGAGCTCTTCGAGTCAAATCCTATGGACGGACTTGACGGACGAATGGTTTATTTATGCCACATAACCTATTATATGGTATTTGTGTGAATTGAAAGTAGAAAAAAATTGATTTCTTTGTTTACAAGGTCTGTAGAGTTTCGCATCATCGTCCGAGGCCGATATCATTAGTTAGTGATTAGAAAAATGCAAAAAAAAGTTTTGAAGCATTATTTATTAGCTGTTTAGTTTCTCACTGTCCCTTTTATGTACTTTTATACAAATTATACCTTGGCATGGATATTATGTTGTTTTCTGTGTATCTAATTAGTCTTCACTTGCACTTGGCTTCTTAAATTTTGGTGAAAATCATTGACTGTAAAATAATAATGGTGATTATTTTTCTTTTATGATTTGTAGATAAAACAAAAATTTTAAATAGATAATTATAGCGCTAGCTTTATTAATTTATTCAATATCATTATCGTTGCTCATCCTAAATCTATACCATTTGCATCAAAAAGAATCTTTGCCAGGTACGATTTCATAAGCTCTCATCCTCAATATAGACAAGTTCGTTAGTTTCTAATAGAGATATTTTAAGAAGAGGATCTCATTAGAAAATGGAAAAGGATTTGACGGGTCTACAATTTGGGTGTCATAATGAAGTTCCGAGAGAGAAATAACATGGGAGACGAAGTTCTCTGGGGCCCACTGCCTGATCTGCCTTCTTAGCCATAATTGTCTTCGGTAGAGATTTGCCATCAAGTTTTATCTTGGTTTATTCTTCGGACTACCTACAAACCTATAGAATTATTATTCTCCTTCTCCTATTGCATGTTCTTGATTAATCTTTGGCCATTCTTGAAAATCACATGGATTTAGAACAGTTCCAGCTACTCAAATGCAAAGATATAAATGGAATTGGTGGATTTGAATAAATGAGGAATGCAGTGATATAAATAAGGTAGAATGTTACTGAAAATTACATTTCAATTTTGTTTTTTTGGATAGCCAAATCTATAAAGTCTATGCCTATTCCAACATAACCATTAAATCATTTGGTTTAAAAAATTAAATTATGGGCAGGTATAACGTCATATTAGTTTGAAAGACAAAGCAATGCATAAAATAACATAAGTTTAGTAATTACGCGGCAATCAAATAAAAAAAAGGTTTCGAAAAACTCACATTTCAAGGAAAGGGATGAAAGTAAGTGGCGAACTAACTGTGGTGGTAGTAGTAGTTCAAATCCAGTGCCCGCCAGCCTTAGGGCCGCCAAGGGCCCCGGGACGCCCTTGTGGATAACATGCGTAGTAAACTTCGCTCTCCCATTGCCAAAGGGATATCAGGGCGAGCTGCTCCATTAAGGACAACTGTTGCCGGGGTTTATCACCCGCAACCCTCTTCTCCTTAATGAAACACATATCTTAAGTTAGGTATTTTTCCTTTCGTAGGGTGAATCTTCACCAAAAACCTCGGACCCACGTTTCCGATTTCTACGTTTCTCAAAGAAGGAATAATATTATTTTTATATGAAAGAAAGAGTATTCTTCAATATTTCAACACGCAGGGGCAAAATGTGAACATCAATATTACTTTTTTTATGTTACTGTATTCATTGTTAGTGGACCGTTATTTAACCGTAGTGATGGTAGTAATAGTTGTCAGAAATGTTTCACGAGACTTGTCCCTAATGGTTCTAAAAATAATTGTCTTGCAATCTAGGACTATTCATTAATTCATTCATAATTCATTAATTTATTTCCTAGGGCTTCCTAGGCCTACTTTCTATTATAGTAAAATGAGTGGTTTTACCAAAGTTTATATTTCATGCTAAACCCCAGTAAAGCATATTGGAAATGCATTGTTATTTGAGATTAAGATTGTTTCCCTCAAATGAAATGTTTGTTGTAAAAATACTGTAGATTAAAAAAAGATTTTTATAGATAGTGAAATGGATATCGTTGGAAAGTATACTTAAAGGGACGCCGTTTGCCAAAAAGTCCAAGCGAAGCCACTCTTTGGTCTATACCTATTTGCTTGGAGGCCATAAATGTTTGTTGTCATAGCAGGCGACTTCTTAAACTGTGCCTGGAGCGGGTTCATAAAATCAACATTCGCTTACACACCATTGGCTACCATTGCTGAAAGCTTTCACCGCACCACGTAAATAGGTGTCTTTTACCAAAGGGGAAGACGACGGGTGTCTTTTTAAAGAGATTTCTCTCTCTCTCGGTGTAGCAACGCGTGGTCTGAGCTAAGACGCATCGGAGGAGGGAGAGCGTAAACACAGAATAGGGAGGGGCATAAGGTTGGGTGGGCGTGGCTTTCAAATTGCGAGAGAAGGAACCGTTATTCCTGTAAGGGCCTTTGGATGGAAATTGGGGGACGATCCCCCCCCCCACTCTCAACGAGGAGTCGTGCGATTAAATCGCCGAAATAAAGATAAGTTTATATTCGCGCTTGAAACTCATTCCGGCGGACGACTCTCTCTTTGGAGGAGCCAGCGGGAGAGAAAATGACCCTCTGTTAGACGAACCCCCATGGGGGTTACTAAGTGTTCATGCGGAAAGTAAGTTCAGACCGTAATTTGCACAATTAAGCAATCAAGAGGGTGGGAAATGGGAGCTTTCTTTTAGAAATCGAACCGATAAGAGAGTTGGAAAAATTAAACTTTTGCTTGAAGATTCTGCAAAGTTATAGTAATCAGTATCATTCTAGTGAATGAATATCCAATTAAGCAATTGATATTTCTCATCAATTCTTATTTTGTGAAACTTCACGTCTTTTGGAGTGTCGAGACGGTAGGCAAGCATTGACAAAAGTAACTTCGTAAAATTGCATATTAATGTAGCAGATTCTCATTGAACCCTTTATATGTGAACATGTAAACTACAGAGCATAAAAGTTACTCCTCTCGACAAAAATTAGGAGCACTAATAATTTCATGCTATTTTCTATAATACCATGGGATTCTTACATGTTCCAGTTTTGATTAACGTGCCATTAGTAGTACCTAAGCAAAGGAAAAAGAGAACGCAATTTTTGTCGGGATTTGTTTTTTAGCATAAGGAAATTACTCAAATTTTGTTGTTGCGTCATCCTGCCACAAGCATTCACTGAATAAAGGGATACTTGAAGTATATGTATACCTTTCGAGGAAGTTGCTGCTCTTTCTGTGTTGAGGGAAAAGCAGATCAGCACTGTGCCCCAACTGGTCGCGTCCTCCAGGACTTAGGCTCTTGACATGATTTCTTGACCAAACGTGACGTGTGCATCATATTGGCAAGAACTTCGAATATTACCGATGGTAGCAAGATCGAGAGACGTTCAGTGACAAGAATTTACAAAGTGGAAAGACTTATTTCCAAACGAAAAGTTTGATTTCATTTATTTCTTTAATTCTTTACATCTGAGCTTTCAAAAAGTCACGGCAACCAGAATACGTAGTTTTGCGTTTCTGCTTCGTAATTCCAAAAAGAAATCCTTAATTTAAAGTCTTCGTAATTAAATTTCAACCCAAAGAGTCTACTTAGCCCTGAGTTCTTCACTAATCCATGTTAATTTCTTTACGCTCCCAAAAGCTATTATTCGCGCTCGCGTGCAAATTTCTAACTTATTTTGTGTAGCATTTTCACATTTTTTATTATGTATTTCACAATATAGGCGTCCGATTAGTGAGGAGAATAACACGTTCGGCTATACCAAAAGTTCCCAGATCGAGTCTTTCATGTAAATTAATTTTTCATGAAATACTAGGTCATGAAATAAGCTTACTGTGCCGTGTGAATGGAGCTGTGGGGGTCAGAGACATCTACAACTGCATCTGCATAATAACGCGCAAGCCGGCTCAAGGGTGTGTGGTAGGGTTTTTTTTAGGACTCCAGCCAGTAATTAAAGGAATGGGGAATGGTGGTCTGTAATGCGGGAGGGTGGGCTTACTTTTTCAATTTTTCCTCTCCTTGTGTTGGGGTCGTTGATCATGCGAAGGAGAAACGAATTTTTGCATCTATCGCTCCGACAAGCTAAGTCTATAATTTTACTATCATCGACTCATTTTTCTGATGTAGCACGAGGGTTGAGTTCTATCCTAAATATCGTGAGTGAAATCGTACGCAAAGTACTTTTTAGTAAGAAAAAATGTAGTGTTTGAGTCTTCGAAAACCTAATGATTCCATGCCAAAAGACGCATTAATATCCCGGTGCCTTGCATCTTATTATTCCAGTTTTTAACGTGCAGGGCTGACTTTCTCAGTCATTGAAGACCTAAATTATTAGTCATGTTTTCATTTAAATTTTGTCCCCAAACGTTGTGTGTGTGATATTCATTTTGCGGTGCCTTCGTGAATTTTAAAATCTTAGTTAATAGTAATTATTGACCTTGGCTTTAAGATACATTGACCTACTAATGTAACATTTTTATATCGGGTGGTCACAGTTCGTAGTCATCTCGTTCGAATTTATCATGGGCAATGCCCGAAATGGTTCCGCGGTCCCAGGTTTCGAGCCACCCGTCTAATCACAGCATGATTATTTTACGCACGTACGATGCTTTTTGATTCCTCTGACCTCTCCTACCTCTGCGTTAAATACATGCACGGTTGTCAATTCATACCGCGCAACCAAATTCCACTTCCTCAGTGGAGAATTTTCGTAACGAAAGAGGGTCGAAGATTTGTCATTCCAAATCATTCTGGAGGGTGTGGAGAACTCGGTCCAAGGTTCACGGGTCATACCGGGAAAGGGTCCAGACGAGCGGGAGCGAGACTGCTCGTCTTTCCCGTCGCGTTGTGACAGGCGATTGAGTGAAATAATACCGGAAAGAAACTTTACAGGGCAACAGCAATCTGCCGCGGGAATGCCGTGCTCCATCAACGCCAAATTTTCTCGCCACACCGCTACACCAGCGATAATGCTTCGCCGGCCTCCTCCCCTTCCCAAAGGAAGGGAGAGGAGGGAGGAAAACGTCGGGTTGTATCCGTCTCTTGTTTTTCCCGAGGCCTCGAAACGAACTGCCGTTCTTCAGCTCCGCATTTTCCGTCGTGAGCGCCCGAAAATTCGCCTTTTCCCCGCATTTCTATCTCACTCCCTTTATTTTTTTTTATTCCGGCCGAGCGATGAGAGCCCTCCGTCGCTGCACCCGAGTGTCGCCTTGAATTCTTCTATTTTTTTTCGGAACATATGACACCAATTCATCATCGGCGTTTTTCAATATTTCCCGCAAGGTGGCGAGAGCGACGTAAAATTTGTTCCACTTAAATTTCTGGGCGTAAACAAAGGACTCGCGATGAAATTGACGTATGTGCGTGTCGTAAATGGGAACAGCAGGCATATATCATTTCCCTTGTAACTGCGGACGAGAGAGCTTACTGTAAGGCTCAGTAGGTGGCGCTGCCCGGCCATCAAATAGAAATTTTAAATGTCTTTTCGGGTGCGTGCAGTTTCATCTCGTGCTTTTTATTGCATCAACTACATCGTTAAACTATATTTTTTCAACGTATCTTCATTTAAAAAAATAATTAATTTCCTGCATTGTTATTTCTGTGTCCGATCATAAGTTTCTCGACTGTAAAACAAATAAGCAATTTTTGTTCACATAACAAGCTGAAATTCTCCAAGGAGAAAAATATCAATGCACTATCTAATAACGAAAATCATTTATGCATTATCTTATAATAAAAGTCAAGCATTTCAATTACCTACTCATAAGTCTATCGTTATTCTCATTATATTTAACTCATAGTTGTTAAATTTTATAACTTCCGACATAATGTACTTATTGTTCATAATGATTTTCCCATAAACATTCGTGGAAATATATCCATGACGTATTAGGAGAGGTAGTATGAAGGATCTAAATTTTGAAGAGCTCCTTAAAAGTAAGACTTCAGGCCCCCCATCGGATTTAAAAAGATTTCATTAAACTATAATTTAACGTAATCGAATCTATGGAGATGGAAATGTGTACGTGTAATTTACGTTTGTTTTTAATTTTAGTAAGAGAGCAGTTTTGGTGAATGAGAAAATGAGCAGTGTCTTTAGGGTAGCGGGTTTTACATTATGAAAATATAAGATATTCTTAAAAAAATTGAAAGTGTGTTTTGATCTTTGAAGTCGCACGCCGACTTGGCTTGAAGCGACGGCATTCCATTCGATTCGTTCGGCAGACGATTTGCTACCTCATGTGTTAATGAATTGAAAATCACTTGCCTTTTCCTTGGGAAACCTCACGTGAAGTGGATCAGCTGGGAAAGCTTCCCCCCTCCCCCTTCGGCCGTCGCATTGTTGAGCGAATTGACTTTCGATTTCCGGGCAGGGCGATGCTATAGTGGTTTGGTTTGCGGGAGTGAATTTGATCCCATCTGGTGGATGCCCAGGGAAAACAATGACCCTCCCGCACTCATTTCTCTCTCTCTCTCTCTCTCTCTCTCTATTCTCCACCAATGACAGGTCGGTCCTTGAGGGTTGGGGAAGGGGGGGGGGAGGGGGAGTGTGCGGATGACACCGACCGGCAGCCGCGGCGTTGGCATTATTGGCGTGCTCCATTCTCAGAGGCTGGGGCGAAGTGAAATTGGATGCCGCATTTCGTCTCGACAAAATGACTCCCCAAATGCCCAGCGACGCAGGAGCGACGCGATCACAATCACGGAGAAGTAATCCAAAACTCAGCGATCAAATTCGCGTTCGAGAATTTTCGGAATGCGGTGATGGCTCACTTATTTGGGTATTATCTTGGATGAAAATGGGCATGATAGTAAGGTAATTGGGATACTATCATTACAGAAGAAGGTTTAAATGCGAGTATTGAATTTATTGACGACAGGGACTCTTGAGGAAAGACATATGTCTGCGTGAAATACTGAAATATGGATGTGAGAGTTCTTTTGGAAACCCCCTCTCTGGCCCGATCCGGCAACTTTTGAAGTCTTCACCGATTTCTTCTAACCAAAAGCCGAAAAGCCTGAACCTAGATGTTGAGGAGCCTAGATTTTTCTGCACGCTGTGATATTACCGCCTCAATTGGTCGAAGTCGATGACTTTGGATTCACTCTCTCTATCGGCAGTTTTTGTCCCAAAATTCAACATTCTTCCTCTGCTGTTCCCATTCCCGCTGCATATATAGCACTTCGCTGCTTCGTGCGGTCAAATGCTGAACGTTTGCTTGGCTCGGGCTTTCCTAGATCTCTTCGAACGCTTACACGTTTGTTCTCACGTTTTCTTTTCATTCGGTGCCAATGGCACGCGCGTGATTAAACGAGAGTTGTCTTCTGCTCCCCATTCAGAATTTGATAGAACTTCAGAAGACTAAATACCTGGATCCCGTTCTTTTAAATGGAACAGAATCCTCGATACTTTGGTGACTGCAAAGTTTCAGTCAGAAGTTCTGAGACTCCGGACCCAAACCATGCACAGCCACCCCATGGCTCTGTGACTCTGTGACCGTCAATTTCACTCGGGTAGCAATTCTTTCTCTCTCAACCTTATTCTCTCCTCCCCCTCATTTTATTTTTTGTAGTTCAGCGGGCAACTGAAATGGTTAACGAAATACGTAGTAGGTACGTACTTATTCTCTACAATGATTTTTGATTGAATATAAATAATTACTACACTTTCCTGAACGTGAGGAATTAATCTTTAAATGTAACACTGGGTTGTTCAACTGATCGTGTAAATTCGTATGACATGCTTTCATACATATTATTATTGCCATATTCTTCAGCAAAACGTAAGAATCCTAACCGATTTAAAAAATATGCGGATGCAAAGGAAGCGACTTGCGGCAGAAAACATCGCGTCGGAGTTCAATTTGGCGTACTGAATTTACCAACTTTGCCCCTTTGGAAAATCACCTAAGCTGCCAACGAGAATAATGGTGGAAGAAAATTCCCCAGGCACCACTAGCCGGCTTCTGGTCGTAATTTCCATCCATGATGAGTCCAATTTTGTCTGTTAGTTGCTATACATTCAAAAGTCGGCTCTTGAAATTGAGCGGTGCCTCTGTCACTGCAATTGGACTTCAAGCCCCCAACTACAGGTATCTCCCGCCGTTATTTACTCGTTTTTCGAGGAATGGTAATCTGAGAAGTTTTGTGGAGCACATAAATTTATTCCACACTGTAGTATAACTCTTGAGCACTGAAGCTTGCGTCTTCCCACCGGTGTCCCACGCGTTCTTAGAAAATACATTCATGATACTGTCTTTAAGTAATTTGCGGACATTAGTCAGATGGAACCGCGAGAAATAAGGTTCAGTTAGTGACTTCAGATGCCAATACCACACTTTTTAGGCGTACCTTGAACTATATGGTTTATTCACCTATACAGTTAAGTAGTTATGCGGAACTTAGAAAACATCGAAAACAAATTGCTCGAGGCGAGTTATCGACATATTGGCACCAAAAGAGATGGAGATGCATTATGGGTTAGTTGGTTTTCAAGTTGTATTACTCATTTTGGACAAAAATTATGGTTTCTACTAAATGGTAATTCGATAAATAATGTTCAAACTCTACAGTTTTTCCGTAGATTTATATACCTAAGAATCGTAAAGTAATTTGTCATAAATCTCCTATACTTTTCCGATTTGAAGCGGTTCCTTGAAGAGCGGTTTTTATTCCGCTATGCTGAATCCTAATATAGTTTTGTTACCGCTGTGTTTAATTCTTATTTTTTTTTTAAATTTTCATATCCGTTCGTGTAAAATGACCGTCATTAAAATAGAATATACATTGAAAACCACTTTTTCCATAATTTCAGTTTAATTTGTTATTTTAATGGACCCATTTATTGCGTGCTAGTAGTTTAGTTTAAAGTATTCAGAAGTGAAGAAGGGGTTACTGTAGGGGTGTGTTAATCAGAGCAAATTAATGGTAATCTACCTTAGCCGGTAGATTACCATTAATAATTAGTTTAACTTTAAGGTTTGAAAAACCTGTTTTTTATAAATTCATTTTTGAAAGTTCCTGTTGATGATAAGTCCACAATTTATGAAAATAAAGCCTAATATTTGAAAGGAAGACTTTGGAGAAGGTACGAACTCCGCTATTTTTCACCTAAACCCCTCTAGCTTAACGTTTAAATGTGTATTTAAACACACTCTACTCCTTTTAATGTGTTAGTTATCCCCATGTCTACCGTATTTAAAGTAATTGCACTCTTATTCTGGAAATTTAATTATAATGGAGATATTTTCCCTATTTTAAATACTTACCAATCTAGAGATTTTGACGAGAAGAAGGTATCATGTCAATTAAATTAGTGGTACTCTGAGCTTCATTAATATGAGTTTGTGATTCAATAGCTGTTTATTAAATGATTTGCCTTTCTATTTTAATTTTCATGGGCAAAATGGGCGAGTTAAAAAAGGTAGTGTAATTGTCGTATTATAGAGATATTAGGAAATAATTAAACTTTCTATTTCTTACACTCTAAAAATCTTTGATAAACCTCGAGTACATTGACTCGAACTAAGCAATATGGCAAATACGGCTCAATTAAATATTAAATATAAAATTTAAATTTCTCATTCCTATACGCCACCGAACTAGAATAAATTATTCACGTTCTGACTGCTTGAAGACTTTCCAGCAAGTTTTTTTCATTATTTGGAAACCCTCTCTTTAGAGTACTTATACATTTTCGATATCTTTATACGTGATATTCATTCAATTATGCAAGTTAGTGTAATTATGGCAACGATATGAGCTGAAAATATATACTGAAAAAAATATCATTATTTCTTACTACTCATAAGTTTGCACAAAGTTGATATGGAATGGATGTATCGTAAGCAAAACGTGAGTCAAATTTTTAAGTACGAGTTTTAATCGTGCCAATAATCGTTATTATCCTCGGTGAATCAAGAGGAGTGGAAAACTCTATAGGTATCCACAAAACGTATCTTAAATAAAATGGGCTCTAAGGTAGGTGGTACTTCAATACCATATTTGACATGACTGCGATATGAAATGAATTTCCGTCCTAATATTTGGGGATTTGGTTGCATCGAAAGTTTTGTGATTGTCTACTTACAGAGGGGATGTTCGAATGCGAGTATTGGACTTCTCTTATGTTAAGTTAGCCAGCAAGTCTCATTATTTCTGCTGGCAGTCTATAGACTGGCACTATGAATGGGTTAGAAGCGAATAGCCCATAGATTTTAGGAACTAAAGTGATTTATCTATTTTAAAAACTCTGGACGTGCATGGAAAACTCGTAGTGAAGCAACTTGAATCGCACAGGCACTCCCTCTGCGCTGCATCATGTTGTTTTTCTGACGTTTGCTGTAGAGTCATATTGTTTAGCGCTATAGCATTAAATTTACACTATGCTAGTCACCATTTAGACGTGTGCCAGATGGTGTTGTAATACATGCTATCAGTTACATTGCTGCGTGCATTTATGCATTTTCCGTAAAAGGTACCGCAATAAACCCGTCGAATTTCATTTTCGCAACATCTTTTCATTAATAACTATAATGCGTTATGTATTTGATGTGATTCCTTAATTTCTACAATCCAATGAATCCATAATAGGTATTTTTCGCATTTCCAATGTTGGCCTAAATAATGCAAAGTGACGTATTTCCTCCATTCTTTCATTAAAGCTATCTAGAATTTTCCAATATTGCCCTTTTATATATTTATTGAATATGAGTAAATAACGTCAGCGCTTTTTGTATTTTAGGTAGTAGTAATATTAGCAGTATTTTTTAGAAACTGAATTATATTAAGTGCCATTTATTTAATTTTTTTTTTCCTTCCAATGCTATCCTATCTAAATTTAGCACAGTATGAGTGATGAAGTTGATCATTAATAATGATTATTACGATAAATAAATTTTGAGTTAACATAAAAGTAACATATAAAAGAATTGTATGTGTATTACGCTGGAGTATGCTGACATTTATAATCAGGATTCCATGGTTGAATTACTTCTGGCACATCACTTCAAGGAATATAACCATAATTATGATTGAGGACGTATTGCGCATCTCATAATGGAAATGAACATAGGGCTTAGGTAGTCATATGCACTACCACAAACGAGAACATAAACTTCGATTACTGTTACTGTATTAAGAATGGGATTGCACAAAAGGTTTTCAATTGAATGGATGCAAAAAATATTTTGAACAACTTGGATGTTTCAATGAATGCCATCTCGAGGGCTTCTCAGAGTTTTGAAACTTAGGATACAAATGAAATAAATGTGCTGAAAAATTCCTCAAATTAACATATGAAGCAGATCGTAATGCTTTCTGTCAAAAATCTCCTAATGAAGGCCCCTTTTCCTATCATTATGATACGTAATGCCGGTTCGGAAAATTTCTTGAGCTGGTCCTTTAACGGGAAGGGCATATATTGTTTAGCATATATTATTGCAATCTGAGTTTGTTCTGTTTGCTGCGGCGTTTTTATCAATATGTGAAGAGGAATAAGTT
>LYUA01000101.1:1051405-1061695 GCA_002093875.1 Calopteryx splendens
AGTAGAACAGTCCAATAGCCTTTACCCGTCTGCCGGTCCTCTGGACCGTTTTTTTTGTGAATTTGGGGAAAGTAGGAGGAAATATTATTTCATTAGGAAGATGTACAATTATTATTTAACTTATGACATAAAAAAGGGAATATAGAGTTTCCTTCGATTTTTTTATATTTTTTCCATGGGAAAGATACCCTCATCAAAACTATTGGCGGGAGGACATCACAGAGCAAGAAGAAAATGAAGGGCTTAGCCAACGAAAGACACCTCATTTATTATTTCCGGGAAATATCAGAGAGAAGGAACAGTGTTATAAGATCTTGCGAATAGAAGCTCGCATGGCAAGGAGTCGCGACAAAACAAAACATCCGTAAATCTCAAAACAATTTTGAATGCATAGGCAAGAGAAGAGAAAAGTTAATCTCGCAACAGTGAGAGAAAAATTTACCTCCCTTTCCGTTTTATTCGTTGTAATCCTTCAATGATTGTTTCGGATCGTGAAAGTATCTCCAATACGTTCAAATTCGGCAGTCATCAGTTGGGAGAAGGCTATAACTATGTTTGATGAGGCAACAAAGGAATGTTTGAAGATAGTAAGTAAGATGGTTTGAGGTGGGTTTTTTTGACATCGTATGTTATGCTTTCTTCTAAGATCTACGAAGGAATGGTGTGTGGGGGTGTTGATTGAAAATGAAAGAGGTTTATCTAAGCTTAGCCCTTGGAAAATAAAGTCTCCATCGACTTTTCTCTCCCACTTCTAGCATCCAACGGTGACCTGTCCCTGTCGCCTCTGCTAGGCGTGGCCCTAGGAGCCGCTCTATCCCTGCTCTCAGTCTCCCTAATCATCGCCATCAAAGTCCGCCGGGCCCAGAGGGAGGGGCGGAGGAGGAGGCAGGGGTCCCGACCCGCGGCACCCGCCGACCCGGTCCCGATCACTTTGCGGGAGACATCTTCGGCGGCCGTGGTCGGTGGGAAAGCCGCGACCGCGACGGCCGAGGCCAAGTCTCTGCTGCTGTCAGCGTCCTTGCGGCAGGCTTACGGTGGTGGGGGGATGGATGGAGGCATGGAGGGGCTGAGGGAGCCGGGGGGAGTGGTGTCGGGGGGTCAGTTCGGCCGCCGCACGCAGGACGGCAACTCAGTGGGGCACACCCAGCTGCCTCCGGAGACGGTGTCGAGGCAACAGCAGCAGCACCACAACCGAAGGCCGCTGTCCGCTTCGGAGGAGACCATGGGCTGCCAGGACCCGGTCCCGTACCCCCAGGGTTATGCGACACTCTCGGCCGGGATGGGAAGGGGCGGCTGCGGGGGAGTGGAGGAGAGCGAGCCAGACGTCATCCCTGTCAACTTTGGTGAGTCTTTCAGTCGCTCGACGCGCCTAAAATCCACGCCAGAAATTGTGCGCATAAAAAGTGCCTTAACTGTCTAACCAGAAATCTGATTTAATTCGATAAAATCCTCATGGATATGCTATGAGATTTGCGATCGGTGTAGTTATAATCAAAATATTACTCGGGAGTAGTTGTAAATTACAAAATCGAATTTAATTGTTCGTTCAATCACCAAAAAATCACAAATTCCACTTACATCGATTCAAATTATTAAAAAATAAATTAATTAATGATAATATATAAGACAGTTATTCAATTTAATTATATTAATTAATATAATTAAATTAAATAAATTAAAAATTATATACTATATCGGAATGATATCCTGCTGTAAAATAATATTTAGCCTCGTAAATAAGTAAAGGAGGTCCAAATGAAGTTTTTTTGCAAGGTAACTAAGGGGATTCTGCACACAACGAAGCTTTTGAATGAGGAAAGTCGGAGTTTTTAATGTAGAAGGCTGATGACAAATAGATTATTTTTGAGATTTCACGCGCGAAGTTTCAATCGCTTTTTTGTCTGTTTTTTCATTATTTCTGAAAATTCGTCGATTTCGTTTCGTTTCGTCGTCGATTTGTCGTGGGCTTGTCTTAACATAAATTCTTGAATATATTTTCGGTTCTGATCTTAAATGAGTATCTTTCTTGTCTCAAATCTTTAAGTATTTTTTTAACGTAATTATTTCTCAGGGAAATATTTTTGCACAGATATTCCTCCCAAACTTTACATTTTTTTTCTCCCATTTAATAGTTATGAATATTCTTGTTTCAAGTGACTTTTTATTTTTCTATAGTTGGGTACTACTACTTTCACCTGTTATATAATATTTCTTGGACTTCTTGACGTAAGATTCTCCCCCATTACGAACTGCATATTCTGGGAAAAAGATAATTATGCTTACTGTCGCTTCATATAATTTCAAGGTTACTCTAGACCGTATTTATTTATGTTTTAACCAATAATATTTATGAAGTGTAATAAAAATATATTTTCTGCGACCCAGTGTTTATCCTATCTGCTTTCATTCTTATCATATTTATTCCTTTTTTGTCTTCCCTTATCACTTAAATTAGGGGTTGGGTGAAAAAAGGGACTAGGATAGTCTCTATCTTGTTCCAATAAAGGGAATTTATTATTATTCGATTTATCTCGTATGGGGTCTACTCTTCGTACGCGATAGGGTTTGCTTATGCCCTGCATTTTCATTTAAATCCATTCGTGAATAATACTTGTTTTACCGCCATTCAAATTTAGTCTTAAAACCATTTTATTTCAATGAATAACTAAATATCAGAATCTACTTTTCGAGTAATTAGTCCCAACTTGAAACATAGATCAGTCTTTATCCAAACCTGGGTATTCCATCTTGGTAGGGAGTCCTGGATTTTTTTCCATATCTCTTTCTCGAACAGATAAAGCAAATGTGATCATCAGTCTAATCAATCAGTCTAATCAATTCAATCAGTCTAATCTCCTTTTACATTGCACTAACCCAAAGCATACTTCCCCTAGTTGTATTTTATATTAATCCAAAAGGGGCATTATAGTTCTTCATAATTAATGCTTTTCCACTGAGCGCGTCCCTTGATTGAGGTTATATAGTATCCACAATGATATTATTTTGGTTAATTGATAAAAGCTCCACATTCCCCAGAAACATGGTTCCTCCATTAAAATAAAGATACATGTACATTAAATCCATTCGTGGGTAATACTTGTTTTTCCGCTCTTTTTGTATTTATTATTTAGACTTGGTACCATTTCATTTCAATGAAAACTAAATATCTGAACTAAATTTTCGAATTACTACTCTTAACTTTAAATGACCTTAATTCATGCTTTAAATGGTCATAATTTATGAACAGTCCAAAATTTATTTTTAAAAAGGGTCCTAACTGGATTAGTTACGGTGGGGAGTACAAATATTTGGTTTTTGGAAAACATTGTAAAGAAGATGTCACCATTTCTATTACTGAATCTTTATAAAATCTATATACATACACCAATAACCTCATAATATTAGGGATGATAACGTGGTTATCCCTAGAATTCCATAGTGCTAAAACTATAATGATGTTTTCCATACCTTCAGTGAAATAAGTAAAGGTGTACCAACCAGGACTCACATTAGTTCATTCGAAGAAAAGTCTTTTACTCTAGGGTTATTGCCACACAATTGGTTGGCACCAATTGTAAAATCATGGCAGTCATAAATATTTTTAACCAACCTTACGCCTTCACCCTTCGAGTTCCCCTAAATGGAACTATTTCCTCACGGATTACTTTAAAATATTCCGTAAATAGATTTTATACATAAAGATGCAGGATTAAGTAAAGTTTCTAGAATATAATTATTACAACTCTGATGACTCAAAACTTTTTCTTTAAATTTTAATTGGGGTCACTTTTTTAGTATGCATGCCTTGTAAAATTTTAAGTACACCAATATATGAGTAATAAAATGGCTTTGGATACTTTTTTGAAGCGTGCACGACTTGATCCTAGTTCATATATCAGATCAGATGTCTGAAAAAAAATGTCTCCAAATGTATTGCACGCCGCCTTACTTTAGGTAAGCTCACCTCTAATCTTTTGCTTTTCCCGGGACGAAAGACCCCTACTCCCAGGGCCGGTCCAACTTACTCCTTAGGAACGGCTCGGCAGTCTTCCGGGAAGGGCCGGGCGCCGTGTCGTCTCCACCCCCGCAGCCCCTGGTGCCCGCCAGGACCCTGTTCGGATCGCACGTGGACATGGGGTCGTCGTACACCTTGACCGGTGGCGGCGGAGGCCTCGGGGCCCTCCCCTGGCTCGCCCCACCGGCCGCCGTCTCCTCCTCGCCCTCCAACACTCCGCCCTCCTCCTCCTCCTCCTCGGCCTGCACCATGCGGCCCGCACCCACACCATCGCTCATCGCAGACTCCACGACGTCAGTTGGTGCCGCCAACCCAGCGGTGAGTAGCGGACGCCCTCGTTCGATGCCTTGACCTTTTCTGTTCCACACTTTCTCCAACTGGCGAAAGCGATAAATCGATACGATGGAGAGAGAGTTTCAGTGGAGCACCGTTTTAAATTTAGCATAAAATAGGGGAGGGGGTCGGGGTCTAGTTGCGCCAGAAGTGGATTAAGACAGTTTAATCTTCTCCACAAGAATGCACCAAGGCTGAAGTAGACTGCGCTACTGGATGCTATACTTTTGGGTATCCGTTCAGAGTCCACAATAAAAATATTCGTTATGAAGTTGTAAATACTCATATATTTCCATTTAGTTCTGTAATTCATTTAGGAAAAATATTGAGAGTAATTATTTTAATGAGATGAATGTTTTCGTTGATATAGATTCTGTAATAGTAGGTATGTTGTTATCCATAAGGATGGAAAAAACTCATTTTGAAAAAAAAACCATTCCAGGGGACTTTGCTACTGTATTTTGAAACCATTGCGTAGGTAAATCAAGTTACCCAATAAAAGGAAAAATATAGAGATTCAAACTTGGAGTGGATTCCAAGCATTTTTTTTTAGGCAATTTCAATTTCAATGTCTTTTCACTGCGTCGATTTTCATTATTAAAAACACAGTCATGGGAGAAATTTAGCATTGTTGGACTTGAAAAGCAAAAAAAAAATATTGTTAAATATTATGTTCGGGACTTTACCAAATATATTTTTTAAATGAATAAGTTGATGCGAACGTATGTTAACCTATTTTTAGAGGCATTGACTCCGTGGACACTTATGCTCGCAATTTCTATGTAATACCTTTGAACATCTTATGGTAGAGAATTTCGTTTCCTTTTTTTGATATTTCTAATTAAATAATGTAAAAATATTCAACAAATTAACAAAGGGGATATCAAATTTATGAAATAATGTATACTGACTAAAATATCTCACTTTCACATACTAAAATATTAGGGGGATATTTTTTGCAAAACTGGTGACATAAACTCACTTCTATATCTACAAGTATAATGCAATGTTGCGTACAATTTATCCTTACATTTTGGGGGCGATTATTTCGTTTACAACAGATTCTTTTGCGGTCTTCTAGCCCTAAAAGAAAATTATGGAATCATTAACGTAAGGTAGTTAAATACTTGTGCCTGTCACAGTCAACGGTAGTAGTGTTTCTTCTGACGTACATGCATCAATTACGTCATAGGTTAACTAAGAACCTACTGGAAATAATGGTACCCGCAGTGATTTCGATCACAGCCATCTACGCTGAAGTTACGCAGTGATGAGCATTCAGTCATCTCAAACTACCTCTCAAGTCTAATGAGTCATATGATATTCATAATGTATTTCTGTTACCACGCAGGGTCCGCGCTTCTGCGTATCAAAGGGATATAGGTGGCCACAATTCGTAGCAATGCACTTAGGTAGTGTATGTAGTAGACTCCGTCTCATCCGGCCCCTGCGGGACAGAACCCCATTAGGAAACTCGCATACCTGTTTAACAATTTCAAACACGATTTCAGGCCTATATAATGGATGCAAATATTATGCCGTAGCCATTTTTTACTGCTATGAAAATAAGATATATTGAAGAAAAATAAATTAATCTATAACACTTGCCTACTTGATCCTTTCCATAGAACTGCGGGAAATAGCGCGATAGTAACTTCAACAGAGTCACCCGCTGCTACACATCCGAAAAATTCACAATTTAAAAACCATTCGCCTGAACCGGGACTCAAATCCGGTACCCTCAATTTCCGGCCCAATTATGTAAACAAGTAAGCTACCCAGGCGCCCTCCTCAGGAATCCGGTTTCGAGTTCCGCTTTAAGCGAATGATTTTTATATTGTGAATTTTTCGTATATATCTACTTGTACATTTATTTGTCTGCATTTATTTTAGGTGGTCAATAGGCACCACATTGATACTAGATTCTACATTAAATTATAGCTAAAAGTCTCAGTTCACGGAAAATGCAGCCACATTGTTTGACGCCACGTTCAACTCTCTGCCAGTATTTTGAACCAAACTCAGAGGCTTTGGATTAGGGAATAGGCCATGCTACAGAGAAAAGTGGACATTCTCGTAAAAAAACATCAATGAAAGAATACAATGGTGCTAATTAACTTTTTTTTTGGGGTACTCTTACGCATTCAAACATTCAACGTTACATGGAAATCCTGCTGTTAGAAGAATTTCCTGTTGAACAGTTGTGGTAAAATTGACACCAAATTTTTCGTGTGGCTCCCGCGTTGTTCCATCTGGACGAAGGTTCCGCTGGTTTAAGTTCAAGTTCAAAGGGTTATTTATTGCTTGTGCTTGAGGAGCTTTCAAATTTACAAGTTGCATTACCGTATGGCAAGCAATAGCCCGTTATAGACCGAAGCCTCTTCGGGGTGTGAAAGGTGTTTGGTATCTACTGAAGTTACGTTAAGCAGTTGCATGGAAACTCATTGTCACCTGCCGGGGCCTAGCCCGATCTGACATTCGTCCTTGGGGTGCGGGAAACCGTTGCGGTCGACATTTATAGGTCAGAAATCTTTGCACTTGAGGGCATTGGGCAGGAAGATACTGACCTCAACCCCAGCGGAATCGTCATCCAGCCAGATGGAACAACGCGGGAGCCACCCGAATCCCCTGGATTGATCTCTGCATCAACGCGGAAGCCTTTATGCTTATATATTTAAGTATTTATGTGTTCCTCTCGTGACGTCAGTTCACGACCATAGGTAGCAGAAAGAGAACCAGCGAGTGAGACAGATCGTTTGGTCTCAGAAGAGGCACTGAGTACAAGTCATTGGTGACTCCTAAAATCCGATTGGTGCTATGTTCCGGTTACCAGAACTCTTGGGTGATCAGATATAGTGAAACAGGGATGTGAAATTGTCTCCAAACCCTGAAAATATGACTTTTACATGCCTTTAAGAAACGTGAATGAACGATGACGAATTCATATTTCACTCCATTCTTGGAAAATTCATCTTATGAATTTTACACGATCGGGGTGAACTCAGCCCACATCCATCCAAACCAATATTCTTGTTGAGCACCGTTATGACAATAAACATAGATAGATTCAAAAACTCACAAATTAATATAGATTCCTCCCTTGCTGACCTTCATCTTAGTGTAATCAGTATTATCAAAACAGAGCCTGCGACACCCTCTCTTGAGGCTCACGTGGTAGGTCCCATGTGGATGTATTCCTGTCTGGCTTCTTAGATAATAAATATCACCTTTTACCGTCTATTTTGTTAAATATATTTCCCGGAATCACTTTTCCAAGCACGTGAGAGCACGATTTTTATTTTTATGATTAAAATGCTGAAGTAAACGATGCCTCTGGAAGAGTCGTGGGCTAAAGGGAGAGAGATGACCTTCTGCTTTCTCTACCTCCTCTGGGGGTACCTCGACTGGGTTCCGGTACCACGTTCGTTCACGCCGCGCAACTTCGGAAAAGCCTTCTCTTTGCCGATTACACACAAGCTTGCTGCATAACCGCAGATTTCATGAGCGCAAGCATCATAGGTGGTCGTAGTACGTCTGAGGTAATTTTACTACTATCGGTCCACTTTATGCGCATACCTATTTCGCCGGTAGTTCGTTGGTTCCCCACGGTTTACATCAACGTTTATTCATCCGTGAAATCGGCTACGTGGATTGGTGTTTGTGTAATCCTGCGGTCGGGCGAAACACCTTCACGTGAAGTCAGGTTATGATATTCCGCAGTTATAATACGTCACAGATGTACACCACCCGTTTATCTAACGCTGGTTATAGGGCGTGTTTAATGGAGTGATCCATTATGATAGGACGTGAAATCTGAACCAATGTTTCTCTCCAACCATTATTAAATTCCATTCCTGCACGAAAAGAGAAAAGTAAGTTTCCACAGAATAAAATTATTTACCGTTATCTAGGTTTCAATGCATTTTACCATAATCAGGTAATAGACAAAGCACCGCCTCAATATTTAGGCTTATGCATAGTATTGACCTTAAGCACATATATCGAAGCATTAAGTTTGGTCTCTTTATTTACTACGATCCGCAACCACCAATCACGCACAGTTAGACTCATTTATATCTTATGTAAGTTATCATAATACCACAACTTAACATGCAACACCATTTACAGCATTACGTCAATACTTCTAAATATTTTACATTGCTTAACGGTTAATGAATTAAGCGTAGCTACGCCTACGTGATATATCGAGATAGGATCAATGAGTCATTAATGCGCACACTTCTAAATATTTTGCATAGCTTAACGGTTAATGAATTCTGATATATCGAGATAGGATCAATGAGTCATAGGTAAAATCTTCCCCGTAACATATCCGGGTGGTGATTTATATCTAATGAAAAAAGAAGTGGATGAATGATTAGAGTTATCCATTCAATCTCGATACTTCGCGATTTCAAACCCATGCCACCACCTATTTCCTCTTCTTTCCAAAGCCGCTCACTAATTACTCACATTTTAATAGACCTCCTCATACAAGACAAGTATAAGAAATTGCCGGAGTAATAATGGAATGCACAGAAAAGACTCCAATATCGCGAGAAAATTTCTATACTATTCGCAACTCCAATTCAGTCAGTGAAAGATCCACTAAATCAAATCGAGCCAACAAAAATAAATCACTTTCAAACAACAAAGCCAATGTACAGAATCTCAGCGTTGTCAAAATTAAATCCAGCAATAAGTCAATAACTACAATATGTAACTCACAACAAATGAGCTTAGACACCGCCATATTTATTAATTCGAAGGCATTAAAGGTGAAGATGGAGCTCATCCAATTGGGTGCTCGCCCAATGGCATGTGGGATTGACACATCAGGATTAGGGGGGCCAGGTTCCTTTACCTGTGCTTCCTACGATTTTCCAGAGTAACCAGGTATCCAAAAAATGATCCAGCTTGGGTCCAGGTGAAGGTATATCTAATGTGTAATTACCACATCACATCACAAAGATACATCATCCGGAATCGAACCCAGGTCCTCCTTTTAGTAACCCAGAACTCTACCCACTGGAAAACCGTATATTCCGTTTTCTTCTCTATCTTACTAATAATTTATTTTGTAATCTACGGTTTTCTTACCTTTTCCTCTCTACCATTCCTCTTGTTTCTCTTACAGCTACCGTTATCCCTTCATTGATCATTACCCATCATTCTTCTACTGTACCCATCTCAATTTACTAACGCAGAATTCTCTAAACTGCTTTCTGGTACTCCTTTCATTTCGTCGTAAATGCTTCAGCATTCCATTTTCTCATTCCCTTTCTTGAGTTTCACATTAAACTTCATTAACACTAAGTCATGGTCTGAATCTGCATCCAGTCTAGGAAAACTGTGCGAATTTATGATGCTGTCCCTATATCTCCTAACCTTAATGTAATATAATTGATAATTTCTCAAATTTCCCAGCATTATAACCATCTCTACCAAACGTTTTGCTCAAAAGTCATTTCCCTTGCAAAATTCTTTTCCTTTCTCAGCACGGCCATTTCTTTCACCTAGCTCACAACCATCGCCCGTTCTATTCCCTAATCCACCGCTTCCCCCTTTAGGAAACTTGTAGGCATGTAAAACTTAATTAGAATCACGTTCGTTGGTTCTCGTTTAATTTCTACCAATAATATTCTATGGTTCACCAACCAGACCACCACTTTTTCCTAACTGCTTGTTAATTACCACTGCTACTCCACGGTCCACTCTCTTCCCCTCCACTGAATATTACTCAGTAACGATCACACCAATTATGTGCGAAAAATTCACAGTGTAAAAATCATTCCGGGACTCGAACCCGGATCCCTTGATTTCCGGCCGAGTGCTTTAGCTACCCAGGCGTCCTCCTACACTGTGAATTTTTTAGACCTTTTACACGGAGCAAGATGTTCTTACGAAATACCGTACATACTATGCAACGAAGTATTCGTCGT
>LYUA01000101.1:1140668-1150825 GCA_002093875.1 Calopteryx splendens
CCGGACCTTATATCTCAATTTTTTCATATTTTTATGAGTAAATAAAACTTACACTACAGGGTAGAATTTTCGTTTTTCCATGACGTAGCGTAAGAAAAAGAGCATGACGTTCCTGAGTGTGACGCCAAGAATCCAATTTACTGCCTGCAGAATTTTCTGTGCGTGGTGCGGCTAAAGAAGTTTACACTTCAAAAATCTTTTCGAAGAAGGCTCGTAGTCACGGTTGCAATTTTCATATCAAATGGCCAAATAAAAGCAGCAAAATGATTCTAAAATCTTATTTAAAATATTATATTCAAAAGGATATAATATTTTAATAATAATATTATATTTAAGAAACATGTAAATGTCAAGCAGTTTTCAAACCGAGGCAGTATATTTTGCCTTGGGAGGGTTATGCACAAGATTGGCTATAAGAAAAAATTAACTAACTTCCACAATAGCTCTTTAAATATTTCCAAATAAGCAGAAATACCTAGTACAAAAAGCAATAGAGAAAGCTGTAATGCGTTGATATTAGGACCGCGTATTGGTCCTAGCCCAGCATCTATGTTTCATTCTATTACTACGTATTGGGATGGGAAGAACATCGTTCATACAAGGTGTAAAATAACTAACGGGACCACTGTAGATAAGACCCATGGTAACCAGAGAAAATGTCCTCTGTGCCTTGCAAAAATTGTCGAAAATGGTACCTATTGATAACAATTTTATAGATATTAAACCGTACCGGAAAAAATACTGGTAAGAACTTATTCGTAAATCAATCTTATCGTAAAAATTAATCATTTATCATAATAATTATCATAATAAATCAATCTATCCATCAAAAATTAAAAAAATAAAACCTCCTTTGTGAAACTTGTGCAGTAAACCTTAATTAATCGTTAGATTTTCGATTAAATCCGAAAATATGCCAATAATTTTACTTACCAAGCTATGTAAAACTAAGTACTAACTGCAGTAGTTACGTTCACAAAAAATTTTAATAAATAAGGAAGTATTATAGGGAAATGTATCTGTTCACGTAAAACATACACAGAACACGTATCATGGCTAAAAAACCTAACATATTTGGATAAATAAAATTATAAACTATCTCTGCTAATTAAAACATGAGTAAACTTGATTTACAAGAATAAACGAGACAAAGATGGGAATGGTACGTTGTTAAGATGCAAGAGAGAGAGAGAAATTTTATTTAAAAATCTTATCATCATAAACTCCAGAGCCTTCCTTTGGGTCGAGTGTTTACAAGTTATGATTTTGTAGTTAATGAGAGGCAGGTTGTAAAAGAAAAGAGTGGCTATTTAAAAAAATATCATTTCCAAAAATTAACGATGGTTGTCGGAATTATGAAACAAGAAATGCAAACGCTAAATTCAATAAAGTAAATACAGTCCCCTTTTTTGAGATATATGCAACTGGATTTTAATACACGCTTAAAAATTTGCTGAATGTATTCTTAACACCTTATGAATAAAGAAGCATCGAGGAATTTAAATTACGGCTCGATATTTTAAATTATAAATTTAGCATGGCGCTGAGTTCATAGGCACTACCCGATCCGATGATGCTTTAAATCGACCTCGAATAATTCCCCTTTTGCTATGCCTCTCTCCCACGATTCAAACCGAAATTACGACTAAACTACCAACGACCCTTCGTCTCTAAAAAAAAAAGGATCCCATTTTGAATTGGGCCTTCATCCTAATGCGCTCATGTCGTAAAAAGAACCATCAAGTTTTATGGCATTAAATTTATTACCGAGTGGTATTTCATATTTATTCCTTTATTATGCCCTCAATCAATTCAATTAAAAATTAAATTGATAGTGAAATTAATATCCGATGGCTTGAATTAAATTTAAATAATTAATTATAAATAATGCAAATAATATCAGGGAAAATCCGGAGGAAAAGCGCGGGATAGCTCTTAAGTTCATAGCGTAATTTTTACCATTCTTTATATGCTTCAATATTTTAAGGTTTTAAGAACTTCATTTAAGATTTTCATGTCGATTTCTCAGGAAGTCTTCAAGTTTTCATAGTGCTCCAAAAATTAATTTTCTCAAGTCGTAAATTCCAGGTGAACTTATTATGTTTTTGACTTAACGTTTAAAGCTGTCAATTAGACTTTTATTTTCATATCCATTTGAGTAGTTTCCAGCACCCCCGTACCTATGATTGGTTTGATACTTGAAAATATACTTCGCCTCAAGCTAAGCGATAAGGTGTTAGGAATTCACATATAATATTAAAGGGGGAACGTTTTCTTTTCTCTTACCAAACTTCAAGAGTGTTGTTAGTCACAAAATCAATCACATTGGGTGCTCAGGGGAATCAACCAGACGTAAAGTGATGACGAGGTTTTGAATTATTTTGAAATATTAAGACCCGGAGGAATGAAAGACTCAAGTGCCCAAATAGTGGAGCTCAGTCGCTTGAGCCTCAATGGTGGGTTAGGAATGCAGCATGAACACTGTGAAGCAACATTAAGGATTCATCCATGTGTCTTTGCGTAAGAAGGAATGGGGAGATGGAGGACGGGGGAGGAAGAATTGTAATATGCCCTGTGGTTGTTGATTTTTTGGTTTATTTGTGTGGTGCTTTCGCCTACGTAGAATTGGGAACAAAGGTTGCATTGTAGGTGATATATTTTGTAAGTGGTGTGGCACTATTCGGATCAGCTTGAGTACTGCAGGGGATCCCTGTGATTGGACGGTTGAAGGAGGTAATCGGGCGAAATACTTGGAATTTTTTGCTGCGTGATCTCCTGAAGCACTGTTAGGTGTAGTGTGGAGGTGATAAATCGGTTTTCTGAGGCAAAAGGTTTTATTTTGAGAAGGATTCCCAATCAGAGTGGACGTCTGTAAGATGCTGTGTTACGTTTCCGTAATAGCTTGGCTGTCGATCAATTATTTTAATGGATTGGGAACACATTATTCATAAAGGTATTTAGTTTTTTTTAATTCCGGATAAAAGCGTGGTTTACAAATTGGTGTTATGAGTGGAAGTTTATCTGTTACGTAGTTATAAAACTTAGCGAATGGAACCAGAATGCATTTATTTTTTATAAAAATTAGGAAGGTAATTCACAAGTTTATGCTTTTCAGCTTGTGACCATAGGATGAGGGATATGTGGAAATTTACACGTATCAGGACAAAAACAAACAACATTAGGTGATGGACATGGACATAATGGAGAAATGTCAACAAAATAGTCGAACGGAAAACATCATAGGACTGCCATTCATGCAGTCATGCACATTCAGGCTCATGATTGAGCAATGCGTGGGATGCGTCTCGTAAGAGCGCCAGTACCTGAGGACTGCATTCCTCACGGAAAATACGTTTTTCTTCCTTATTCCGAGATTGACTCCAGCTAGTGCAGGAAGGTTGTTCGCATCCGAAATTCACCGCTGCCCTTGGGAACTAACTACCTTCCATCTGCCTCCGCCCTATCGAGAGCACCCCTTTCCCTTTTTAACAAAATTATCCACGGCGAAGAAGGGGTTTGAGGAGATTAGGAACTAAGGTGAATGGGAGGTTTTTGGACGTGTTAGCAGGAAGTGAAGTGAGAATGAGGAGGGAAGGGGGAGGGGGATATGGCGGCCTCGCTCCGTTCAATTAAAAGGAGCGAGAGAGGTCGGGACGATTGTTTAATGAAGAAATTTCGCGGGGGTGGCGGGGTTAAAAGGGTGCCCGTTGGGGGAGGGTGGCTGTAAAGCAGGAGTGTGGTATTCCCTGTCGCTCAAGAGCGTCTCAAAAAGGCGTCGTCGTCAAAAGGTGAAGTAGGAGGTGCCGACCAATGAAGGGAGAGGGGAGGAGCGTGAGATGAAGACGAAAGTGGAGTAGAAGGATGAGGAAGGAGACTGAATTAAAAGAGGCACGGGTGTTTCCAACTGGCAGGAGGACGGTGAAGATAAAGAGACGATGAAGGCCTCCTCTGGGGTTGTTGGTTGGAGAAAGAGGAAACGAAAACAATTGAGAGTCGCATACCGCACCGGCAATATTTGTCCGGGACCGTAAGAGAGTGGAGACTTGAAATTTCTCCCCCCGTCGTATTTCAATCAATATAACGGGTTTAAGGGTTGCTTTCACTTCTCGCGATGATGATGATATTGACGCCATCACGCGTAAATATTACGCCTCGTCCAATTAACCCTCCGTCCCACCCTCTCCCCTCCCCAACTTCCCAAATTGCGTCCCAACATATGGTGTTGGATTACGGACAGTTTGAACAAGATGAGTGGTGGACTCAATTACTGAAGAAATAAGGAAATAGCATCTCTTCTTCTCCCATTGTTTGCATTATTCCCCAACAAGTAAGAGTAACATTAACGTTAAAATTGCTTGCTCTTATCGTCGATGCAGATTGATCCTGTCATGTAACAGATAACTACTCAGGGAGTGTACGAATTAATCGCCAAAACTAGGTTACTTTTTTTAATTTTCTCAGATACACGATATCACCAGAAAACATTAGAAAATTTCAAGATAGGCCATAAATATTATAAAAAGAAAAATTCCGTCGTTGAACTGGAACTATGTGGAGATGGACCGATTTCGTCGTGATGATGAAAGAGCCAAGACTATCCTGAAGAAATCCCGAAGAAAAAGCACATGACCGCGTAGAGGCGTCGGATTTTTTCCGATAGCCGAAAGAGTTGCCTTCGATGTAATGTGACACTGGTGGTTGAAATTCAATCAGAGGAAAATAAATTAAAACTTGAGCGACGCATGCAACGTCACGCTCGTTAATGCTGGTCAACTGAGAATTCAGAAAACGACCAATTTGCATCGACCGACATTCTGTAAAAGACGAACTTTCCATTAAAATTAGCAGAAATAGTGACGCATATTCTCAAGTTCAACATAATCGGCATTAATGAAGAGTAAGTACTTCTAAACGTATTTTGGAATCCATTATTTCATGTGATTTTATTATTTACAGCATTAATACACATAAATATTACTCTACGTTACTCAAGATAATGGCCTGTGTTAAGTTATTGGATAGCCAGATGTAAAAAATTAATCGGTTCCCCTATTCAATTCCACATCAGCAATCAAGAGTCTGATGAGTAAGTACATTAATTTAAAATACATATTTCGAACTATATTATGTCAGTTACGTTTCTTGGGCTAATCAAATGAAGACTATTAAATAAGGTGATGACGTGATCGTGCGAGATATGCATCGATGTTATTTACAAGTCGTAATTATAAAAATGGATAGCTGTAATGATAAGGGCTATATCAAGAAAACGGCTGAGGATCTAAATTAATATGCAATATAACAAGCCAAATATTCAAGTCAATAATTCGAAAGTCTTGGTTGGTGTAATTTAAACATCTTAATCATTCCATTAATCTCTCGCATTCTGAGATATATTATTACTGGTTTTCCAATTTATCTGGTAAATGATAGCACCAAAACTTCACATAGCTAAAGACTTTTGCCCAAGGAGATTGAGGCCCAATTCGTTATAACATATCCATTGAATTATATCATGGGAACTATTGTATTCAATATATAATGGCACATACGAAAAAGGTTTAGTGCAATTGATTGTAAACATAAATAGGCACAAAATCAGGTAATATTTTTGTTTTAACACGAATTATTTCGACCTGTACCCACAGTCTTCAGAAACCTGAAATTTTCTCACATACCCAAGAAGGTTAACATAAAAATTGCGCCAGCTTACACTTTATAGACTAGAGGTTAAAATACCACCACAAAATTGAATGATAAGGTTAGGTATAATAAGTATATAAAGTACCTCTAAAGTAAATAGTATAATTTAAATTTATTAAGGTACTATTTAAAGTAAACATGACTCGGGCAATCTGGTCGCCTTGCTTGTAAGAAAATTTCCATAGAAACTGCACGCATCCCTCCTTCCTGGATAGCAGGGAATTTTGACACCGTCGACAGGATCAAAGTTCTTGATTTTATACGTCGTGTACATCTGCATAATACCCAGCAAGCCTCACCACTTGAGTGTGAGGCAGGGGGTGAATTCAAACCTGGTATTTACTTAAGAAATGAAACATTCCTATAGGTGATTCATGCGCCGAAAAAAGGGTCATAGGGTGCAGCGTAAATGTGACTTCATCCAATCACACATCATATTTCCTACACCAATAGATTTGTTGTAAGTATTAAGGCATATATAAATAGCAATACGCCTAGATACTTATATAGTGTTTACCACATTGGATAATACATATATAAATTTAAATTAATATTTATTTTGATTTTTTTTAATTGGCCAAAGAAAGAACAACACTGGAAAGAAGTAAAGAATGGCTTTTTTAAGTGTAAATTTGCCATGAGGTTTATGCAATACATTTTGCCATGATTTTGTCAACAAGGTAAAAAAATCATTAAAACCATTCATTTCCATTTTTCCATTCGTTTTCCATTCATTTTGTCTATATTTTTTCCGTCTTTCTTTTACAGCGTATGTCTTACTAAGATCAAAAAATAGTAAATTCAGTATATTGTTTTTTCATTGCATCTAAACTACAAAAAACAGTTTTTAAAAAATTCTCACCGTTGCACAATTTTATTCGTCTCTGTTGTAGTGAGTAGGTACTATATTATTTAAAGGCCGCAGTATTCCAGTGGATATAACGCTAAAGTACTAACCAGAGGCCCAGGGTTCGATTTCGGGTGACGCCTGTGGGCCCCCTCAGGCTCACCCACAGCTGTGTGCCATTTTTCGTGTGACGTACCAGGTCATTCTGGGAAATCACAAGCGTCACAAGGAAAGGAACTTGGCATTCTACTCTGATGTGTGGAGATCAAACGCCACTATGCTCAGTATTGGGTGACTTCTACCCTCACCTCCCAAACCGACTTTCAGTTTGAATACTGTGATTGATACTATTTATCTTATCGTATCTTATTTATCATCATAATCGACGGCCCCATTCAAGCGTTCATCTGCTTTCTAAATTAACATAATTCTTTAATTAGATTCAGATAAATTCAGATCTTCCAGAAATCATTTTGGATTCAGCAATATTATCAAGCATTTTTTCGTAGGGTTCAGATCTTGAATTAAGTAATTATGCATCACGGTCGTAAACTATAATTAGAAATATGACAGTATATAATAACTTATTTTTTCCTGAAAAATAAGAGAAATCTTAAAAATCTCATAAAAAAATATTTAAAAAGGATTATTGAATTATAACATTAAATTAGCAAGCATATTAATTTTAATAGGAACCTTATTCTTGAAATTAATTACGTATTATTATCCTGATCGCGCTACGATTTGCTCGACATATTTGTATATAAAATAGGCGAGCTTCCAGGGGTGCACATAACGACATCTGAGGAAAAGTAAAATGCTACCTGGTTATTTAACCTATAGTAGTAGATTTCTTTTACGATCAGCACTATAATTATAAATATGGTAATTTTTTAAAGGTAAGATAAAAAGATTTATGTCAAAAAGAAATATGTGAGTGTGGTAATTGTTAGAAGAGAATATAAAGATTTGCCAAAAAACTGAATTTTAACCATCACAATGAAAAGATCAGCAAAAATAAAAAAATTAGACTTACAATTATAAAATTTTAGTAACGAATTTGGTTTTTACCTAAGATTGGTTCACTAATTCCGAATGTAATTTGGAATGCAAAGTTATCCTTTCAAGATTGAAAAAATCAAATTCTCCATACATTCATATTTACCTGAGAAAAACTAAAATACCGGTGTAGAGACCGCCAATATTGAAAAAAGAGGATTTTTTAGCGGCCTAAAATATTTATTTGAGTGTGGTAATTTTTAGAAGATATGATAGTTATATTTATATATTTATTTTAAAACCTGAATTGACCAAGATAATGAAAATAACTATGTAGAATAAATGGACTGAGGAAAGAAATTATTAGAATATATTTAAAGACAATAGTTCATCGAAGAGTAATATACAATAAATTTTGGAAAATATACAATATATATGTTCTAAAAAGTGTTGCTTGCCCTAAATGATAATTAAATATGTACCCGTTCTCTTATAATATGCAAATAAATGCCCAAAATATAAATTAGGGACAAAATATGTTTCAAGAGAATTAGGTATTAACTGATTACCGAGAAAAGATTATTACTTTAATAATTTTATAATAATATTTCGTAAAACAACCAAAACACACATTATTTGGAAATATTAATTCGATATTGGACCATAACCGTATATTGCATATAACGCGAAGGGCTCCTGTTAAATATTGTTTTCTATTTTAATTTAGCCTGATAATAAATAGTGTGAATCGAGTAATTACGTATTGGAAGACTCTTACATATGCAGTTCCAACTTTCACTCCCACACAAAACAGAACTAATGATACTGAGTTACCTAATTTACTCAAGTTACATTTTAAATTTTGTATTAACAACCTTGTCCGACCCGTAATTGTCTTTGTTAAGGTGTAAACATTCTCATTTAATATTTATCCCTCACGAAAGTCTGCTTGAACAATGGACAACCTTTAAGGTTTTATTTGCTCAATTACTGCCATTTGAGTAATTATTCAGATGAGTAAAAATTCCAAGACCAAATGTTTGGATGAAGAGCAAGGATCAATAATAAATTGTCGTTGTAAGAACTTAAAAAAAGAGGTAAATGAAGTAATTTCGGATTAATTTTCAGCCTTTTTTAAACCAAGGTTCAGCCAAGGTATTAGAAAAATTTGTAAAATAAGGACCCAAAGATATCACGACATAAAATAAAAGAACCATAGAACTCTTAACTAATACTACAATTATGAAAAGTGGCATGCTTTATCAGGTGGTTAGCAGGCATAAATATTTTGGTTCATGAACCCTCAGAAGTAAATAATGTTTGCGGGCATCAGGGAAAACCCACAACAAGGTAATTACCGTGAATGAAGCTACTGTGTTCAGTTCAAAGGTCCGGACCTTCAACTGTTCCTTTAGTTATTTCTCTTTCGGGAATTCTTTCACACAATTTTAGCACCAAATTGTAATAAAATGTTTTGACCCATTGGTGTTAGAAATATGAGAATCCCGGCCAATTTCCTACGGGATGAGGAGGGGGGGATTTTCCGAAGAGCCACTCCCCGAAAAGGCCATTAAGGAAGGACGCGGTGGTGTTGGCTGAGCGACCCTCTTAATAAAGCGAGGGAAAGAAAGAAGGCTAGAGGCAGCGGGGGGAATAGGGGAGTGTAATGTGAAGATTTGAACCGAGTTCCGACCGTTGAGATGCTCTTTAGAAGAGGATATATTTGTGGATTTTGCACTGCGGGGTGTGGCCTAAGGAGAGGGGAATATGATGCGCCATGCACCACTCGATTATGGAATACCGTTCGAGACAGAGTAGTTGAGAGGCATTACTCCTTCGCACACCCGTGGACTAAACGGAATTATTCCAAAGGACGGCCTTCGAATATTGTTTTCACAACTGTTACCGTAACAGGGGGACAGTGAGAAATGGAGCGGCGTGCAAAGGGGAAATTCCCAACAGTGAACACTCATCAGTAAGCCTTTTGAATAGCTAACAGTTTCGATGAACTTTTGAACTTCATCCATGTCAAACGCAAATACTATAACCCGAGTAAATCTACCAGTCAATCAATTTTAATAAATATAAAGCCACTACTATTATGACCTAAAACATTTTCAATCTATAATACTCATATATAAAGGACTCTTACATATTATCAATAGAAAACGTAATAAGAAAATTTATAAAAAATGTCAGAAATATTTAATATGAGATCCGATTCAGAGGAGGCAAAATATCAAATAAATTTTATAAGTACTTATATTAAACTATCAATAAAATATGTTTCCTACAAAATAACTTAACACATTCACATTCTTTTAAATACTTAAGTACCCACGAAAGTAAACGATTAAAAATGGGGAACCTGAAATGATAAGTAGGAATGCAAAAGTAACCATTTGAAATGCTTATGACTGGGAAAAAAACATATTACTCGAAATCACTATTATTAACTCAAAACAGAAGGAGATTGTACGCTCAAGATGAGCAATAGAACCACCCATTAAACGTCATGAATAGTTAAGTACCTAACGGAAGTGAAAATTGGAAATAAACCCTCATGCAAAAGAGCAGGAGATCCTTCGGAGAAATGAAAATCAAGTTC
>LYUA01000101.1:1174225-1189103 GCA_002093875.1 Calopteryx splendens
GAACAGTAATTGTAATTGTCTATTTTTTCAAAGATTAGTGTTCTTCTATCTGCCAAATTCATTTTTTTAAATAATAACACCAAGTGCGAGAGTGCACCTTCAGATAAACCCTTAAGGAGCTTATCAGGACCCTATCACTTTATCATATGCCACCATAGGTTTAGCAGGCAGTGGATGAGCGGGCTTTCTTAAGTTGAGGGCCAAACCTTCGGTGGGAAATCTGTCACCCACTGGCTTCCTGTGGAGCCTTTTAATTTGTATATAAAAGGCATGCACTAGATTTAAAAAAATTTTATTATAATTAATACGAGATAAAGAAAACCTACATTATAAAATATTTAAATTATCTATGGTCCAAAGTTCTATAATTGTAGAAACATTGAATAGAAATATAATTAAGGTATTATGATACACAAATTAAGACTGTGTTAAATGAAAATTAATAGCTCTGATAGCTAAACCAATGTTCCTACTCAGCATGCGTAGGCGTGTGTACCTATTGGTTTTCGCCTAAATTTATTAAAATACTTTCCCTTCATAGTTATACATTTTCTTAAATTATAGGTTAAACCGTTGTGTAATGCATGCAGCAACGTTTTTAATTAATTAAATTTAAATATGAACCCTGCACGTCCACGGTTTTATTAAAAAATATAGAAATATTAGTTTTCGGAGATAAATTTGAATACGCGATAAATTAATGTAAACATTAACCGAATTCGTGGGAAAAACAATGACCAAACATTATCAACCGTTGTAAATTCTAATTGATAAAGAGAAAAATTAATGTTTTGAAATGAGAACGGAATCGGATTAAATCAATCAAGATGAAGGATTCATAATACGAGTAGTTAATAATCACGTCCTGCGACAATTTTAATTCGATTAATTTATTGATTGAAAAAATTATACTTTTATGTACTAAAGCTTTGGAATTTAATTTAAATTTCTATTAAGAATAACAAATATGCCAGAGAAGGATTTTTATTCAAGCCTCTAGACGAAATCCACTATGAACTGAGAGAATGGAAAAAATGACACAGATGTTTTTCCGAACAGTATCTGGCATTTTCGAGGTACATTAAAAAAATTATAATGTCATTAAACAAGACACTGCTCATTGTTTCCAAAATGTTACTCAGTCATTCCATGGTTTAAATTTCAGTATAGGTACTAAATAAGCTAGCTCATGAAAATGAGAAACAATATATTTTACTTAAGGAAGGGCTACTGACTTTAACGTTGTTCCTGTCCTACTCCCTATACATAGGTATTGCATGCTAAAAATATTTCTCAAATTAAAAAATTCAATACATTATTGCATTCTTTTTATATTTGCAAAATTTTAAAGAACTTTTTGTTTTTTCTTGAATATTAACTAATCACAAAGTATTTTAAGAAAATTTCTAGTAGTACAAGAAAAAAATTACCGTCTTTTCCCCAGAGGTTATATGGCACCTAATACAAAGGTTTGCAATTTCTTCTCGGCTACAATGCAAAAGACATCTGAGTGCCAAATTTTGACTTCCTGCTTCTCCTGAAATCATCTTAAACATTTTTTTGACATGCAGTCAATCCTTCTTTTTAGAAGAGCTATAAAAGGAAAAAAATGTTATGATCATATTGAAAAAAAATATTTCGAAAATAACGCTCACGTGAAGACTTAGTTATGCAGTTAATTAATAAAGGATATAAAAATGGATTGCAGTAGGCAACAATCGAAAATTTATTAACTAGAGATTTATTAAGAGGTACTCGAAATATAATGTGTTTGATAACCTAAATTTCCCACAACATATTCATAGTGTACCGCTCCCTTCATCCGCCTCACCCGTTTTTATTTTCTCTCTACGTTTGCGCACTTTCGCATTTTTTCTCCCTTAAAAAACAGCCTTTACACCCCCCATCACGCTCCATTTCGCCCCATGGATATCGTTTTTTACTCTTTAATTTTTCTACCTCCCAATTAATTCTACACACTAGGCGCACATTTACAATTCATAAATATTCAAAACCATTACGCAGATTTCTTTGCATTTCCCTTGATTTATCGTCAAAGTCATCATGTGCAGTTAGCCGGCACGTGGTGGTGATTGGAAAGAATTAGCGTTTTAGATTACTACTGTAACAAATGCGCTCGAAAATTACCGAATGATGATGAAAAATCGGCGGTTACTTTAAATTCAACTTGAATATCCTAATTCAATTATTATTTGAGGACCATATCTAAAGTAGATTACTTAACATAAGATTTGAAAAAGAACCAATCAAATAACAAATCCTGTGAATTGTACCTATACACTGAAAATTATGTCAAGAAGAAGGGCTTATATATGACAATTAATCCCAATAGCCAATTTAGGTGGCGGTTATGGATAGCTTAATCTTAACCACAATATATAATGCAATTGGAAATGATATTAGCTCACATGGAAAAGTATGATATGTTCAAAAATATAATAACGAATCCTTAGGGTAGCATAGTGATTTTGAGTTTTCAAACATATGATGGTATTTTCTATATTTATCATAGACTGAGTCTTTTGCTGAAAAATTCGAGGAAAAATTAAAAATATAACCATTGAGTTAGTGTTTCCAAAACTGAATAATACGCAAAATATACAAAATTCCAAATGAGTGATATATTAATTTAAAAAAGTTCTTAACTAGGGAAAATAAAATGTAAGAGTTAATTGGTACAACAAACTTATTTTTCAGCGTTAAATTAAATGTGTTCAACAGAGATATAATATTGGAATTCATCATAGCATCAGACTAAAAGTATGTTGTTTCTCTTTTAAGTCTAATTTAAGTATCACCTGATAATAAATATAAAAGGCTTTAGTCATTATTAATGAAATGATATGACTAAGCCAGGAAAGGTCAGGTAGGGCCTCCCTTATTTTTCCATATATGCCTCTATATAGTTTTCTTTTTTATAACGATATATGTTAAAACAAAAGCCCTCGATTTATATTCCTCCATCTTAAACATTATATGGTTATATACAGACTAAGTGACATACTTCCGCTTTCTACATATAAAGATGATTTTTCTTACGTCGTCCTTTTTTCCTACGTCGATTTAGCAGTAATTTAAATCATGCAAGTAACCATACATTGAATAGGTCAACAGAAGTAAATACTTTCTATTCCGTTCCGGAATTTTTTTAAATTCGTCTGCTTCATCGAAAATATCTTCCGAATAAATGACATATCTTGCTAGTTTATTTTATGCTCAATATCCAAACACACTTCTTGAGACTGCTTATTTTAACATACTGAATTGCCCTGCATAATTTGGCATCGTATTTATTTTACATGTTACATGTAAATATGAATTTAAATATCTAATAAAATGTTCAAAGAATGTTCCTAGAATTAAATCTGCAGAATATTTTTTTCCACAAAACTGACATCCTTATATTTGACTTGGTTTTAGGGTCTTTGAGTTATTTTATAAAAACTTGAATGATTCAAAATATTTTGTAACCCATAATATCTAGGGAAATGTTTTATTTAATTAATACAATTTTTATTTTCTATGTACATTAAAAACATTGAAATCCATTACTAAAATGGTGTAATGACATTTTTTGTGGGGCGTAGAGTAGGGGAAAAAACGTTTTCAGGTTTCATTAAGGAAATTAATTGGTAGTGTATACATTACATCATGCCTTTTCGCAAATTTATAGTCTTACTGTTTTCTCAAAAACCTAGAAAAAAGAAGAATGAGGCTTTTGAGTCTTGATGGATCTGCATCTGTATTCTCCGCTCTGTATTCTCCAGTGGAGAGGAAATTCGTAATTCACTCTTGAGAGCAGTAGGTAGGCTTATCATTTTGCGCTTGTTGTATAAAATACCGTACCTAGCTTACAAAAGCACTTATTTTGGGCAATAAAACTATGCTAAAAATAACCGTTGGTAATGGCTTTCATAGTTGAATGTTGAGTCCAGAGGTCGAAGCAGAAATACTGCAAGTATTTTACATCCTAACTACTGTAATCAAAGAAGAAGTACTCCCAAACTTATCAGTAGAGAGGGAATATGGATAATAAGAACAGGTTACAAATTTTGGAATACTAACCCGTATAGTTAGCATTTGTTAATTTAATTTATTGAAATCAATCATGGGATACTTTTAATGTGCATAAAATAAGGTATATGGCCTCAGATTGATAGGACGGTTATCTTGCAAGCTTCACAAACCGACATCACGTATTTATAGCCTTCGAAGTGTTCCGATTCTGGTGGTCGCTAATTTCCCGGCGATATTCTATTTCCTTTTTATTTTCTCTATGGCAAGCACAGCTAAAATCTACATATTTATGTCGGATTGAATGGCTCCGTTGGATGATACAGAGGATTTGTGCCGGTGATAAGTAATACGTGCTTATGCCTCATATGGGACGATTCCGACCTTCTCAGGGTATCGGTTTACTCACGATAGCACCTGGTAAAAGTAAGAACTTCCCACTTCGTGTCCAAACGTCGCTCGCTCGTTGATTAAACGGAAGTTGGCGTTCTCGACGACGGACTTAGGTGTGAAGCAACACTTCTTTTGCAAATTCCACATATTTATTAATAACAAAACTGATCATTACTAAAATTTCCTTGACGCATCGCTCCATACGGTCAACCTATCTGCTGAACATTATTCTTGGTTCTACTTTTATTGGCTCCAAGCACCTTTCAATGCATCATACTTATCATCAGCATTTCAACCTGAAGATTGGTTTACGGCAACTCTCCATTTCTCTTATTCTATTGCTTACTCCAAAACGCAATGATGACTCTTCTGTCTAATATATCCCTTCAGGCGACCGACGCATTTGCGTCTCCGACTTCACTCTGGGACTTCCCTTCTAATGTCTAACCAATTTCCCTGCTAATGTTTTCCTTGCAATTCTTTTGTTTCAAGGCGTACCAAATCCGTTTAATTCTTCTTTATCATATTGTACTCCTTAAATTTTTTCCCTTTTCCACCCTTCTGTACTTCTCTGCACATTTCGTATTATAGCTGCCCATTTGACCTTCAGACTCTGGTCTACTTCTCCAATGGCCAATATTGTTGATAAATAGAGTGTTGAACTCAAATCTAATACTTTCACGCACTGCTTCAATATCGTATCAATAGCTTATCAGTCAATAGCTTATATCCGTTTCATATCCGCTGAGCTACTTCATCCTATTTCACACTCCTTCCAAGAGAGACAGTACTATTCCACCTTTTCTAAAATCTATTCGTTCACACAAAATATGCTTGTATTTGGCTCCTTCGAATACCATGATGTTATTTCTCTTCATTTTTACTCCCATGCTCATTATCTGAAGTAAATAGTCCAATCTTTTCAATGATTCCTGAAATTATTCTGGATTCTTTTCTGAGGATAAATTTGTGGTCAATTCAAAAAACCTACGAATTCAATGATATAAGGCATTACAATATAGTACTTTAGAGTCCTTTTTGAAAGGATATCACGTTAACTTAGTTACACATTTCTTATATGACCCTAAACATATGCTATGTGCCTTCAATCCCATTACTTAACTTTTTGCTCTATTTTCTCACCTATTTATTTTAGAATTTTTGGTTATCATAGGGCTGTCAATTATTTCATTAACGTTTTTCCTCAAGTATCAACATTTTTACCTTGCATGTTTAGCACGATTTATTACGCATTGCTCTGGGAATGTACACTGGGAAGTGACATAAAAATTATGCATAAACAAGTTAACTACGTCTCCCTATTTCATATGAAATATAAAAATCGGACTAGAAATGGAAAATATTCAAACCAATACACTTAAATCAAAATAATTTCTTTGCGTTGTACTCGTCGCAACTTAAAAAAAAGACTGCGAGAGTTACATAATAAAAAACATTAGTGTCTACTGTATTTTATTCTATAACAGGAGAGATACTCTCTGGACACCAAAACATTGAGTCATTAGAGGAGGAAAATTGCAAAGCAGTTGTAGAATGTGTACCCAGAACCAACGTCTTGGACGTATCTTATGAGAAAGCGAATTCAATGACGTCGGCTCAGTTCATATTGCATTAGTATGATGGAAACGAAAAAAATTACCGGAAATTGCAGTTACAATATCACACCATCCCTATTCTAAAAAAATATCAGTTTTACATTGCATCATTTTAACATAATGAAATTTGAAGATAATTATAGCTTATTCACAAATATTAAACATAGGTTTAGAAAGAGTAGCTCCAGTAAAGCACAAATTTGTTTATACACCCAAAACATCCACAAATTACAAATCTGGAAAATCAGTACATGCTCACTCAGTATCACGCTCTACTCTTAGATTTTAAAAAGTTATTTGATTAAGTAACACATTATAAGCTGATAAAGGTACAAACTGTGATTACTATATGGAATTTATAAATGTGGGTTAGCGATCTTCTCTTGTAGTGTAAACAGAAAGTAGTAGTAATTGATGGAGTTAATTACAATTTTGTGGATGTAACCTCTGATGTTCCGCAGGGTAGTAAAGGGCCCGTTATTTTGCTCATTTACATCAATAATATAAAATTTAAAATTTCTAGTAAAATCAGATTAATTGCCGATGGTTATCTACGGTTTACAAGTATCAAATTCGGCTATGAAGCGGGTTCAAATTATCTCTAAAATATAAATACTTGGTGTACAGAGTGGGGTTTCCAATTAAATTGGAAAACAAAATGTGCAGTAATGAATTTATCGGAACAGAAATCCATGAACCCTTACCCTCACGTTTGGGGTGGGCATACGAAATACAAAGAGGGTAACACGAACATCAAACCTAACAGGTTTTATTATCATCGGCGGAGCTTAATGAAACTTGGATTCATCAAGCGCTCAGTGGGAAATTGTTCAGAATAAAAAGGACAGGCGATATTTTGCGCTGGTTAGGCCTAAGCTTGAATACTCTTTAAGGATTTGGGACCCTGGTCAGAAAGACCTAATCTTAGAACGGAAGTTGAAAGAGAAGTCCATCCGTTTTGTGAAGACCCCTCATGAGCATACAGAGAGCGTCACATTGTTATTGGATTCCCTTGGTTAGAAACCAGTGAAAGCATGAAGAATGCATGCGCGGCATAAACTATTGGATACATTCACATCCACCAAGGTTAACGCTGAAAAAGAAGGAATAATTTTACCAGCTTATTACATTGATTGTGGGGTCCAGTGGGTAGAGCGCTGAGCTATCAACCGGAGGATCCGGGCTCGAGTCCGAGTGACGCCTCTGGGCACCGTTAGCTTGTACCATTTTCCGAGTACCAGGTCATCCTGGGAAATCGCAGGCGGCATAGGCAAAGAAACTGGCCACCCTACCCTGCTAGTGAATTTCACGTCATTGGGCTAGACATTAGTTGAGCCTTGCCTCCACCTACCAAATCGGCATTCTGGTTGATAACTGTGATGTGATTTAATTGGTAGACAAGTTTACTATGGGAAGTTATATTTTCATTTACTTTAGTTAGTTTATATTTTATAGGAGAGATATGTTTTTCATCCTTATGTGTAACTTCCGAACAGATAAATATAAGAAATCCTTTTTCCCTCGCACAATTCGTGACTGTAACAGTAGGAAACAAGTGCGACAGTGTAGATATTCCAGGTGTCAGTGGATGCTGGACGCTAATAAGAAACAATCAATAATATTATTGGCTAGTGACCTAATACCCCTTGCCATACGCACCCTCCGTGGCTACAAAGGTAAAATGTAGATTCAGATGATATTCAATAAAAAATCTTCTTTAATTTAATGATGAAATGAGTTATGTAATCATATTTTTCAAAGGAGTTATCACACAGCTCAGAGGAAAAAAATCCCCAAGCCCGAAATAAGTTACAGCACGAGCACTGCGGTATTGGCAAAAGTAATCACACCAATATTGGAAGGTACATTTTCCTATTGCCAGTCAATATGCCGCAAAACCGGGAAAACGGAATTCAACGGAAATAGTTATCATTCTACTCATACTAATTTTTTGAACTTAATGATTTGATCTTCTGCATTTCCTAGAGCGTAAAAGCTTAAAAAAACAAAATGGGTAAAAGGTTTGAAACAATAATTTTAGTATTTATAATTGTTTCACCCAATTAAGAATCCAATGTTGCCTGCAACAGATTATTTTCTAATGATGCGGTCACTTACCGAGGCTTTAGCAATAATAATAAACTCTGAGGCTCTTTCCAGCCGTCTTAACAACATTAGTGCTTGGTGTCTGAGTTCATAAATTAATTCTGAAAAAATACGCGGTAATGATTATCTGCAAAAACAAACTTCATAATCATTTATTTCTATTTAATTCTAAGGGTAGATATGAGGATAGAAAACTATTCAAATCATTTGAAGTTGCAATAAAATTCGGAATATGATGGGAAAAAACACATTCAAGACGTCTGCGGAGCTGCATATAAACTAAGGTAGATATGTAAAACAAACAGAGGTGAAATATTCCACTTAAAAATTTAAGGAAAAATCACTCCACTTTGGTTTGACATTACCTTAAATACAAGTATTTGGGACGCTGTGCAGAAGGACGTATTTCGGGGTTAAAAAAGATAAAGAGAAAACATACTATTCATTAGAAATCATTATGAGTAAAGAGAAAGCTTCTAATTATTGTTATTGAGTGCTTTGTATAGGATTAATCGTCTGGATTTAAAATCACCGGAAGCATGAAAATTACAGGTATGATTCATACTATTGGAAAAAATCAAATTATTCGAGTTTATAGGTGTCATCAAGAGGCTTAACTTAGCCCATCAATAGTAGTAGTCCCCTGTAGGTATAACACTGGTGGTAGTAGAGACAGTAATAGAGAGTGTATTAGTTATTAATTATGAGACTAAAGAAAATTCTTTCATAATGCGGGGAATTGATTTAATAGATGCTAAATAATTATAATAAAAAAAACATAAGTAACATTTTTAACATAGAGAGTAATGCTCAGGGTGTATGAAACCCAGCGTTTCAAGAGAAGAGGAGACGGCAGTGATTAGAGGCGATTGAGTTATGTTGCAGAGAATGGAAAAAAAAGATGTACGCAGCGAAAAACACACCACGAAGTCTTGCATAGGATAGAAGAAGAGAGGAGGATTCGGAGAGAGTTGAAGGTAGAAAAAGTGGGTGGAAGATATAACTACTGGGAGTTAGTGGGTTGCTAGGAGCTGTGATCGAGGGAAAATATTGGTGATAGAGCGGAAAAAAAGAGACTATGAATGGTATGAATATTTAAAGGGTATGAAGAATTAAAGAAGGAAAACCTAAAAGAAGATTGGCATGAGAAAATCCATGCAGGATACTACAAGTGGTAATAGTAAGAATATGTAGATCCGAATCCAATCTATATTTGCTGCCTGTTAGGTAAATAAACATTTGTATTTAATTTAAATTCCTAAAATTATATTCCCAGCGTATTTTTTAATTAACCTGAAATTTACTGATCTGTTTAAATTTCCGTCCCTAAATTCTGTTGTATTATTAGCATATACCGAAATCGGAAATCTGATACCTACAGCTCTCCAACGCATTTGTTTGCATTTTTCCAAAATAACACATAAAATTAAATTAATTAGACTCAAGCCTCAGGAACGGGGTCGTTATCATGACGAAGAAAGAAAGAAAAACTCAATTTTGTTCGTGAACTTGGAAGTTGAAAATTGGACAAGTATTTACTAAATTGGAGTTTTTAATTTTGTAACTAAGCGATTTTACCTACTAGACGTTAGAAAAAAATCCCGCAATCTTTTTCATCATCCATGCCGCGTCTCCAGGCGAGAGCCGCAAGCGAGAGTACTCGCCTATTGGGCCTAAGGATTGTATCATTTTTAAAATGGATGATATTGGCAATATCTACTCACAATGATTTCAGTTTTATTTCACTCTCTATTCTGCCTTTGCACTAATAAAACTGAGATTTATGGCGAAGTATTCTCAGCAAGTTCAACATAACTAATAACTTCCATCTTCGTCTTTGAGTGACAAATTACTTCTAGGATAGGCTTACCAAAGGATTATAAAAAAAACATTTGGAATAGTAATGAAATTAAATAAATATAAATGTCCACTTCACCTATTAAAATGGAAATCCGATAAGGTAAAATTACCACGGGGCTACCAAATGATGCATTCGAAGCACGAAGTAAGTCAACTTTTGCTTCTTTCGTACATATTTCATGTATTGTGCAACGTTTCAAACAAATTCTACATATCTTACCTTTAAATTGTTAGCCTAAAGTATAATGATTTAGCATTGGTACCATTTGATTTAGTGGCAACACCAAAAGTTTTTAATTACAATACCCAATAAATAATCAATTCCAATAACCAATTGAGGGTTTATAAAAGAACAACATTCTCTGGTATTGATATTTCTGTCAGCCAGGTGGGGGAGAGAGGACCATCATCGAGATGATAGAAAATTTAAACTCTAAGGAAGGATAAAGTTCAATATAGTGTCACTATGACAAGTTAACTGAATTTTTATTAAATAAAATTTAAATGTTAAATGTTAAGTGAAATATGGTGTACATGGGGAGGGTGTGTGAACGGAATGAAGGTGTAAGATGGACGGCAACATATTTCAATCGGCATTTGTAGGGCGGGTTCAAAGAGTTTGAAACTAATTTAAAAGATGTGCCATTGATTTGGGTTAATTTTTGATGCTTTTAAATCTGTGCATGTATATGTTTAGTGCTACAGTGCGGCTGATAATCATTGAAAGTAATACAAAGGTTTTTTGGTAACCCGGGGGAGTGAGGGCATTAATTAAATTAAAGCAATAGAGTTAAGATCATCGTTTTTTGTGTAGTCTTTAACTCTATTTCAAAAAATAGATCACCTTTAGATCTAGAGAATAATATAAAGACGAAAAACATTAAGTTTATAGAATAGCATATTAGTTACATTACTCTTTGATCCCCGTAATTTTCATGTATTGGGTTGTATTGAAAGACATTATTCAAGGACGTTAAATACCACCAAATGCTATCGTATCTCCGAACCAAATTTGCAACTGGTATCTTCAACGAGCAGTTTCGTACACTTTTATTTTTGTAGTTATTTAAATATACGCCAAAAACCCTTAATAACTTCAGCATTTTTCTCCACCTTTTCTAAAGAAATTTTCACCTGGAAACGGGATGTGGCCTCTGTGTGTTCGTTTTCTTCGTATCGAGTACCAATTTTATTGCGAGCGTTAGACGCATAATTAGTTGCCTACTCACTGAAATATTCTCCAATGAATGGAGTAAGACGTAATTTTGTAGTAATGCCTTAAATTAATATTAATTGAGTACGAAAATGAAGACTGTGACAAAATTAGAGTGAAAAAACACAAGCAAAACTGTAATAGTTTTAGTAAAAAATTTCTCTGATGAGTGAAAGCACAATTATAGGCTTATGGGGTTTATTCCACATAATTTTAACACCAATAAGTCGTAAAGGCTGAAACTTGATTGGCTTTGAGAAACTTGCGAGTTTCTAATTTGGAGCGCTGTCATTAGTACTTTTCCAAATAAGAAAATTTTAACCTAACGATAAATTGTCATGTTTATTTGTAAGATTCCATTTTCAAACTATTTACAATTGGAATACGAAAAAGCAAAATAGGAATGCAATCATTTTTTTCCCAAACAATTTTAAATCAAAATAAGTATCACAATTGTTCAATTTCCTCCGGGACAAAATAACATGTAGACCTCTAAACAACCGAGTTCAATTGATCATCATGGTAGCGAGATGAATGTTCTAAAATAAAAATATTTAAAGTTTAATTTAATCAATGTGCTAGAGTTTTCTCAAATAATTTAAATGAAATATTCAGCTACCAATTATATTCTCCGTTACAATTGGCTAAGCTTTAAATTCGTATCAAGTAAATAATTTTCTTATCGCTTCTTTTTTAATCCAATACCCTAGTTTAAACCATAATATACATTTTTGACTTACGTATAAAATTAAGAAGCGTCCAAAAGCAATTTACTCAAATAATGAATCAATATCTTATGATACTAGCTACCAATCGTGCTATAATAATAATTTTAAATACTGATGATTTATTTTATAAATCAATCAAAAAACCACTTCAGTACTTTCATTAATCCATGAATAAGTAGTTTATCTTAATGTTCACGTAATTTAAAGTTCATTCCATTTCACTTGATCATAATATTCTTTGGCTTACAGTCCTTATAATGAAAAAAGTGTTTACATGAATGTATATTTTTACATTTAATCACAATAATCAACCCGAAGGTCTATTTAGTAGGTGAGGGTAGAGCTCAACCACTACTGAGCCCAAAGGATTGTGAAATTCGCACATCAGGGTAGGGTGGCCAGTTCCATTCCTTGTGCCGCCTGCGATTTCCTAAGATAACCAGGTATCCGAAATATCACACAGCTAGGGTGAAGCAGATAGTCCCTAGTTGGGTCACCCGGAATCGAACACATGGCTCCAAGGGGATTAGCCCAGTGTTCTACCCAGTGAATAAAGGTTTGGTGACTAATACATGCAAGTTAAGGTTAAAATCGTCGTCGATATTTGTACCTAGATAAGTGTATTTTGTAAAGTGCCTTTTTAATGAATAGTGACAACCAATATCCTCTCTAAAATGGTTAACGAGTAAGCACCCATAAAAGAGGAGCCTAAATTAAGTTGGCATTATAAGCATTAAGTCTAGTGAATCATTGTCTACGTTATGAACAAACAACAATGCTTAGAATTCTATTTTCAGAAATATTCTGTTAACTCTTGTCAGGATAATTAGATAAAGTAAGAAAAATTGCTCAATTTTTTCACGTAATCATACTTATTCGTTGATAAAAGAGATATTTCTTATTGCTCAGTCAGGTTTCTCTGATAGGAAATGCATTGCAAGATATTTGGCTGGATTAGGAGGTGACCATAACGACTATGGCTATTATTCATAAAAGGAAATATGCATCAGAAAGTTCGATGTAGATAAATGGTCTCTGATTTTGCCCACGCAGGGAAAAGAAAACGGTTTCTAACATATTTAACAGTTCCTACTATTACTACGAATATTATACCACTTCGATACACCAGATACACAGAAAGTGGCTACTTTAAAAGAAATTGCCTACGATTAATATCGAGCAAGAAAAGGTATAATATTATTAATTATAAAGCTTAGAGAATTTTATTAAAGTTTCTTATAAATGAAAATAAAAATACTTTTGCAACGGATATATGTATTTTCCCATCAAAAGAGTAATTTGAAGGTATATTCCCTCTCTCGAGGAAAAAAAACCACTTATTGCGGTAGTAGCTAAAGTTATAGATAAATTAATATCAAAATTAGCAATGGGCTGGACGGAATACGGCTGCATTTCCCATTATTTTTTGGGGAAGCCTTTTATTGTTTGTTCCAAGACTTGCAGTAGACCACAAAGGAAGGCTGAAGACAGCAAAGGAAGTCTGCAAAGGAAGGTTGAAGACACATCCGCTGCTTGACTTAAATGAATAAAATAACCACTCTATAAACTGGCCTTCCTTTAAATAAATGCCTAAAGGGAGAGAGACCTCCGATTGGCGCATCCCTCTCTAGGGTACAGAGGCTTAGCTCGTCAATGGGCGGGTAGAGCTGCGAATGTGATTATCTTCTTGCAATTGTAATCGATTGCATTATTTACCTCTAAATGTCTGCTGTAGTAAATGTAACCAAGCCTGATTAGTTTTCTGGACATTCTTGCAACCACTACCATTGATTTTAAATTTAAATTTAATTATTATATATATAATATATATATATATATAATTTAATTTAAATTCCCCCGGTAAAATTTTTCCACGTATTTGCTGTGAAAGGTGATTTGGTTGGCTTAAAGTTGCATTTCCAGTCTATATTCTGAGTTTATGAGACGAATTCCTTAGCATCCCATGCTCATCAAGCAAAATGAATATTTTATAAATGAGATAAGCTGAACCGATTCATTAAAAATGGCAAAGCATTATATGATAATTGGAAATATTAAAATAAAATCCAATTTAAGTCAGGAGATAAATTGTAAGGCATATTTTGGGAAAATTACACACCATATGATTTTAATAATTACACTAAATGTGGGATAATGATTATAAACCCATAATAAAATGGTAGGCAATACCTTGATATAAAATGGATTGGAGATTTAATCTCAACAACCTAGACTAAGGAATTCGTTTCCTCACGATTCCTCAGGAGAGTAGCAAAAAGAATTACGAAAGCATTTTAACTATTACAGAATAAATTATAACCTAAATATCGTCTTTTTCTAATGGTTATAATAAATATTTACTCAATAGTGTGTTCCCTAACGCACTGTCTGCCATACGTCCCTTTAGTGGCTTTCGAGGTAATACTTCGATGTAGATGAAGTGTGAGGGCGTGCATAAGGACTCAACCCGCTCCTAAAGGGAGTTAAGGCGGGCCACGCCCCTTTTCCTCCTTCACTCCCCATAGCAACGCCTTCTTGTGGGTGGTAACTGGTAATTAAAATGAAGAGTGGAGGAAAACGGAGGGGCTGGCATTGAGAGGTTAAGGAAGGAGTGGAATGTGTGGAATAAATCCCCAGGCGAAAGGTGGATTTATTATTCACAAAATAACGGGAGGATCTTCAAGGAATGGCGCATAGCTAAGGAGATGATGCATGTAATTTTATCGTATTTAATTTTTGCTCGTAAAAACATTTTATACGAGCGGTTTTATTGCCTCCCGTTGATATGGTTTTACTGAAGGAAAATGTTTCATGATTAGGAGGGATGACACAGTCTCATCATCTTCCATAAAGTACAGTACAAGTACATAGTTTCACAAAAATGCATATATATATATATATATATATATATATATATATATATATAT
>LYUA01000101.1:1260188-1272158 GCA_002093875.1 Calopteryx splendens
TACTATTTTTTAGTTGCTGGGTGAAAGAAATCGTTAGATGTCTTATATTCTCTAGCATTGTAAAAATGATGGCTAGATGTTAGGTGGCGGGGCCCTTTTTGTTCCTATTTATTACGTTGAGGTTGACGTAAATATGTAACAAATATAATTGACAATCTTTCAGAATTACTCTATAACGAATGAGCCATGAAAATATTTTAGAACTGTATTTTTAAACGTCCCAAGAAATTAATAAACATGTGTCGAAAATTCATCTTTAACAAGCATATTATGCATTTCTTCACCAAACATTTCTTTTTGTGCATCACTGATTTTACTAAGACTTGTTTAATTTACATTAGTGTAACAAGTTCATAAAATTAGTGTACAAAATCTTTTTATTTAATAATTCAACAAACGTTCCATTCCCTTTCTTGTTATTGTACGTCCAATACTGTCATATACATTTACGAGTAGTTTTTCGAACGAACGATTTGTGGTAACCTACCGGTTAAGGACTAAGAACTGCTATACCTCGAAACACCACCTGTGCTTTACTAAACACCATCATTCTCTACACGAAAAAATCACATCGATTACTATTTCCCCAAATTTCTACCTCCATTCATGACTAACTTTCGAACATCCACCCCAATGTGGCAGTAACTTCCAGAAAAATTCATGGAAGAATAATTTTATGACGCTCTAATTTGAGATAATAAAATCTGGACCTGTTTATTACTTTACATTCTCTTGGTACCATGAATCCAATGCACTTACACGAAAGCCAACGATTTAAGTTGGCGAAATTTTAAATACTCCACCGTATTTTACTTGATCTTGGACTAGACATTCATTTTTTGATATCATAGACCACCCACTAAAGTAAGTTCTCTAATTAGAAAATTTAGTATTTCTATGGAGGAGTACATTTCTCCGAAGCGAAAAACCTCGAAAACCATTATAAGTGAAAAGTTGTACTCCCTCATTTTATGCTCGTAAACACATTAGAGTTTTTCCCCAGGTGATGAGTCTAGATAAATATTTTGTTTTGCATGCAACATAAAGTTTAAATAATTTTTAATAATAATAGAAAAATCTGTTTAATCATTTACGTTCAGTATTTGCATAGCAAAGGTTATGGTGGATGTGTTTATTTTACGCTGTCATTAAAGCCAAACTAATGTTACCCACACCAAAACAAAAACTGCCCATGTCACTGATTTTAAACGCTATCATTTTAATGTAAATTATTGGGAAGCGAAATGTTGCGGGAATGAAACAGCGAAAGTATATTCGGTAAAAGACGCTACTACTACTCTGATAAAGTCACAACCAAATCACAGATATTTTCGATATAAAAGCATGTCGTCACCGTACGATGCCCGTAATGGAGGTTGGATGCCAATGACATAGGGGCTAATTTGCGAGACTGCTCAACTCCTGATTAAAGAAATAGACAAGACGAGTATGAATTATAACAAAATAATACCTTCGTGAGAACAAAACAATATAGGTGCAAGTAGGCGTTGCCGTAAGAATGTCATAAATGAGGATGAACGTCTGTTCTACCTTTAAAATGAGAAGAATATTCGAGTTCCTAGGTCTCGATCCTTACACAAGTTTAGCGCCTGCCTAATAAGTGATTGCAAAAATGTACTCTTTAGTCAAGGATGATAAATGTTTCTTTTCAGTTTTTTTTTCACACGCACTTCCAATGCGATATAATTTCCTATTCCATTGCTCTCTGGCATCATCTCGGGGGAAAAGGTGATCTGAGATTTGGGATAGTAGACAGAAAATCCCTCTTTAGAAGCTACCAAATAAACAACCATCTCCTTCAATTTTTCAAAATCATTATTACTTGCCTAGAGTTCTTCCATTTTTCAACAGCGTTGACCTTCAAAAACGATTTGCGTATGTGATTTCACACGACTACGCAACACCTCTTCCCTTTTTCCTTTCCATGATGGCAGCCTATATTTATATCGTATTGGCATTGATCATTCACCAATTTCTGGCATAATTAGCGTTTCACATCTAGATGCCAAATGACCCTGCTAATTTGAAGTGAAATAACAGTCCTAATAAAAAATGATAAAATTATTAATACAGGGTCACTAAAAATGTTATTGTAGGTAAGTAATGAACTTTTTCATACCTATCAGTAAAAGGTATGGTCACACTAACCAATTATGAACAGTAATCTACCGGTTGGTTATGTTGTTTTATGATAACTGGTGTAACTATATTATTGGCGATTATACAATCATAATTCCCTATAATACAATAACAAACCACACTTCAACTCCACTTACTTTCTGCTCACCGCCATTCCGTCTAATATGCCTAATATTTTACGTACTCTACGAATAGGTAGGACTATAAGTTTTTCTTTGTGATATCATCAAAAACTGTAAAACATCAAGGGAAAGATGGAATTTCACGCTCATAATGTCAATCTGAAGTACATTGAAAGATTTTGACGCCACACAATAGAGGAAGTAAAACTTCAAGTGGGCGTATTTAAATGAAAAGGAAAAGTGAAACTTGTGAGCTTTTATCGTAATTGAAATAACAAAAAATGAGCATGGCTAGAGACCTTGCAGAAGCCTAGGAGCAGACATTTACAGCTCCAACGCCAACCACATAATCCGAACCCCGACGTAAAAGGAAAGGATGCAGAATGGTGAAATACGATACAGTCATAATATTTTTTAAAACGAATTTTATGAACTCATTTCAAATTCGCCTTGCATACGAGTGGTACTGAATACTAATCTGAAAGTAAGTCAGTCAATTGGAGGCACACGTCACGAAATATATTTTTCCGAAATATATCTACATATTATAAATATCTTTTTCTTTATATGCCATCTTTTTAAAGGAACTATTACTCCTATCCCTCCCTTATGCCGTCAAAAATGTCCATTTTCTTCCTCTCTTCTCTGCATTTACCCAAGATATTACCTTTTATCACTACCTCCTAACTTCCACCAACCTCTAAATATGTCTTCCTATTCCTTTTATGTACTCACCAACTTACCCCATTAACTTTCTCTCTTTCCACACCGTATATAACATTCATTCGTTCTTATTCATTTGGTATATAACTTACTTTTTTCATTCCTCTCCATACCATCCTCTTAAAATTCCCTTCCTCTTACTCAACCTCTTTATCCAGGGATCAGTTTACGGAACCATTCATCGCAACGTTCATATGCATGTCATAACAAGTACACTGCCACATAACGCTTTTATTGGATACAAAATACATAACGCTTCTTCTACGGCATCATGCATTATGCTTACATAACAACGATTCCATATTAGGCTCCTATATCGATATATTTCATTTATAAACCAATTCTTCCCACAATTTATTTATTTTAAACGTGTTACAACTTTTTATGTGCTTTCCCCGCACCATCTTTCACGCTCATTTCCTTAGTGTTTTTTTATTATTTCTATAGGTAAATAAAATGTTGGCTCATGACAGCATGTAAAAAGTTGCTGATTTACAATTTGTTTGTTCCAAAATGATAGCTTATAATTATAGTATTAATCTGATACAGCTCCACGCTCTAGCCTTCCAGGTTATTTGATATGCTTGCGCTAAAATTCATTCACATTTTAGATGTTTTTAGTAACCTGTGGCATGTATCACACTCTGAAGTTAACTTACAATTAGCATAACTATTTCTAGCCCTAAAGAAGGTTTAAAATAGACGACCCAGGTTTCGATGATTGGGCATAACCATAAGGTGCAAAGAGCAACAAGCGACTCCCTAATATACATGCTGAGAACGAGGGGACGGTGTATAAGGGTATGAGAAGCAAGAAAGCAAGAAGGAGTTGGATATTATAGTGGGTCACGAAAAGGAATTGGATCTACGTAGGCTTATGGAGAGTCTGTGAGAGCCTATATCTATAGAGCCTATATAGCATTGCTATAAGATGGTTTAGAATATTAAGGAAAAGTCACAATCAATAGCAAAACAAAGTGAACCCGAAGATCCAGTCACTATGGAAATAAATATTAGCACCGATGATACATTTGTGAGGTAGGATCATCGAATGACGTAAAGAGGACTATGAGAGAGATTGATAATTTCATTTGAGTACAATCCACACGTTGTTAACAGAAAAATCGACATGAGACGTACTGGTGCGCAGTGGATTCCGAGACCGCTCATACTAGAACAACAGTACGTTCACGTGCAGGTTTGTTCGCATTTTTAATCGATGTTACAGGAAATCATAAGTCCTGAACTAACCTGCACGTGACTTTTGCCTGTCCCTCAACGCGAAAGGACACCGTGAAAAGCGTTTTTCATCATCAGAAGCAGTAGTGAAGGCGGTTGAGTCAATTCTGAAGGACCTATCAAAATATGACTTCCAGCATGTCTTACAAGACTGGAAAAAGAGATGGGACAACGGCACTCCGTCCGATGGGAACTACTTTGGGAAGTACCATTAACATTTGAAGGATGAGTAAAATTGTGTTTAAAGGAAAGGCGTAACTTATTTGGCGGTAGTTGAAAAATTGGTGGTACAAGCGCATTGCATTCAATAAGGGCTACTCTAAGAAGGTCCATCAATATTTGGAGGTTGAGTAAGGGTCTGTCGTTAAAAAAATATGGCCATTCTTCGTTGAACAGGCCTCGTATTTCGTCAAAACTGGCAGGAAACTAACACCCAATGACAAATGTAACTTCAGGGTCACGGCTTTTTTTATTTCAAGCTGTTTTGAATGTTGTTTCATGCTCAACTTTTTAGAACATATGATAAATCTCGGAATAAAATATAGTATGGTAAATTAAGAGAATAAATAGCGTGTGAATACCGTTAAAAAGGTCAGTAGAGTATATAAAAATTAAATGAGTGTCTATGGCCGAGTAAAATGTTGTATTCCTTCCCAAATAATTGCTTGGATTCGAAACTTGGGTTTGACATGATAAGAATAAATTTCGACAAATTGCAGCAAGCATGAGGAGGATTGAGCTAAAAATAGCAAAGGAAGGGTGAGGAATGAGTTGATCGAGAATGTGCATTGGATGCACTAGTAATAGACAGGCATGAAAGAAGTGTATTATGCTGGTTAAGTCAAGCTGAGAGAATGGACGAAAGCCAAATCACCAACAACAGATTAAAATCCACACAATACCCCGGAAAACTGTCTCGAGGGCGTGTGGCAGGGGGTGTTAAGACACCAGCCTTTAGTCAAAGAAAGGGGGAAAAGCAGTTTGTAAATGGGAGGGGTGGAGTTACTTGTTTGTGTTTTCCCCTCCTTGAGTTGTGGTCGTGGATCACGCCAATGTAACACGAATTCTTGACTTAACAGATCCGACAGGCTAGTTCCCTAATTTTATCGTCATTGTTCAAATTACCGATGTAGTATGGGTATCGGATGACGTCCTCTATGCCCTCTAGATATAGGACAGTAGAGCGGGTGGTTCGAGAGGATGAGGTAGACCGATAGCTAATGGTGAATGCCATGGGAAACATTCGTAATACAAGAAATATTAACAGTCTCAGGAAACAAAAACCGCATAATATTGACAGATGTGAAAACAGGGACTGGATAGTTTGGAAGAAAGAAATTAATAGGAGTAAACCTTAAAAAAAAACTAGAATGAGACTTTTTTTTAACTCTTTACATCATGAACTCAAACAGTTTGAAAGACACACCGTGTTGTTTTCCAATATCTGCGCAGGGACTTATTTGGATCAAGGCTAGAGAAAGAAGAGGAGTCTGGAATACAGATCTAAGGACTAAAAGGGGGCGGGGGGGTTGGAAAAGAGAAGGTTATGGATGCTTCAAAAGTGATCAGATTCAAGCCAAAAACAGGTTTGGAACCGTCTTCGAGACATAAATCACTTGCGGAGAAGATTTTCTTTCCGTTAACTTATCTAGCGTCCACCATCAAATCAACGGTTTCCATCTCGTTCTCCCATAGCACTCACACGCTCCCAGATATCCGAATCGCGCGGAGGTTACACATCATAGCGGGAAGCTGCTGTCATTGCCCCCAACGGAAGCGCTGGCCGACGCAGAAGGAAATTAGCCAATTAGGGAGCAAGGGGTTGGGAGTTCACGAGAGCGACTGAGATTAGTTGGCTGCATTGATCGCCGTGGCGATCTACTCGGATGAATGATTGTCTCAGCGACCCTAACCGGTGACCTGAGATCTGACGCCACGAAAGCCTAATGAACAGATGGGTGCCAAATCAGCACTCGATTCCGTGCCCGTGGCAACCAATAACTGCAATTCCTGTGGAGTACACTGATAACATGGCAAAAGGAGAACGTATGAGCTCTTTTTACAGAAATTATGTTTTCTTTCAAGTTTATGTTCCCTTCATGGAAACAATGGCTATAAGTATAGATTCGCATTTTATTTGAATAAATTTTTTACCCTCATTACTAGAAGAATATTTGAATTAAAATAAAGATATATCTCAATGCATATTCCATTATCTCTTTACTAGATTTCTCAGCTCTAGTAAACACGCATTTTTGGGTGCGTAAGAGTTGTAGCCAATCATCTAGACTGAGATTTAACCCCGGATTTTGTTGTTTTAAAACCCAGAGAAATCAACTGCGAAAGACAATGCCTTGATAGCTCAACTTAGCTGAGAATCGAGGAACTAGAAATTCATGTTTGAGTCCCAAGCTCCCGCAAATGGATAACCTTAACTGGTATATTTCTCGAATTCATGGTAGTATCAGTTCTCGGGAGGTCTTTGCATGTTCTCTCTAGCAAAAGGACTCCTCATATACTGATGTCACATGTAAGCCCCGTCAGACCTTTCTTCGGCTACGGTTATATTGGTGAGACCTGCTTGTATGCCATCACACTGGAGTCAAGTAAACCCAAATTTGTCATGTACATCGCTGCCGTCGTGTTTCAGAGAGTTCTAACAAATACGTTCCAATGACAAACTTGGACATCTTAAAACAACTGGCTTAAACCTCGGCTGGCTGGCTCGGCTGGCCTAAAAAAGGATGGCTATCGTGGTTTTAAGCACTCAAGTCAAAGTGAAGTGAAAACTAAGTCAATAATGATCACTGGACTGGGAGATTTTTAACGTCTTTCTTATCGTATAACGTGAAAATGAAGAGCGTTTAATAGAACAACTAAGAAACCTTCTATTTCGTATTTAGTCCTAGAACGTGCCACTCTAATGCATTGTATGGAATTCTTCATTATTCACAGCAGTATAACTAGCAGACTACTGGCACTTAACTCTAGTCAAAATTTTTAAAAATTCATTAAAAGACGTGTAATAATTAGTTCTCCGGTGTTCACGCTTCCATTAGTTTGGATAAAAAAAGGAATTAATGCCTGAGAAACTTCCAAGTTGCATCGTCAACCCATTGATATATTTCTTCCTTTATTATATGGCCAGTTGCCTGTAAATATCCATTTCAAGCATTGAAATGGATATTTACAGTCTTTCTTTACAATTCGACGTTTTTGTGGAAAATTGCTCAGATAAAATTGATAATTTTATTTTTTTGAAGAGAAATGAGTATAAACAGAAATTTAATGGAATCTAAACTATTTTTTCATCGATTTTGGAGTCGAATATTTCTTTAATTGAGTTTCAAATATCGTTTTCAACTTTAAAACTTTAATGCTTATTGTCTTTCTTTTAAATTCGTGGCACCACTTTTTATCGAATCGGTGGTCAAAAAAGGGCAAAGTTTTACCTTCAGGCTGACCTTTTTAGGGATATTTTTACTGGCTTTCAACTTTTACAATATGAATAAAAGCCGTTTGAGGGGCAGTACAGTGGATGAAGCACCATCGGCAAGTTAACTTTTTAAGGCATAGAGCGAAACTGTAAGGCATTCATTGTATCAGCTGTGCCTCCATTTTTCCGTCAAAGTGAGGTAGCCTCCTTATTAATTTTTACCTATCGGCCACATCTGTGCGAAACGATAAAACACAACAGTTTTAAAGTATAAAACGTGTTCAGATCACCACCTAAGCAGGTAGAAGCATTTTTCGGTTAGGTGATTAGAGTTTCAAAAAAAAGGCAATGAAACTTTTGCGAAAACAATTGAAATGGAGAAATACCCGTTCCCACTTCGCATGATCTCCATTTCTCAACACAGGGGGATGAAAAATATAAGCCCCCTTCCCCTCACCAAGCCATCGATCCTCCCCCAGCTAGCCATATTATGCATGCTCATCGAGCCCAATAATCCGTCCAAAATCATTTTCCAGATACGCCAAACTTTTCTTCCCCCACATTTCTTTCAGCTACCGACTTTTGCTTCATCTTCATACATTAAAATTTTGTCGAAAAAAATTGAAGATTCCCTCGCTCAAAAACCTCTTTCGAAGTTCGTTTTTTTTAATATTTTTAATTCCGCGAGAAAGTTCGAGAAAACTCTTTCCTGATCATTTAATCACCCACAGTTCGGACTCCCAAATACATTTGTCTTCTCATGAATTCTAGAGGCGAAAAAATTAGGATAAATTTCTCGAGTCCGGCATTTTGGTAGAAGATATGCCTATGCTTTCCGAAATGATTCTTTAATTGTTAGAATTTTCTCTAGATACCATTGATACAGGACATGAAAAACTAATTCTTTTGAACCAAAATAATAATGGAAATTTAAAAATGTTTGCATACAGTTCATAGTTTTTTTATTAACGGTATTAGTTTGCAAGGAAAAAGTTTGGTTGAGTACGAGGAAGAAAATAGAGCTGGAGTAGTTCAACACTAGTGGAAACTCTTTTAAAAATCAGTTGAATCTCTATGCCAAACAATGCTAAGCTCACTGCAGAATTAAGTTCTTCCTGCGTTGTGCCATTTACACCTTACAAATATAGAAGATTAATAAATCGTAACATTGCTAAAATGTGTGCACTATTATCGAAAATATAATTTGTCAACATGAGGTGCCAAAATACATCCTTTGCCGATGGAGGCACAAATTTCACATTCCAGTTGTTGCAGAACGTATGTAAAACCCTAAACTTGGAGTCTAAATTCACTTCACCTTATAATTCCCGAGCCAACGGAAGACTAGATAAACCCCATCGGTCTCTGGAGTCGTATCCCACTATGTACTCCAGGACTACAGGGACTAAGACGACCATCTTAGTTTTTCTTTATTTGTATAAAGAAATAAAATTTCGGCAACTTTCACAGGAAAAATCATCTAATTATATTTCACGAAATTTTTGTTACCGGAGAACATAACTTAAGCTTTTTTATCGCATAAAGTTAGAAAAATACTCCTCACACTTCTTCCAACACAATGAAACACACTTGGATCTCTCGGGTACTAGCTTTAAAATAGAGCGTTTAGAACTCTGTTTAACTAGAGAATTTATTCTGAAAAGACTTTTTCTGTAAAAATGTAAAAATTTAGTGGTTGATTTGGCGAATTCCGTTACTGAGATCATGTTGTTTAAACAGCCAAGTTTTTCTCCCCGAGGACCTAATCCATCATGTCTTCCTTTATGTCATTTCCATTTTTCCAATCCTCTTCAATGGTCGTCTTCCGAGGATATCGCACGAATGCAAGGGAAAATTCAGCCATGAAATTAAATGAGAGAAAATAGTTTTTTTATAGTCGTACTGGAGAGTTGATATTTCTATAGGTATCACAGGAGCAGAGGGATCGGTGAAAATATTAATGTTATCAACTACACCAGTCAAGAAAGAAAAAACACTAAGATTTTACTTCTCATCTTGTTTAGAGTGCTGTAAGTGTTTACGCTTTCCTCTCGCTAGCATCTATCGGGTCCGCCACCCCTCTCTGCCCTTCTCGCCGCGACCACTACCTTAAGTCTAACTTCCACTCTCCAGAGTTACCTTACCGACCGTTCAACTGGTATCCCAGGTTAGAAAAGACCCTTGGCATCGCCAAATGGAAACCATCAAACGGGCCACCGATCGCTGCACTTCTCTGCTCGGAACACTGCCCCCCTCCAAAATAGGCAGCTCGCCTTGAACTGGGTCACTGCCTCGACCCATGGCATGGGGCGACCCTTTTGACCTCCGCAACCTTCATTCTTACCTTTTTGGACTCCTCTAAATTCTATAAGCATGGAAGCTAATTCCTTTTATTGTCGTGTAAGGGCTTTTGCGTTCCGGCTGAAAAGTCAGAGACCGTACGTTCTTAATTTCGTGTTTCAAAGATTAAATTTCGGAGAATGCAACCGGATTCACCCTTTGCATTACGTCGACTCTTCGTTCTTTCAGTGGGTAGTTTAGGGCCACTTCTTACATTTTAGTTACTGCATGCCTACTTTAGCCGCAGTTCAACCGTATTTTCCGGCAATTAAGTCCAATCTCACAATCAAACACAATACGAGCAAGAATATCTCGCTTGGTTTCATGAATTATCGTTCGATGGGCCAATAAAAATGGTGAAATGTGTCTGTCCTCGTTGCTTTGGCGCTTGTTCTACACTTAAGCTAAATATTCCTGGAAGGAACGATTAAAATGCTGCACCATTTCATCGGACTGCGGACGAAGAGGGGTGGTCCAAGTTTTTTTTTGCATTCCTAGATGCGCACACACCCCTTGGAAAACTCCACGTTCGACCTTGGGACCCTGTTCAGCAAGCCCCCAAGACGGAGAAAGCATTCGGCCCAAAAAATATATATGCCACAAATTTTAAGGTTAACCACGACAATTTCATATTTTGTGTTACGTGATCAATGGGATGAATGGTAAATACGGCAAAGCAGCACATTTCTCATGAGGTTAAATAATTTCCGACACTTAATTTGTGTAAATGGTCGCGCATAGAGGGAATCAAATATTCTCATTAGGCATGAAAATCCTTTTTTTGGGATGGAATCCTTTAACATACAAATAAATCATTTTACTTATATACTTTAATTTGAAATACATTGTCATGACTAATTGGCCTTACACAATAAATCCCTCTTATATGCCCACCCTTCCAGTACAGTAATTGCATCAAACACTAAACATCACAGCAGTTAATATTTATAAAACTCCAAAGATGTTTAATTTAAGTTTAATCTTTCACTCTACATTGCTTTATTCATCCAGTAGAGAATTCTTCAATTCAATGAGGAATTTTATTTATAATTTAAAATCTTTGTCAATCTCATACGCATTTTCTTAGAGCCGCTTTTATTAATTATATCCTTGTAAATACTTTTTCCACAAATGGGGTTTTTCGTTCATAGACTTACTACTCGGCGCATTTTTGAACAAAATGCCACCTAAATGAATTAGTTTCTCCTGCAGCTCTGGTTTATGCCTTCTTGTTTCAATGGTTTAATTATCCTACCTACAAATACATACATAATTTCATTACTACGTATTTCCTATGATTTTTTTTTACACCATGTATCTCGTATGCGATGCGATGCGATGTAATGCGATCAATTATGTGAGTAATCCCATGGACGAAATGCAAAATAAAGCCATATGACGCTCAAATGTGACCTAATTAGCTCTTTTCCTAATTTCATTCCCCCACCCAATTCTACACATTCCTCTCTGGGCAATTCTCCGGCATGGAAGTTAAATAGCTAGGGAAACAGCAGCGTCCCCTTCCTCCTCCTCCCTCTCTTTTCCACTGCCTATGCTTCGGCTCATGAGATATTTTTAAATGAGTCGTCCATCCCGCCGATCTGATACTCCATTACGCGATAATTTAATTCATCCTGCACTCAATTGCTATTCGCGATGTTGAATACCCGCGGAGTCGTGCGCGGATTGCCGCATCCGCTTGCACTGTGAGCTCCATCAACGTAACCGCTGGAAGACTTCATCTCCGTTTGCAAAGAGTTCCGATGGACATCCTCGCGGTGTGCATTTCAAGAGTCGGCCAAGGGTTGCTGCCTCCTGCCTTGGGGGATGCCGGGAGAACCGGTGTGGACTGGGGCGGAGCGCATGCAAACGCGGGCGGGCGCGCGCGGTCCGGCGGAAGAGGAGGAATTCGTCCGTCGGTTGGCTGCCTGGTAATGTGAGCCAGGGAAG
>LYUA01000101.1:1276864-1288429 GCA_002093875.1 Calopteryx splendens
ATAAGGTATCCATGAGACTTTTTTGTGCGCTTCAAGTTTTGAGACTCCTCATACACAAAACAGGAGCTTCGCTTGCAGGCTACACGTCTCTAGAAAATCATTGTAAAGTGTGTTGATCCCTATAGTTCAAACCTTGCCCCATTAGACAGCCATTGGCATCTTTCACCGCATATCGCATATAGTACATAATACATTTATCCAACAATACAAGTGCGAAATGACCTACGTTGTTGACGCACCTTAATCCAAATCTACTACTCTAACAATACAACATTAACTTGATTATTTTTACAAAAGAATACGCGAATAAAACTTATTAAACAGCTCTCTTATCATTGGATCTTTAACTTAAATATTTTTTTATTGATACCGCTTAAATCACAGTTGTAACCACAGTTATGATGAATTACTTGTAATTCACTGAAAATATACGATTAAAAATGTATCCCAATAAGATATAATCCCAATAATATAATAATAATAATATATATCCCAATAAGTCTATAATAATATCCCAAATAGGAAGGGTCGCGGAAAAATTTATTTTTATGCCAATTAGGAAATTAAAAGAGCAGATCATATTTATGGAAGTTTCAATGTTTCAGATGAAAGGAAGAATGCACATATGAAGGGTTACGTAAGAAAATATTAAGCCAAATTAGACCGTAAACAATTTGTGTCACAGGTGAGAGAAACGGATCTGAAAATAAAATTCACTGACCGCACAATCTCCACGAAGTAGTTGGAAAGGATCCGCCTGGTGTTGACTTGACGTGGAAAATCCTCACACACACAAACGCCCCACGCAAAGATTTTTCATCCACGAAGTAGTTGCTTGGTTGTTAACGCAAATTTCTTGGAAAGCACTCACTCGCCACAATTTCACATACAGAAGTAACACATAAACAATAATTGAAGAAACAGGCCATGGTCTGGCCAAGGCCTTAGTCGTGAAGTAAAAGGGAGAAAACAAGTGGCAGGGTTTGAAGACTCGTATTTCGGCTAATAGCTACTAGCCTTCGTCTGCGAACTGGAGAAATGATCACTTCTACCGCAACGTTGGAGTGAAGCGAGGGAGGGATAAACGAGTTTTTATATGATGGGACGATGAGGGGGTTATGGGAAGGGAGGGGGAGACCGTGGTGAGCGGTCAACTGGGTGACCCTTGAAGGTTTGGGAGGGAAACAATTAGGTAGAGGGAGATGGTGGTGGGTGGGGGTTTGGTTTTGTTGAGTTGCAGACGAGAGTGGACGAGAGTCAAGTTGTTCAATTGGTGTCATTTGAAATAATATTTGTCATGGGAAATAATGGAGAGAAGGGGATAGGACCTGAATCTGTTCACGACTTGAGAATTATGTTTGAATATGAACAAACTCGTATGCGTCAAATAAGTGATTGGTTAACTTTTTTAAGAAGAATTGAGTTTTTCTGTAAGATATGGTGTCCGGTGTTGATCAATTGCTGTGCTATGCTTCATTACTCGGGTCTATTGTATTTGATTAGAGGGAGGTGTTCCTTGTATCCCGTTAAGGTATTCCCCTTGTTTGACTGATGTTTCGCAAAAATCACAGGGAATTCGGTAAACACCAGATTTTTTATTTGTGTATCCTGTCTTTCGTTTTTCCTAGTAGTTTTTATTAATGTTGTTTTTGTTGGTTTAACATATTTTCATCTTCATGGAATAATATACCTTGTCGTGACCTTAGATTGGAGACGGGGGAAATGGTAGTTACCTATTTGAAAAAGTCGTCTTTTTTGTGTTGTTGAATTGGTGATTAGTTAATTTATTTTGTGCTTCCTTATCCGGTGGTTTATAATGGAGTCACTGAAAACATTACTCTTGGCTTTTTCTATGATACAAGAGTTCTTTTTTGAAATTGTATTTGTTGATAGGGGCAATTGCTATTCTATGTAAATGTCTGCTGGATGAATGACTGCTAGTTTGTGACTTTTTTGGTCAATTGAATCGTTGCGTATGTCGTCGTTTGTATCAGTTGTTTGTGTGTGTAGGTTTTTGGTGTATGATGTAGAGGATTTTACCATTTCTCCTTCTAAGTCAATGACTCAAGAAAGATAAATGGTTGTTGTACTTTATATTCAGGGTTACATTTATAGTTGGAAAAACTGTTTAAAGTCTCAATTACTTTATCGACGTCGAACTTCCTAGTTCTGAAAATGGCAAAAATATCATCTATGCATCGTAAAAATGTTTCGTAGGAATAATCGAATTTCTTCTTAATACCGTTTTCAAACTGTGTCATGACGACGGGGAGGGAGAGTTGCCCCTTTGCAGTTCCAAATCCTTTTTTGGAATGCATCTGCTGGAACATGAATAAATTTAGTTGCAGGCCTAATTTGGTGAGTCTAATAGATTCTTCCATTATTTTGGTGTCCAAACCGATAGAGGCTAACTATTTTTTTCGTATTTTATTAGCGGTGCCTACAGGTACACTAGAAATAAGGATAATCGTCATATAAAACCATTATTTCGCCTTCCGAAAATGAATGGCCCTTCATTTTCTCAATTAAGCCTAAACTGCTTTTAAGGAAATGGGGGCTGGTAAAATTGAAACTGGAAAATTATGATACGAGCAATTTTGACAATAAATATGTAAGAGAGCCTACACCGGACTCAATTGGTCTCACAGGACAATTGGCTATGTGTATTTTTGGGAGGAATTGTAATCTAGGGAAAGAGGGGTTTGGAACTAAGAGTTTTAGCCTGATTATATAATTCACTAAGTTTGGGCAATCGCTTAATTCAGATTGAAACTGGGTAATTAGTTTGTTTATTGGGTTCCTCTTTACTTCTACTTGGGGCCAGAGGAAATCAATGCACTGACTTTATTTTGGTACTGCGCGTTATCCAAAATTACACATAGGTACATTACTTTTATCAGCTTTCATGTAATAGCAATTTTTGAATTTCAACAACTACAGATTATTAGAAGTAACAAATCTCCAGAACCTAAATACACCCCATCACCACTATTAAAAGAGTTGGCACCAGAAATTGCTGAAAACATATTTGTTAAGTCCTTATCGGAAGATAAAAAGCCGCAAGACTGGAAAGTAGCCCACTTCACACCATCCACAAGAGCGGAAGCAAACAAGATCCCGTAAATTACCGACAAATACCAGTCATATCCCTATCCGGCAAAATTATTTAGCACAGTATTTTGAATAGCGACATGAGCTCCATTGATAGAATAGATGATTCACAAACACGAAAAGTGAATTAAAAAAGAATCGACCTTGTGAAACACTATTAGAATTATTCATTCACGACATCCTCTGCACTGGAGAATCAAGAAAATAAATAGATCCTATCTATTTAAAAGTTTAAAAAAGCATTTGAACCTCTCATACCATAAAAAAACAAGCATTAAACGTACGATTATGTGGAATTAATAAAAATGTAGTGAATTAGGTTTGCGATTTTCCCTTCAAGCGCAAACAGAAAGTGATAGTACATTAAGTAAGTTCCGATTTTTTAGATGTAGCCTCAAGCGTCCCGCAGGGTTGTGTAATCGGCCCCCTTCTTTTTCTAATTTCTCATGGAATTAGTTCTAGAATTACAGATAAGAGGAATGGGGTCTAAAATTGAATTTGAAAAAGGTGTGCCGTGATGAGCTTTTGGGAAAAGGGACCCAAACAATCTTACTACTATATTCTTGCTGGGGGGGGGGATAAAACATCGGACCGAGTAAATCGCCAAGGTCACTCTAGCATGAGGAACATTTTCGGAGCTACATACATATAAGTCTGGGGAACATTAAACGCATCGTGGAAAAATAATCTAATGAAAATTTAAGATGGGTTCTTTCGCGATAGATAGGCCTCACAGTTCGCTTCAAGTATTTGGGACTCCGCGCCGATGGGACTAATCTTTGAATTAATAAGGATACCGAGGAAAGCTGTCCGTTCCTTGAAAAATCGTTATGAACGAATAGCGAGCGTCACATTGCTATTTAACAGTGGGAGCCACCGGAAGCACGAAGATTTCATGAACTTCTTAAACTTTTAGAGATACAGATCTCTCGAGTTTAACAGCGAAACAAATGAAACATTTTACCTCCACATTGCATTTGTAGACGAGACCACGACGGGAAGTTGAGAGAGATTGGCTGCCGAACAGAGAGATATGAGGAATTCCTTTTCCGTCAAACAATTCGTGACTATAAAACAGTAGGAAATGCATACAGTAGTTTGCGAATCCCGAATGAGAAAGGTTTCAAAGTTCTAATTGCAATAAATATGAATAGCTTGCGACCCAACACCCCCTCCCACACACCGTCGTGGTGGCTTATTGGGTACTATGTACAATGTACATTGTGCATGCAGATTCAACCCAAATAAGAGTGTAATCTCCAGGTATTGCTGAAAGTAAGTACGTACATGGGGTCCCAAAAGTTAAGCATATAATTATTTGACAAAATAAATTGAGAGCATAGGAGTTTCGGGTACCAAATCTTCCTAAAAACCGCAAATAGAGCAGGGATGGGAACTGAACATTACATTCTGACATGTATTCCACACGGCTTAGTACAAGGTGAGCTCTATACTCTCTGTCAAACCAACATAGTGTTAAATTAATTACAGTGTTTTTAGTCGCTGGGTGCAGAATCTAAGCGACGAAACACCGTTATTAAATCAAGTGTTATAAGCGAAAACGAAACATGATTTATATACTAAGTATTTAAGATTTATCATAGAACTATTGAGCTACGTTTTAATTGTGGATGCTAATTTTATGCGAAAACCTTTTAAGAGAACTAAGAGGAACGGGAAACGAATAACGAGTGATATTTCAGTCACCGTACGGATAAGTTAGAAGTGATTACAATCTTCACCTATAAATTTCAGATTTCTGGTTGATTACCAAAGTGAAGGATTTATATTCAAGGGAAATATTAAAGCTTTTTCGTAGATTTTTGAAACTATATAAGTAGGTACCTAAAGAAGAACTTTACAGTATTGGGCCAAATTGGGGTATCGTTTATAAAATTTGAAGAGGGATTTATCAATAACTATGGACATACTCCCTCGTACTTGTTCGCTTAACTGTATTATTTAAAATTACTAACTCACAACATGGTAATTTCTACCTAAACTTTCATCATGAATCACCGAAGATCATCATCATTCGCCGTAGAACCATAGCAACTAAGGAGCAGTAATACGACGGTAACAAACAGAAATCTATTCGCTAAAGGACGTAACCTTCACCACATTCACAGAAGCTGTGGGGGTTCAAAGTCTCTCGGAATGCGACAGCGAGGGGAGCATCTGTTTGCAATCACAATATTACGCCCGAGTTGCCAAAGACTCACACGAACGCACGCGAGCACTCTCGTGAAATTGGACGGCAATGCCCCCGGTCACAGCGATCACAATGCGAGGCGCAAACGAAAAAATGTCGAAAGAAAACATCCGCAAATGCAAACTAAATAACAGGAGTCACTTTAAAAAAAAACAATGACTAGGAAAAAGTAGAACGCACTGATATTAACCGCGGCATGCCTACGTAAGCTGGGATTCCACAACTGAACGCGAGTGATTACCGCGCGAAAGTTCTGGATTCGTTCCGCAGCGGTCCCCTAGTAATCTACTGGGGGGAGCAGTTGCGAAGTTTCCACGCACAGCCGCCGCCGAGGCGAGAGCACCGAAGTGCCTTCTCGCCCGGAGAGACCGTGTTTTTCTCCTCCTCTACCGAGCAACAAAACCCCAAGACCACCTGCGCCGACCGACAGCGGTCGCCGCATTACATTAATTGCCTGGGCGTCCGATAGACTGCTAATGAAGAGCCCGGCGTTGAAATCCGTCGAACGGGGGAGTCGTGCTGGGGGCGGGGAGCGGGAAGCGGGGATGGGAGGCGAATGGGTCGGTAGAATGCAAGTGAGAAATGGTATATGTTTCCGCCCAAGCTATCCCGCTCCCAAAAGAAGCATGCAGGGTTGTATACCACAGCAAACCAAAATATCTACCGACCCAAATAAGTCACGTTCTGAAAAAAGGTAAGACTTTCAATAAATGATATATCATCCCACGAAGGTATTACGAATTTGAAATAAAATTTCAAGGTTTAAAAATAAATTAGGACATTATTAGGGAAATTTAGAATGTCCTTAGCTCCCTTCAATTCGAATCTTGGGTGATAATGTTTAATGTGATTATCTTTAACGGAATTGGAAAATTAGAAATTCCAGAGGAATGTTCTATGCAACATCCAAAAGCTTTAATTCTCCAGATGTGTGAGTTGCTTGAATATTTTCTACTAGAACATTGATTTCATAGTTATTAAATCAGTTTTTAAGATATATCAACTGGAATAGAAATAAGTTCAGCATACTCTTTTACCAATTGCTAAACCATTTGTCCTTCGTTTTGCATTCATTTATACATCACGTTAGAGAGTGTCTGAAACGTAGTTTCAGGCACTCTTAATGAGTTAGATGGAGTCAGTATCAGATGGAGTACTAGAGTTCAGTAATATTAAAAACAGAAGTGTTACGATCTTTGTATGGGAACAAGTTTAAATGTAAATGTGAAATGAACGACCAAAATTACTCTGAGTCAAAAAGAATAAATATACACATGCCTTGATAATTTCTTTCCTAGCAAGTTCTATATAAATGGAGGATCAAAATCCTTGTTGGAGGGTTGTGTATCCAGTAAATATAGGAATTAACTGTCGGTATACTTTCAACTATTCAATGAGTGTTCATTTCCATTGGCCGGTGATCAAAGATACTTACCTACCTTACGTGAAATAAATATATACAGCAGTGAGGCAAGCGAGAGCGTGCAGATAAAATCAAAATCGAAATTAGCTTACCAAATGAAAAAACGAAAAAAGAAGAAGAGGTTTTGCGCATGGCAGGGAAGGAGAGGAGGATATTGGGAGAAATACAAAGAAGGTAGGAAAAAAGGATACCTACTGAGTAGCAATGAGTTGTTGAAGGCAGTGATAGAGAAGAGAATGCTGGGTAAGCGAGGGAAAGGGAGGAAGAAATTAGACATGTTGGACGGGTGGAAGTGTGGCATAAAATATGCAGAAATGAATAAAGGTTTACACACATAGTAGGGTTGAGTTTGTGTATTCATCAGAAACCTACCATAAATGGTAGATTACCATTAATAATAATATTAAAATGAGATATCAAGGGGTCACATCCCATCCGATGGACAGAATAAAGCACTCAATAAGAGGTCTCCACAATTAGGAATTGATGAACCCAAAAATTTGCTGCTACTGGAGTTCGATTCTGATTCTTGAGGAGAAAAGACTTTAAATTAGCACTGTAGCAACACTTTTCACGTGCATGAAGATAGAATAGCAAACATCTGCCTTAGTATTGGCCCCAATCCCCACCCTAATGGCTTCTACGTTAATTATTTCTGTTTTTTCCTAGGCATCGGATAAAATGTCGTGCTCTCACCTGTACTTTCATTTGATACCAAGTTCAGATTCATCAAAATTATGCAAGCAAGTTGATTAGACATGAAGTTGTTGTTAGATAGATTAGAATTTGGCATAATGAAGGTACGTATATTTACTCTGAGATACTCATACGTTAATTTTTTTCTTTTGCACACTCTATTATGCTCTGTTTTTGGGTTTGATTTCGGAGATTTTAAGTTTGTATTACTTATGGTTCTAGTGGACGAGATGTCCAGAACAATAAATCATTTTCCATTCTATTATAATATGCAAAATCTTGTGATTACTAAATAACGACTAAATCGTTCACAAACTGAAATGCCGAGTAGGGAAGCAGCATTAAAAGCGTCCGTCTTTCGTGGAGTTCCCGACTTTCGAAAAACTCACAATGCTTATTGATTTACGAACGATTTCCATCTGGAATGCATCCACAGCTTGCGCTATTCTCCTCACGGAGCAATCTCAATCGCTTCGCATCAGCGAGGGTTCTTTTCAAGCGGCGTAGGTATCTCCTCCCTATTATCGCGTCTCCACGTGTGAGACCGTGCGCCCGTGAAACTCGCCGCTAGCATCGAATACCCGCCGCCGTAGTGTTGTCCTCCCCACACCCCGCAATCGTCCCCACTCCGTTGCGCGACGCCGGGGGGTGGTGAAGGAGGGTGCGTTGAGGGGTTTGGAGGGTGGGTGGGAGGAAGCGGGCGCTTTTGGTGGCAGGAAGAATAGAGGAAGAAAGGTTGCGTGCATATAAAAAGGGAAGCCAGGCTCTTCCAAGAAACCCTTCTCAGCCGCTCCGATAACTCTCTTTTTTTCCCCACGAGGAATCCAATCAAGTAATCCGCAACCCACTGACTCCCTCTCGCACACCCTCTCCCTCTCTCGCATGCACACACTCCAGACTGCCTCCCCACCCCCGCACGACTACAGATCCGTTCTTTCCAAGGTGGCGAGATCCAAGACGACGAAAAAGTGCAGATCTGGGGGTCGGCGCATCGTCTGATCGAACTACGTTGTATGAAAAAACAGGTACGTTAGTCAAGGCAAAAAAACTGTAGAATCAAAATGTACAGAGAACATTGAACAATCATTCCATGCGTAATAATCTTGGAAATTAGGGTAAACATCCTTTTTCGCGGATTCCTAGGCGAAAGAAACTTATAAATAATCAGTTTCGAGAAAGAGCAATAGAGAGTAGAGATATTTTTGGAAAACTACTTCGATAGTTTAAGGAATATTCGTGTAGAGATATTTTTTTTTCTGATGTCATACTCAATTCATAAATAACTACTCATTAAATATTTCACTCAGCAGTTATTATATTATTTCATCGAAGCATAGGAAATAGCACAGAATTCTGATAATGTCTCAGGTTTAACTCTGTGGAATTTTTTCATGTTCCAAGAAGTGGGTTCAAAGACACTCAGCAATTCCACAAATGAGAATTCATTATTACAGTTATAATAAATTGTGATTTTTGGAATTGCAGAGTTTCTTCGAACCCATTCTTCGGGCCACGGAATTCTGGCAACGATGCACATATGAGAATGAATGCGTAGTTATAATTTACGACGATCTTGTCTTTACTTACCAGAAAATATATTAATACCTACTGGATTTGCTCATTAAAAATTAAATTTTAGACAAGATATAATCGAAGTTTTTACCATGATTAGAATAAAATATACCGCGGCCTGGTCTTCATTCAGCTCTGTCACAAACTTATACCACAGTTTATTCATTTAAGAATTTGAAATAGAAATACTCCAGGACCATTGACACAAAAGTTTTATTGCGTACTGCATAAAATCAGCATAGTGGTAAACTTAAGATTATAGAGCTAGAAATAGAATAGAATATGATTTTTCAATTTTAAGCGTATTGGCGAAATAAAGAGTACGCCGATGTGAAATCTTCCGTGATTTGCAGAATGAATGGCAAGAATGCAAGCCTTCAAGGCTTCACCACTTACCTTGCTTTCAAGGTTATACGAAAGAAACACGACATAATACGTTTTCAACCTGCTCATTAATTTCATACATTTTCTTTCGGGCACTGTTCATAGATTCGACACATACCTATGTTATAAAAACTGTGTATCATATCCTTGAAGTCAAGGTTACCGCCAGCATGACGATTACCATTGATGTAAAGGAAAACTTATTAATTCGACAGAAGCATGAGAATCGGAATCAGAGAACGTCCTACAAAAAGTGATGTCATATAAATTGGTATCAAGCTCTCTCAGTTAATGTAGGAAACTTTTAAATGGATGAAATGCAAGGAGATGCTTTACATTGGGAAGGAAGTTAGTACCTGAATAGAGGTAGAAGAAGGCTCTAGAGATGGAAATAAAAATGAAATTTATTGAATATATTATTAAATGCTGCACTGAAAGGAAGACACGATTTCAGTGTTAAAATCATCACATATTTAATATATTTTTCTGAAAAAAAGGTCCAGAGTAAGAAATATAAACTGAGCTCTGGAGTTTATGCAACTGGTAAAATTGACATAGATTTTAAAAATAATTCAACTCTTCCTACAGTTAACGCAAAAGGAAAAATATATGCGCAGCTTGGAAGGAATTGGATTGAAATACATTTAACTTCATAACTTTCATTTTACAAACCACCATTATTAGAAAATAAATAATTTCGTACCGTCTTTATCTAACCATCAATTTTTCGGGCGTAAAAAACTTTTCCAATGTTTCCCATTGTTTTAACTATTGCTTCACAATCACAAGTAAACTGATAATCCTCACATTTAGATTCTTAGTACTTCAATCGAAAGCAGGGACAAACGAGAGTAGTATTTTTTTTGTTTTTCGAGAGTAAAGCCAAAACAAGGTTACTCTAGGGAAAAAAGGATGCCTGCTAAGTTTTGGGGAAATTTCCACCAAGTAAATTTTAGCACAAAATTAAATTTAAATTGTAAACTGAAGTGCGCTGCACTGCCTGATACTTTTTTTGTGATTAGTTTAATTTCCGTTAATCGCAGTGTGGAATAAACACTGAAAGCACTGTACCAAGTGTAGGCATGTGGAATTAACAAGAAAACAGCAAATGGCGTAATTTTCTCTGTGTATAAAAATCAAAAGTCATAATTGTACGGATATGCTCACTGAAATTATGAAGGTGAGAGGCGGAGAAAATCATGGTCGAATACGGTAGTGGAGACTGAAGATGAGCAATAAGAGGAGTGTCAGAAGTAGAGAAGCATGTATGAAACAATGCATGAACGAAACGAAATAATATGCAAGTGCGGGGTAGCATGAAAAAAATATGTAAAGGAGAAAACCACACAGTTCCCTGAAATTACTTATAGGATATTTTGACGATCTACCCCACAAGGATATTACATAAGGTATGTGTACAAGTATATACAATTTAAACATGCATATACTATGTAAACAATATTGATCTGAATATTTTAAAAACCGATCGCTCTATGTAAATACAATTTGTTCATTTATTTACACTTTGTCTTATTCTTACTTCCATTTCGTTTATTTTAATAATTGTTAGTTCAGATTTTCTACTAGACAATTACGTGTTGAAAATGGTAGGCACTTAGTGGGTTTATCAGGAGCCATTTTAATAGATTACTGATTGGTTAACCTAAACGGAACGAAATATTGCTGCTCCCGATTAGTTGTTATTATTAATTGTGAGTAGAGTTGCAAAACACTCAATAAGTCTGAGTAATTCAACCCGGTTTTGAGTGAGGATGTTATTTCTGATGGACGTGGATGTGGTGAACCTTTCGGTACATTGGAGCCGAGGTGCCCTATTGATTGTTGCCAGTGCTAAGAGATGGTGCCTGTCCGTTAAACGATATCTAATAAGGTGCGCGCTGCTAGGGATGTTATTTCTTCCTAAACAGTAATTCTTTCTTAAATGTTTTGGTTTAGTTTACTGAATGAAAGAGGTAGCCACGCTTCATTTAATATTTAGAAATCAAAACAAGAGAGTTTCATGTTCGTATAAATAACGGGTATCTTGCACGGTAATGTATATGCTATAAAAAGCTAAGCCGAATTATGTTTGATCGTACGTTTCCGCGGCGAGTATTAGGATGGCTCTGCATGGCTATCGGGTTTTCACCACGTTCGTTGGCTATTG
>LYUA01000101.1:1294137-1311191 GCA_002093875.1 Calopteryx splendens
ACCAATCTTAGGATTGAAATACTGATGATGATGATAATAAAATGTAAAATACGTAATTGTATGTAATCTTTTCCTTGGGACCGAAAGATTACCCTCCATTTCATGCAGCATTTTCTTTTTTATATAGATCCTGGGTTTGTCATCATGGAAGGTGTCTCGAGATCCGATTGCCAGAGGTCTCAATTTCGAAGACAATTCTACAAGGACTACAAGTATTTTAAACCCCCTTTTTTTAAATTTACCTATCTTCTGAATAGTACCTAGGGTGTGTGGCCAGTGAAAATAAGGTTAATTGTGTCAACAATGGCCATCGAAGGTTACTCTGGTAAAGATAAATATACTTTAGAAAAAAATGTAACCTGAATTTTCACAACCTGATTCACCCAGAAATTCTTTACCCTATCTTTGACTAATACTCAGGGCTAGAAGATACTATTTTTTATCTAAGGAAAGCATTGTATGGTATCCGTTACGTTTTGTTACACTTCCATACATAGATGTTTTAGCGTCGAGATTTATAGCCACATATCGTACTATTGCTTAAGTATGCACCTGCTTAAAACGCCAAACTCAACAGGCACACCATATTTTAAAACTAAATTGAAATTTAGCTTGAAGGTAGCATATAATGTCCCAATTTCCTCGTAAGGAAAATTTATTTTCCATATTAATGACATATTTGTAAGGCGCTCGTCATATATCCCTCTGCCAAATGAATGGCAACATGGTAAAAAAAAACATAGAAGAAGCACTATCCACCACAAAAAAGCGTTCGGCAAAGGGGATAAAGTTTTCTTCTTGGCGTAACATAGACCCTGAACGACCAAAATATTGGAAGTTCCATGCTCCCATCCATATTTATTATGCTTAGATTCACGGGATGCCTTGGGATAAACTCAGCTTATACCCGAGGGTAGGACGCTCACAGTTGAGAGCGCGTTCTACCGGATTTAGATGCTTTAAACAGTGGTTTTGGCCAGAAGATAACTCCGTAATAAGACGACGACTCCTCCTAGCAGGGAGGCCCTGCGCTCACTCGTCTTCCAGCTCCATCCCCAAACCAGCCATCGACGCATTCCTTAGCAGTACCTCTCTCCCCTCCGCCCCCATTTTATTGGCTCCCCGCCGTCAATTCCGCCATGATACATATTTTATCCAGCGCCACTCCTTATTTTTTTATTCAACAATTTCCGCCTTTCTCCCCTTCTTCCTCTTCCCCGATCGCTTTTTTCCGAGAACATTCGGGTCGAAATATGAGGGTGAAAGAGGGGAGGCGGTGGAGAGGGCGAGAGAATATTTTGAAGGAAGAAAAAAGAGGAGTGAGAATGGGAGTGTTGGAAACAGTCAGAGTGAGGAGGCACTAAAGGTTTTTTTTCCCCTTCCTCTCCAGGGGAAGGGGAGATGGCAAGAGGGGAGGGGGGAGGACTCGCAGGAAATATTTGACGTTGACGTGATGAAAAATTCACCGCCTCGGAGTTCCTTTGATTCTGGGCGAGAGGGCAGAAGCGTTCGGGAGGAAGTGAAAGGCATCGGATTCTTCCATCATTTTCCTCCTCCTCCCACCCTAACCCCCTCCTTCGCAAGCTATTAGTAGCACGGCAAGAGGAGAAAGCGGCGAAAAGGGTAGCAATGAGACTGATCGCTTTAGACTAAGCTATAAAATTATGCGATGCCCTCGTGATCGTCAGAGATCACCAATGATACGATTACACGATGGTTCAAGAGTTATTGGTGCCCCTAGAGTGTGCATTCCTCTATCCTATGATCAACATAATAGCCTCCAAACAACCGCGATGGCGTGCGGAATGGGGTGTTAGGTCAAGAGTCATTAATGACCTTGATTATTATTTTTAATACCATTCTGCATTATTTCACACTTGGGATGGTCAAATTACGATACGTGTTTCCTACCGTTGTGCCCACGAAATGTATCAAGGAAAAAAGGATACCTGCTTGGCGTTATAGTATTTTTAGAAGACAAAACTCTCCGATAATTCGGTCAACTAGATCGGTGCTTCCCATACGTTTTCGATAACGTACCCTTAAGGCAAATAAATGACAGCGCAGAGCCCAAAAAATATACTTCTGGTCCACCGTGGTATCAATTCATTATCCATGTTATGCTCATGATTGTATATTTTAAATACACAAGTTTCAATTTGTCATCTTTAATTATTATTCTAATGTTTTTGGTGGGTTTCGCGTACCTCACATTGGAGACTACTGAACTAGGTAATCATAAGAGAGAGAAAGTTCTTAAAGGGCATGGCACTGGGAATAGTCAGATGCAGCGGTGTAGTGTACTTAAACTCTATTCCACTAGAATAGGAACAATGGCTTTGAACCAGCGTAAAACCCCCTCTTATCGTCAACGGCGGTCACCTAGAGTGATAATCTTGAAAAGGTATTATGTTCAATCGTTGCGAAGAAATTTTTTTCCGCTAGAATAATGGCTTTCATTTCAACGTCTTGAATTCATCGGTGATAAATGGATATGGTGACATTTTGTCATCTTGAATTTATTTTTTAAGCACCTAAGAAAGAAATAAAAAATACAGAATTCATTTAATATAACCAAATTAGTTTGCTCAATCTAAGTTGCATGATTGTTTGAAATCACTCTGAAATAAAATCGGTCCTGAAATAAATATATCTGTTATTTAAGTTTCTGTCGATGTCGTTTTTCATTAGTACTTATGTTTCGCTTTTCTTGCAGTCGTCACAAAGGTCAAATCCTCTGTTCCGGAATGAGTGAATCAAAGAACTTTGAGTACGCGGAATCGAACATTTTCAAGGCTAATGTCAAACTTCTTCATAGTCAAAATTCGCTACGAAGCCAACGGAGTAGTGAAAAAACCAATATTTATTCGTTGCTCTACGATAAAAATAAGACTCGGATTCCTGGAGGACCGGATAAGGTATTGGAGAATTTTTTCTCGCATAATTGGCTACAGGAATGCATGACCCCTGGCTATCCTAGGATTGGTTAGCAGTAACCCTTAAAGGTATCCCTTTTTGTACCATTTTCTTAATTTTTTCCAATTTCCGTATACATACGTCCTGCAGCATATCTTCCCAAGACTTCATCCTTAAAATTTGCCTAGTAACATCCTTTGGCAATGAAATAATTATGGTAAAAATTCCATAGATTTTTTAAAATTAGAGTCAAATTTTAATTACGTGAATCGAGAGCCTAGAATGTTTAAAATCCTACCCGCAGCTGTATTTTATAATCCAAGCAATTCTTTTTAATCAGAAAATACCAAAATAACTTTTCTCAAATTAATAAAACCCTGAAAAGGTTAAAGACGAAGTGGTAGATATGCCGTTCACTTTCTAGTTTTTCAGAGTTATAGCATCGCTCGCTTTATAATTAATATTCTCTGAAATGACATAACAACCATTAGTTGAAAAAGTTTGCCGGAAATATTTTTTCCGATAGGAGTACGAATATTGTAAGAAAGGGGACCAGGCAGCAGAATTGACACTCTTTTTAACATCGCATCATAATTAGCGTTACATTGCGATCAAAATTGGCAAGAATGTGCATAAATCATTAGTGAATGCTTTCATTAAACACAGAAAATGTTTTCCACTAAACAAATTAAAATTATTTAATTAAATGGTGTCATGGTATATAAAAAAACCCAGAACACTTGATTACGGAATTTTAAGACTTGGTTCGGGATTTGTTAGAATGTTGAATACGAAACATTTCTTTCTCATAGCTTGCTTCTCGAATATGAGAGACTATGGATTACTTTACTGCATTTGCCTATCAAACGAGTTGGCACCATGTACCATCACCTGCACATCACTTATCGAACCCACCTAAGGTAATATACACCTACATCAGAGACTACAAAAGCTGCCTCAGGCGGAAACGGGGCGAAGGTGAAACACAGAGGAGAGGCAAGCAAAACAAAAACATGTGAAACGCCCATGGAAACCCTTGGGCACTGAGCCTATAGTCGGAAAACACTGGTGGCGGCCAAGGTGTGCAAGCAAATATTTTAGTGGATTGGAACTTGAAGGTTTCCACAGGTTCGCTGGCCAGGAAATGCATCACGGGCTGTTGAGTGAGTGTTTATTTGAGTATATAGTTTTTTCTCAGTTTGAATTACATGAGTTTAGTAGGCGACGGACGACCCTAGCCTAACCTTGTCGACACCACCTCCACGGCACCCCCGTCACTCCTTGTCTAAGGGTTGAATACTTAAGATCTCACTAGCACAAATCCTAAGTCAACCACTTGGTGCGAAAGTAGATTGGATTATTCTAAGTCTTAATATCCAAAATTCTCCACGCTAAACCATTTAGATAACACCTCTTGCACATTATTAATCACTGAATGTAGAGCGTTGCACTTTCCTTTAGTTTTGTTAAGGGTGGAGGGGGATATGGTTTGCGAAAAGGTATTATTGGTGACCTGACACGAGTGACCGCAGATGGATGGCACCAAGATGGCCAAATTCAAGATTCTGTTCCTCCTCCGCTGCATGTCAACAATACTTCGGGATCGGGATCATGGATTTTCATAATCCGCTCGTAACAGATTTCGTGGTTAACGACAGGAACGAGGAATACTCTCAGCGCCGTCCTTCAAAATCTAATGAAGCGCAGCCCGAGAAGAAAAGAAAATCAACCGCTGGAGCAGGATTGCAAAATCCTGTTTTGGTAGCTTTATCGATAACGCGCAAAATAGGTCCGTCGCCTCGCCTCTGGAGTTCACTCCAACAGGAACTCAAGCGACGTGAGCCAAGAGGAGGTGATTTATTCCTGTGCAACGTCGATGCGAAAGTATTATACCTGTGTAGTTTCGTGTGTGAAGTTAGGGTGGAGGGACACGCAACTGGTACTCGGCTGTTTGTACATGTGCCCTGGGCACATGAATTCGCCGATTGTATCGCTGGGACAATTATGTTCGTAACGTACTATTTTTATTGCTGTCCCGTCTGGCAGTATCCCGCATTGATCCGGGCAACGTGTTATAAGGCACCTTCGCTACAGAAATTATTAATAAATGGCAGAGCAAATCTGGGTTCCTCCATGATTTTCCTCCAGGACTGTGACAACCCCAACAGCAAATGAAATTGTTTTCACTAGTTTAAGGAAGTTTTGAATGCTTCCTTATTCTTAAGGTTAAATGAAAGAAGGAACCTTATGGTCTCAATTTCGCCTGAATAAAGACGTTACTCTCTCTCTATCTATTCTTGTGGTATATATTTGGACTAAACCTTGCCATGGAAATGTTTTCAAATGCTTCCTTTGCAGTGACATTCTAAAAATTTGATTGACATTTTCCCATTGGTGACCACAAATAACTTTTATTTCTTGACATTACGAAGCAGTTTATTTTTTAACCCTGCTTCTCCAGTATTCGTCCTACTTCAGACCTGAATGTATTTAAAAAATGGGAACTATCGGCGAGTCAGTCTAGGGAAAATCTTCCAATAGGATTTTTTTTAAATACCAAAGCCAAAAATAAATCTATGCAACTCCACGAAATACAGTGTTGGGATGAAAGGGAAACAATAATAAGAAATTAAGAAGAGCTTAAGTGGATTATTTAATATATCTTATGCAACTAATATGTTTCTGATAAATTTGCTAATGCTTATAATTAGATACTTTAATAAAAAATAGTCTCAAGAACTTCACGCATCAAATGAAAGCATAAGAAAAAGGAAAGAAATCGCCTCAGTTTAAATCAATTTAGTAAAGTGTTGAAGCACTTTCATTTTATAAATAAAATTTAAATTTATAGTCTTTTGGGAACATCTTTTACTAATACTTTGGAGGCCTAAGTCCTTCATTGCTTTACTCTACCTCGCCTTTCTCTGGTGCCATGGCATATAATTTATGAATTATGTAGTTACCTTATGTAATATTTTCATGAACACCACAAAAAAACGCTATTTTCCTCAACATTTCTTCCTGAACACCCTCCATTCTCAGACAATTACGCACATTTCACTCCCAGGTCTCTATCAAAGGCGTCATCATTATCTTTCGGGGGTTTTTACAGTGAATCATTCTCTCCCGCTAAACATGTCTTAATCCCAACCGACCCCCTTGTCCCCCTCCGCTCCTTTCCGATTTTATGCCTTCATCACGCAAGTGTCACGTCATTGGTTCACGCCCCAAGACAGCTGCTAGTGAAAAAAAGCAAGGTTCTCATTAAAGTCGACTGCATCTGTATGCGAAGCGAATATAAGCTTTTAAGGGAAACCGCAAAAGTTTCACTATCATTTCATCCTCCCCACCTCCTACCCTCTCCATAAACCACTCCGTTATAACACGCCTTCTTTATTGGCCGTCGTTAAACTTGGCACCGCGTTGAATCGCCAGGGGGGGGGGATGGAACGGGCGAATTGCGAGTCTTCCCTCGCGGCCTTCCCCACCACCCTGGTGTTATCTGATAATTAAAACGAGCTACTGTTAACAAAAATCTAAAACAAAACACGTCCTCTGTGATTCATATTTTGGAAGTATTCTTCGAACTGTCACACGTTCCACGGAGACTCGCACTGGCTCGAAACCGCAAGAATGGGATGGGGGGGGGAGATGGGGAAAGGTAGGTTCCTCCACTCTCTAAGACAGTCGCTTATCTACCCAGACATTCTGGGGCGTCTTAAAAAAGATATCTCACCTCGCGTTCGCTAACCACTTAGCACGAGCTCCTTGTAAATAAAAAGGAAACCACTCCGTCTTCGGAGAACCGACGTTATAGGCGCCGTTAAAACCTCCCTCCGCTGGGGGGGCGCCGTTACAGCCGTTGCCATGGAGGCAAACAAACCCTTTGGGACGTTTTTAATGCATTTCGCCCCGCGGGTCGCTGTCGCGAGGAGAGGGGGTGAGATGGCTGGCTGCTAAATGGACGCGAAAATTCTCGCATGCGCCAGCGATAAGTGAACCCCAGGTAAACAAGGCGTATATTTATGTGCATCCGCATAAAAATAAACGTGAAAACAAGATATATAGCCTATCATTCCCGTAGCGAAGGCGTCTGAGCAATTGCGTTTGTACCGTGCTATCAATGCTAATCGTGCAACATGAAATCAAATCTTTTAAACGGCTACTGAGCATTTTTGACGTGGGAAAGACACGAGGGGTCAGACGGCAGTTGGGTCGCAATGCAGCGCACCGGCGCCTCTTGGCTTGGGTTGCGCTCAGGTGGTGATTGCAGATAGTAATAGAAATTGAAGGGGTGGTGGATTTGAAAGTTCGCCAAGTTTTGGAGCCAAATAAAGGTATTCAATGACATAAATCATAAAAATTATTTTTTGGGGCACAAGCAAGAAGGCAGCCCTGATGGATAAGTTCGCATTGCAACCCTTTAAACTTCTATGCTTATGGTCACCTTGATCAGACCGTTTGCGCCGCGGAAACTACTGCCGTATCAGACTAGAGAGTCATACGCAGACATGCTGGAGTATAAATGTTGACCTTGGCTGCTCAGGTGTATCAGAGTAAGTTTATTACATAGAATATATATTTGCATAGGGTTTAGCGTAATACCAATGATAAAATCAGAAATTTCGACATAACTTATTTATTTGTTGTGGAGTTTATCTGGCATAGTGTGAGATCTTTCGTTCTCCAGCGCATCTCCCACAGAAAAGAGATTTCGGAGGGTCTTCATTGAAATAATAATGTCCTGGTTGGAGCATTATTGGGCGACCCGATTACACTCAAATGTATCCTATTATTTCATTATCTATCGCTCATAGGATAGGAACGTTTCGCATGAACCAAAAACAAACTATTACACAACGTCGAGGCCCGTCTAGGTCTACCGAAAAAGCCAAAACAAATATACGCCTTCCAGCATTGCACTTTTTCATTTTTCAGATCTAAGTTCTTTCTACTACTACCCCGCCTTGTTTCGGCAAAATTTAGATTTATTTCTCCCGCTTTAATGACTGCCTAAGACTCTTCTATCACGGCCTTTAAAATCACGTCGTCTTTCAATTCCTAATGCAAACCCTGTTTAAAATTTTTCCTTCCGTCTTTCTTTTTTCCTCTGACATTCGAAATGCTTTCTCCTTTATCTGTTCATTAGTATTTAACTCTTTTGAAGCAATTTTTTTCTAATTTACACGCGAAAGGAGTAATTTCCCTATCTAGGTTTCTACGCACAGGGGTGAAAATGGGTGAAAATGCAGAAAAAATCTATGTTATGTATAATTTTGCAAGGAGAGATGGCGTTGAGGACGTTAGATGGGGAAGTCGAGAGTCAGAGAGGCTCGGTGGAAAACAGCTTAGGAGTTGGAATGGGGGGCGTTGAAGGAGAATAGGGTAAGGGGTAGGCCGGGTAGTGATGTGGAAGGGGGATGTCCTGCGGCGCTGAGCTGGGTGACCGTCGGAGGCAGGGTGGAAGAATGGGAGGCCAAGGTATGACTGTGAGAAACGTAGCATGTTATTAACAGTTTCATAATTGGAACGCACTCTTCAAAATTTTCAAGTGCTAGAGCGCGTCCAGCCGGTGCTCTTACTCTGGATATCTTCTCTCTCTTGGTTGTTTTCTATCGGGTGTTTGACAAATTGGGATTTTGAGTATTCATTTCTGTAAAAGGTGTGGTGCTTTCTCACTTTCCCTAGGAACTTCCTTCTTGTTCGACCTATGTAAACGGCCAAGCACTCACAAATTTAATTAAGAACACGAATTTTTTTAACATTGTTAATTTTATCCTTGTTTATGAGAGGAGGTTTTTAAGTAGGATATGTTTTAATACGCGGGCTTAATGCATCCCTTGGGCAAGGATTTTGTACCTTTATGAGATTAATGTCCTCTAAACAAAAATCGCCACCATTTGGTTTTGGGATGATTCACGGGATTAGCACCATAATTTTTTTGTTGATAACTTTTCCATATTTGATCTGTATAATTTTTCAATTAATCGCGCGTGTTACGCGGGAATGCCAAGTTTGTTAATTCAAACATGAATCGCTTCCAAATTATTACGCTGGAAACCACCTCGTAATTACAAATTTTATTTATTTTAATGAGTGCAGCTTTCGTTGTCCAATATAACCCAAATGATGTCTCATATTTCGCATGAAATTTACTAACAAAAGATAAAAAATTTCTAATGCAACTATTTTCAAATGTATAAAATACATTTTCCGGAGGCAGGAATGTGAAACTAAAAGGAACTGATTGCGTAGCTGGCAAGGCATGCCCATGGCAACACAATATTCTTGTCTGGGGCTAGACTTGAATTCTTGATCTTCGTACCAGTTAAGGAACATGTTTTGCACTTTAAGTGAGACCACTGGCCACGCCATTACATCCGCAAACTTGCATGCTCAACCCTCATATCCTCACGCAATGACATTTGGGGACTATTAGACAAAGGTGTGACTTAAGAAGTCTTGTGCCATTCGCTCATCCCAATCGTTCTTTATAGTGCTTAGTCGCAAAGGAAATTGAATCGTGATGATCAATGACTGCTGCTCCATGAAAGATACTTGTACCAGTGGTGGTAAACAGTTAAAATTAGAAAAAAACATTTTTACAGCAAAACTTAAATGTAAACCAGTTATTAAGAAATACAATTCGAAAAAATATGTATTTAAAAAACCATATTAAAACATCAGAATTTATCAAACTCAATTAAAGTAAAATATGAAGTTAATAATGGTTCAATGGTGCATGAATATTATACAAACAAATTAAAAAATTCTAATGCAGGACAGCACAACGCTCACGCACCATATGGGACGAAATCCCACTCTTCCTGAATAGCAACAAAAGTAAGGAACGATCGTTAGAGTTGTAAAAGTTGAACGGAAAACTAAAAAATTCTCAACTACCTGGGCTTCAAATTATAAATATTTGGGCTATTGAACTGCGACCAGAAGTGCTGATTTTTTCCAATGTTGTACCACAGCATCGCACAGAGGGACACCGTGATACACGACCTTTGTATCGTCCTTCGAGATAGTTAGCCCACCTGACTAACCAACCCCAGCTTATTGAGTCGTTCCTGCGCATGCCGTACGGACGACAACGGGAGAATCCGCAAGTTGCAACCTAGTAAGCTAGCGGAAATTAGGATTCCGACGCGCGTCCCAGAATTTCGGACAGAGCGCACAATTACGTAATCTCCACCCCACATCGTGTTCGGCCGCCTTCCCTCCGAGCGCGCACGACCGGCCAAACGAGATCCCGCCCTCCCCCCGTCGCATGCGCTTGGCTGAGGGCTCAATCCGGAGAGCGGCAGCGGCGCCGGGGGATGAGATTCAAGGGGGGAGTGTGGAGAGGGGTGGAGGTGAGGAGATAAAACGCCCGGCACCACACGCCCAGAAGGGAGAAAAATCGGGGTGGTGGAGGAGTAGGGGTGGATCCATCGCGAAGGAGAGGTGACTGGGTTCCTGGCGGGAGATTTTCGGGAGGAAAAATGGAGGGTGGGTCGGGGGTGTGGAGTGAGAGAGAGAGAGGAGCCTTCCTTCGAAAGAATATGAAATGAAGACGCGGTGAAGAATAAAAAAAAAACGGGAAGGGAAAAAAAGATATATCAAGTGAGGGATTTGAGAGGGAAATTGTGTGTAGTTGATAAAGTCAAGGAGGAGGATGGAGAGCGAGGTGGAAGTGTCGGATGCGAAGGGAAGGGGGGGATAGGGTATTGCGAGATTGTGGTGAAAGGGTGGGGAAGGGGGAGACGAGGAAATCCGTTATAAGTTAGGCTCTCTGAGAAGACGCTGAAAACGGAGAGCGAGGTACATGAAGTTGCACAGCAAAGTGACGGCTTCTCTTTCTCCTTGGTGTGCTTATTAAATGAATAACATTGATAACTTCTTACGATTAGGTGCATTACGATACGTCCCCTGCTACAATCATCATTCATACACCTTTAAAAAGACTGATGTAGTTACAGAATTGCAATGCGATGTAAATAACCATAGGTAATCGATTTATATCTGTACGAATATTGTTAAAATTTGTATAAATGTTTTAATATCCTCCGAGTGCATAGTAATCAATAATTTGAATCTATTTAACATGAGTGATACATAGAAACATTTCGATAGTCTGCCGTTCAGTGATATGTTTTGGATGGTCTCTAAAAAATAGTCCACAGCCTTCCAATAATTATAGGAATCTTAACGCCAGGCATGTGAGTACATCGTTTTCCCTGTTGGGCATTTTTCTCAGGACATTATCCGTAATTCATTCTCCGTACTCTTCGTGCGATTCCGTACTTGAGTTTGATTTCGAAATATCCCGTTTATTTTCGTCCCCTTTACTCTTTCCGAATAATTTATAAAACTACGGTTTCCTCTTTTTCTCCCTCATCCCCACGCGAAAAATTTTAATTCCCGAAAAAATCGAAAGGGAGAGGGGGAAGGGAGTTTGACTGAATGTGGGGGTGGTTCTGTGGGAGATTTATCATTTCTTCATCACACTCTCTCTCTCTCTCCTTTGGGATAGTTGGTAAAAAGTTTATTCTCCCCCTCCTTCCTCTCCACCCCTCTCTCTCTCTCTAACTCCCCCTCAATAAGTTTCCACCCCCTTCGCGTCCGACTCTTTGAAAAAGAGTCTCACCAACAATTATAAAGCGGATGGAATTCCTGATTCTGATATCGCCTCTCGCCTCTGGGCCACCACCACCACCGCCATCCCATCCGAACTACAAAGTCGACGACTCAATCCTTTTCCGATTCATAAGTTGGTGGGAACGAATCTAACTGTTTTTATAGTCCCTTTGGTCGGAAAGTTTCGTAGAAAATACCGACTCATCCCTTTTTTTCCAACCCCCTCCCCCTGAGCCATCTTGCGGCGAAATTATTTCCCCCGTCTCACGGCCCTCTTCCCCCACACACTAATCACACTCCCGACACTCGTAATTATGCGCCTCTATCCGAGTGATTTACGGGGGAAAGAGAGGTATCCGTCAGAGACCGAAACTTGGAAACGAATTACCCTAATAAGCGTTCACCCCCACTCGCTCACGAGCCGGATGTTGAGTGCTTGAAGTAGGTAAGTAGGTACCCTTGGTGAGAACCGAGAACAGCTTCACGCGCACAATCACCCGAGCATGATCTTTGAGCAAGGTGCGAGGGTATATTGAAGCGGTTAAATCAAAGAAAGATCCCGGAAAAGTAAGAGGATAGAATCACACAGCCTAATTGGGAGATTATTCCGTTGACGTGGAAATTGTGTTACACAAATTTGAAAACAAGGATGAAAAAATAGGAGGATCTCACTGAATTTGCGTAAACTGCGATAAAATTTACTGCTTTCATCAATTTTTCAGGTACACTCACATGCTTCAATCACGACTATTTTTTTCGTTTCCTCCCATGACAAACAATGTTCGACAACTTGTGTGCATCTCGCACTGGGCTTCCACACCGCTCGAATGTCAGCGACAGAAGAAGAGGATATACATTTCAATGGAAGAAATTTATAACATCAACTTCAAATTCAAAATCATATATTTGAGCAATAAATAGTTTTCTTCGCATGCAAGATGAGCTGCTATTAGGGGTTGAAAGTAAGAAGGAATATAAAAAATATGGTTACTAATTAGTTTCAATGTAAACTGGAGGATATGTAAATGAAGGCGTGGGGAGGAATAGAGTTTAGAGTGAAAGTGCATAGGGAACTGGTCAAGTCATTCCCAGTCAATGATCGAATCAGAGTGATATAAGATGAAAATCAATGAGAAGAAAAGGAATATAACGAGTTTCTCGAGACATAGGAAGCCTAAGTTAAATATTAAAGTGGGAGGGCATAAACTTAAACTGCTAGAGAATTTTACCTATTTAGTTAATGTTTTGGACGAAGGTGGGTCATGTGAAAAGGATATTAGTAGATGATTCGTGTAGGGAAATGAAGATTTTATGAAGATGAGAGAATATATGACGAGGAAATTAGGCTAGGGTGTAAAGAAAAGACTGGTCAATACGCTGATATGGAGTGCGGTTTTGTCTCTCGGAAACCTAGTCGTTGAGGCAAGATGATAAGCGTTGGTTGAATCCTTTCGAAATGTGGGTATAGAAAAGGATATAAACAGTTTTTTGGTCGGTAAGTAAAACGTGCAAAGGTGCAAAGTAGGGGAAAGGAGAAATCCAAAGAAGGCAGGAAAAGTAGATGAAAGGCGAGCAGAGTGGCAACGGGTTGTTGAAGAATTCCAAGGAAGGAAAATTTTGAGTAAACAAGGCATAGGGAGATAAATATTACACGCTTTTGAAGATATTAAGGGTGGCAGAAAATATGCGGAAATGAAGAATGGATTATTATTTTGTGAGTTTTTGGGATTATTCCGCCTTGCGTATATAAGATTGAGTAATCTACCCTAACCCTTAGATTACCCCGAAAAGAAGTACTAACTAGGCTATATAAGTATAAAATTTTGTTTCCTGAGCTTTACCTTTGCTAATTATTCTGATTCCTTACCTTTTACTGGAAAAAAGACATTGTAATCCTATCCATTCTACAGTTTATCTCTCTGATTTCTTATTTTCTTGATGATTCCTAACGTAGTACGACCGTATTACCATAGAGTAAAGACCCTACTCTATGGTAGCACCTAATTTGTATATAATATTTTATCTATCCCAGAATATATGCCTTTGAAGCTGAATATAGTGTCCATAAAGCTAATTCATAAATATATGTTGGAACGGATCAATACTTTTTCCAGTTACTTTGTAGCTTCTGTGGCCAAAATTGATTAAGCTCTTGTAGATTAGTGTCTACGCACTGGTATTTACCTTTTAGCATTAATTTGACGGGATTCATCGCAATTTCATCATATACTCCTAGAAAGCACACTTTTTATTAAGTAAGGGAAACTTGTCACATCAAGCAATGCAAGCTCACAGCAAGAAAGCCAACTGTTAAACACGTGTGGGTTATACGTGGCAAGAGAAACTTGAGTACTCGGATTCACGATAGAAAGAAGAGCTGAAGCATTTGAGGTAATGGTGCTAAAGGAAACCTTGCTTGATAAATCAGATAGAGAAGACAGCATTTTTAGGCACGAATGTTTCCTCAAGAATAGCTAACCTAAAATGTTAGGCATATAAGCGAAGGAATTACAGAATCCCTCCAGCTAGAATACCTATATTGGGCAGCTAAAGGAGAAACTTGGCCGTATTACGTGGGGGAGAAAATATTGGCGCGAGATTGGGCACAGTAGTGAATAAAAAATATACTCAACTACCGTGTTAAAGTTTAGGTACAAAGTTAAATATCAAGTTAATCCTTCGGGTTACTAACCGAAGAAGTAGGAAAGTAAGTATTCACAGCAATCAGCGTTTAACTGTCATAGAGCATCGTTAGGTGAGCAAACATGTCGTGTTCATCGCGCTCGAGGTATTGATTTATACACCAAACCAATCAAATACTGTAATTAAAATTTGAAAAGTGTTTGTCACCGTATGGAGCATGTAAATTGGATGCTAAAGTGCACGTAAACTACGTGGCAAGGATATCATTACGTTAATCCATCCATTCACTCCATGTGATTTCATAATTAGTTTATTAAAATTCACTGTTATTTAAAATTATAATTGATTTAATATTATGACCATTGCGATTCTAATATTTGAGAGGTATGCTAGCATAAATGTTGGTCATGTGAATTATTTACCATACTGTAGTTTTTAATGATGGTGAACTGAATATGGCAACCTAGGAAACTTAAAATATAAAATTATTTGAATTGGTCTTATTAACGGGACTTATATGACAAATTTTAAAATAATTTTTGCAACACAAAAAAATAAAAGAAATATGTGCGTTTTACTTCCGGATTGGAACCACCAAAATGAAAAAATCGCCGTTTATTATCACAGGTCTTAAAATGTCTTAAGAATATGCCTTGTTGTAAGTATGCATTACGAATAAGAGTCCGGTAAATAATCCAGTTTTTTTCCAGTAAATTTACTCTAATTCTCCTTCCATTATTATTTACAATTTTAAACTAATTGTATTTAAAAAATAAAATAAATACCACCACATCCTTTCATTAGGGAAATAAATTTTAATCCGTAAAAAATGCCCCTATTTTATGAGACTATTCAAGAGAAATTATGCACTCAGTTATATTGACAGAATAAAGATAAAAGTTGTTATACTGAAAACAATAATGGCAAAAAAATTAGATTTATTATCGTAAACATTACACAGGATCATTTAACATTATTTTTTTATTAGTTTTTCTGTATTTCTGCCAGTAAATTTCATCCACGTTCATAACGAGAATTATCCGCAGCCATAATTTTACTGCGGGTACATCGGTGGATACCCGCGTGTACCCCGCGTTTCGGCGGTTTGCGACGGTAAATCTGCCTGAGGTACATGCCTGCTTACGCTGATGATTTTCTCGGGCGAATTATGCGCCCAATTCTCATTGATGATAATGGCCGTGGTAACCTAAATGGGTCGAGCATCCGACTGCCAACTGGAGAGTGAAATCCGAATGATGCCTCTGGACACAATTAGTAGAGCACTCCGTGTGATTTTCTCGGAAGCGGATTTATCTGGGGGAGGGGCCCATAGGAAGCACACGGAAAAGAGCTGCTTCTCTCGAATAAATATCCCCTGGACTGCGCAATTTCACACACCGTGGGACTTTACAGCCAGGGATCCCTCCACTCACCGATAAAAACTAACCTTTTTAACGATGATTTCCTTTAATTTAATTTAACGATGAACTTTATTTATAGAGTCAGGTAAAATCATAATAATATAACAAGTAGTAGTAGTATGATATATTTCTTGAGAAGTGCATGGAATTAATGCAGTGCGTATATACATTATAAACGGATGATTTTACTGTGGCATGCTACAATATTTTACTAAAAAGAAGGGACCAAAATATTAGTAAGCAAAAATTCTTAGAAAAAAATGAATTTCTATATTAAAGCATTTTAATAAACCTCAAATGAATTTTTCCATTGACAAAGTCAATAATTATCCTTCAGACATATATTTAATGCCCTAAAAGGTGTGTAAAAATTTTACTTGCCACACTTGATAAGTTGTTGGGACCAATCATCATCAATCCCATTTTCGATAACCAGGAAAAATATTAGAAATAAAAGATCTTTTCTCCATCAAAAAATTCACTATTTGTACATTAACAATGTTAAGTACTACGAAATCCGTATTCATAAAACCTAATAGAAACATGACCTTCATATTACAATCACAGCAAATCAGACGGCATTGAATAAAAATGGTTATGTCCAACCCATCCTGCCAAAAGGTCCAGTTTTGGTTCACAGGGAATAATTTAGATGTAAATTCACCTTCAAGATATTCACGCGGAGCATGATTACTAAAGTTTTCACACAAATATTTTACAAATGAGGTCCAGAGCACGCGCACCGCCTGCAATAAAATAGTGTGGCCAAAAAGTGATTTGTAAATATTATCCAGCTCGATTGTCTCAAATAACTATAAATTGATCCTCTTGTTTCCTTTTCTTAACCACCTAAAGACACCAAATTTATTCCCGACTTTCATTAGAAAATTATTTTTCGAAAATATTGGATACGACAATTTAATGACGCGAATTAGGCAATCTTGAGCACTCCTGGCGCCTCCAATCCACCCTTCTGTTTCGCCTCCCCAATTGATGAGCCTGCCCTTTAAGCATCGACGATCGTTTCGTTTCGAAATCGCATCCACCTCGAGTAATGCCCCTGCGGCGCAATCAGCCTGCGATGCGTTTGTTGGTCTTGAACGCGCGACGTCTTTACGGCCATTGATTTAAATGCGAAGTAAAACTAACTTCTCCGGCAGCGTTTGCGATCAGGGGTCTGCCTCCCACCCTCCCGCCTGCCCTCTGCCTCCCCCCCCCTCTTCTCACGGATCCTCCTGAAAGCAAACAATTGATGGCAGTTCGAGCGCTCGGCATTGTGGGAATCCACCAGCGAAGGGAGGGCTTCCCCTTGTCCACCGACTCATGATTAATCGCACGGATCTGCCGCACGCGCGCGGGAAGGCGCCACCGTCGCAGCACGCCGGCTGAGGACCGAGAGGGGAGTAGGGTACGTGGGGGCGAAGGGGGGGATGTGGGGGCGGGGGGAGG
>LYUA01000102.1:394361-411313 GCA_002093875.1 Calopteryx splendens
AGGGCAGGATGAAGACGGGGGAGGAATGAGTTAGTCCGTCGCAGAAGGAGGATGTGGTGGTCCCGGGAGGGGGGACGGAGAGGATGGCTAAGTACCCTCGGTGACACGGACAAAGTGATAGCAACAGCTGCAACCTTGCCCGCGAGTCATCCCCAATCCGCCCCCCCCCATCCTTTGGTCTCCTCATTGCGACTCGGTGCAGGGACACCAATCCACTTTCCATGCCCTTCTTCGCCTCCTCGTGAATCCAATGCTCCTTTTATCTTCGTTGGGTCCGACCGACGACTACCTTGGTCCTTCCCTGGCCCGAATCGGGAGCCTGGCTGACCTCTCGCTAACCCGATGCCCACCATCCAGTGGGCGATGCCAACTGACCAACGAACCCCTCCGTGCCGAGCGCGGCTTTTTAACCCAGACGACGCATTACTTTGGGTGCCGAAAACAGCGCCTTGACAGTTGTCACCATCCACTCACTGGCCTTCCCTTCGCTTTATGCGATTTATCCCTTCGAAGGTTCATTGTATTTTCCCTCTTATTCTAGTTTGAAAATTGCTATTTTTGGATGTGTCTTCCGGCGCAAAGACGCTATAGTCGTATTTAAAAAAAGATACGCGGACCCATAAAAGAAAACAGTATCGAATTACGGTTCTTTTTTTGCAAATGGAAGCAAGAAATAAATATAATCTGGTGTAGTGGAGCAGAACAATTAAGTTTTATAATTACTTTTCAGTGCCTATCTTAATTTGGTCCTCATAAGCCATTATAGTCAGCCATTAAGTAAAAAAATCAATTTAAATTAGTTTTACAGATGGAGATTTACTTTTCGTGTCTCTGTGATAGTTCTTAGATCGATTAATTATTTTGGAAAAAATACTTTTATTATTACCAAATTACTAACATAGTTACATTTTCTGAAAGTTATCCTGATTTATTTTAATTTTTTGAATGAATCTCATCGCTGTTTTTTCCGAATTAAACCGCTAAGAGGATCTATGTTCTATGATCTATGCTAAGAGGATCACTTGATGTCTCCGGATTCAAAATCAATTTGATTTCATTACAGCGCTTACATTCCATCAAGAGATAGATAAAACAGTCAATACGTTTTCGCTTGACCCTTAGCCAGAGAGCGCGTTATTCTTAGAACATTTTATCTTTCTTCACTTAATGACCTTCTGCAAAAGGACACAGGTTTTCGTCAATGCCACTCGAAAATTAGTCCTATTTCACGAAAGATTAATGTAGGTGTTATCAAGAGTTAAACATATCAATAAAGCGTTCAACGAGCCCCGAAAATTAGCGGCTAATGTCAGGGCGTAACATTTTTCAGAAATAATTATGAAGCTTGGCATTTAAAAATAAAAATTAATTTCATCGACAGGTAACCAACATTGTCAAATGTGCTCCGGTTGAATATAAATGAAAATTTATCCAGTAAATAAGGTAAAAAAAAAGCAATTTTGTAAAATTCCACATCGCAACTTATCGAATGACCGATTTCGCCCGTTACAGCACCATAACTTATATATTCACAGAATATACCTGCTCAGTATATGGTCTGTGCATGCATACTCCGTGAATTTGTACCTGGAGTTGGTCTAATGGGTTTTACCGGTCTTACCAGAGTTATTAATTGTGTTTGGAATGGAAAAGTTACATGTTTACCTTCTTTACTATAATGCGGCGATTCCACAAGGAAGCGCCTGAAAGCCTTTATTTTATGAAGGGATCCAGGGACTGTTCTTTCAAGCAGGACATGTAGGTGTTGGTGAAAAAAGCTGTGGTATATTTTTATCTGTTTAAAAGTTGCCTAAGGATATTACGGGTATGATCAGTGAAGAAATGCTCGTATACCGATTCTTTTTGATCAAAGTAAAGCAATAGTTGAAACGCATCACTTACTGTATACAAACCTATCTAGAGGAGTAATAACACTGCATAAATGTCAATGATACCTTGTAGATAAGATCCCTGGCTGGTTCTAATCCCGATAAAAGAATTCTCTCCAACACTAAGATTGGGCAGAAAATTATATACTCTTCGGAAGATATATATTGAAAAACCGTAGTGATAGAAAAGTATCTAGATTTTTTTGAAAGCGAATCAGAATCGTAACTCATAGATATTGTGATAAAATGCAGAAACAAAAACTGACATCTTGAATGACGGCACGAAAGTTTCCAAGCCAGCGGCATTCTCTGAAAATAAATGTCTCCCCTCCATTCCCATTTCTTAGTGCTGTTCAACGATTGGGTAATTTTGCACAGCTTCATTGCCAACCCTGAAAATAGTTGTACAAACGGAAAGCCTTGATAACGCCTGAGATGAGGACCCTGGTGAAATGTGACACCTCCCACTCCCCTCCCCCGAGTTTCCTGTAATTGCAAGAGGCGCAAAAAAAAGGATCCGATTATCCTCAAATATTCACCAAGGCACCTGACTTTATTTATCGCCCGCGCTTCAACGAGTTGTACGTCTTACTTAATGAGCGTCTTAGGGATGTTTCCTCGGGTTGGAAAAAGAGTTGGGGGCACCAAGGTGGTGGTGGTAATGCCTTCCACCTCTGAAACAGCAGGAAGCCAAACGTCTTTCACTTTGACTAAGTTTGCTAATTATTTATTTGCCTTCATGACTCCCTCCATTCGGCTATTCCGGGCATCTCACGAGGGGATCATAAAATGCATCAACCTGTGTTGATGCGATGGGTGGACAGGAGTTAGGACTGGGCGGCATCTGCTCTTTTGGCTTGTGGCTCGCAAGTGCCTGGCGACCACGGCCTCAATAACGACTTCCCTCCCCCACCCACCCCCCCAAACCGTAACGCCACTTCCTTTGTCCGGCCTTAGTTATTATCATCGGTTCTTCCGACTCGACCCTGGGGTTCAGATACAGGTGGAGAAGACAACAGACCATCCAGATCACCCGATTACCAACCACTGGAGAGCTTATAAAAATTTATCATGCCAGTTTATAAGTCTTCGTGAATACAGAGGGGTGCTGATGATAACAAGGCAAATGCTAAACTTCACTCAAAAATACTGTTCTGAAAATACATCAGTCGTTTCTGGAAAAATAAGTACCCATTGAGATAAAGAAATGTACCAAATACATTCTATGATCTAGGGATAATCAAAGTTGTATGCAATCTTCGTGATCTAGAAAGTAAATAGAAAATGATTAACGTACTATTTAAATTGAACGCTATGACTGTAGTGATGATAGTGCGGATATCTAGGTATTAACTTTGTACACAGGAAACTGAGGACTGAAAACGAAATATGGAGGAAAACTCGTAAATTATTCCTTTTACGGGGAAGTGTGCATTTGTTCAACACTAAAATTAGGAATTCTTTGGAGTACCCTAATTGTCAAATTTTATCATATTTTAAGAAGAAAATATTCGAGGCGGCTGCTAATTGACTCGCTTATCAGACGATAATAGTGTAGCTAACCGGTAACATATTCAGACGGACTGGCATTCTTGGGAAACGTCGCTCTCTTCTTCAGTGGCTCCTCGATGAATTTTAAAATTATTGATTAATAAATAAATGCGAAAACATTATATATGATACACTATGGGGTCCACAAGTCAACCCACAAGTCAACCCACAAGTATATCCACGACAAGTATAGAAGAATCATCAAGCATAGAAAGACCTATCATATGTACTCTACCGTGTAGACATAGGACTCTGCCTAAAAATTGGAACAAGCATGTGGACTTCTGAAGAACTTCTGGAAAACTTAAAACGTTTTGAATTACACTAATGCCTCATCCGGCTGCATGAAGTTGCTATCCCATTTATTTCGTAAGAAATTGTGTTCCCTACTTTCCCCGCTTTCCCGCATGCCTAATATTCTCCCTTCTGTCACAGCCTTCAGCTTGACACTCGCTAACTCTTAGAGCCGTACCCATCCATGTTTTACACGAATTTCCCATGTTTCATACCCTTCTGCTTCCATTCTTAAGCTACTCCATCCAACATATGTTTAATTTGATTTCCATACAGCTCGATTTTCTACCATTTACCCATACCTACTCATATCTCAAAAGACCCCATCTGCATTCACCCTCTTCCGCCAAATAAAGAACTTTCACAGCCACAACGCTCCGTGTTAAATCTCCACTGTCTATTCTTTTCGACCACCCCTAAGTCCTGACCATTTTTGTGTTCCTTTGTGCCAATGTTTCTTTATTTAACACCTTTCTCCCTTTGATATTCATAATGTTGAATAATGTGCATTAGAAAAGTGGTCATTCTATCTGTTTAATTTCGGTTCAATGGCATGAAATGTGCAATGAGTTTACCATAAAAGCGTAAAAATATAGAGGTAATGCCACTATACGAACAAATAGAGTACATTCGTGTTTCATTTCTACATTTCCGAATGCATAACTAACCAGTTAATTAGTCCGAATAGGTATGGCAATTTGGCGATTTGTTTAATTTCAATTCCAAGTCTATAAATACTGTTATGAGTTTATCATAAGAGTAAAAACATAGAGGCAAAGCCGCTTCATAAATAAAAAAATAGAGTTTATTAGCCCTTAATTTTTACACTCTCGAGTTCACAACTAACTCTAGCATAACTAACCAGTTCAAAATTTTGATAATTTGGCGAGGATAGTTTTAATAAAAAAATTCAATCAAAATATGGTTTCCCTCTTGTAATTAAGAGTGTTTCTCCGTCCGAGATGCAACACGATGTTATATCTCTTTTTTTTTAGGCTTTTTGCATTTTCGTTTTGTGTTTAAAAAAATAAAAACGCTACATGGCGCTGGAGTAAAGATGCGCTAGGATTTCTGAGTACTCATTATTACCCTTGAAAACCCATCCCTCAAATTAATTCTTATGAATCTAAAATAGGAGAAATTTAACTAATTAGATATTATATTAATAAAAATTATTCGCCAATTCACAAAAATGAAATATGGAACTCACCAGAATTCCGAGATGAAAGACGGTAATTGGACACCACTTCTTGTTAACCTACCATAATTCTGTAAAAGCATTCTTCATGTAAAAGCATTTTTTTATCGCCACTTGCAACCAATGCTTTGGCATTGTTCGCTGCTGCCGCAATATCGCAGCAAAGCATGGTGCTAAGTTTTCACACTTTCTAAATAATTTAAGCATATTTTTTATTAAAAAGTGAATTCTATAAATTAGAATTAAATACTCCCACTTTTTTATATATTAATAACACGCCTCAAATAATAACAATCTTGGTCCATAATGGAAAAAATTTTGTTATCTAAAAATAGTAGAACTCTAATCTGCTCGATCTAATTTCAATTATATCCAGCAAAATAATAATTAAATATATATTTTACTATTCATAAAAAGATTGGTTCTACTTATAATTAATATATTAGGATTACACATTAAGCAAAACTACATTCGTTTCAGAAAAGTTACAGAAAATTAAATATTTTTAAATTATTGTAGCGATAGATGTACAACTAAATTTTAAAGATAGCTTCAGGATTCACCTTGTGGAAACGTTCCATGATGAATTAAATTGAAACTTTGTACTTTCCTCACTGGTTTTATAGGCCGAACAAAGTTTCCACAAATAATTGTAATTTTCGGGGATTTATTTTTAAATTTGATGAAACCTCTTTGCCGGCATATAAGTGCGGAAGTGCGGAAAGTGCGGAAAGTACAAAGTATCAATTTATTTTGCCAAAATATATAACGCTGTAATTGCAGTGCTTTACATTGAGGTTTTAGACTAGATATTTTTTCAAGGATATGAAAATAAATATGCAATTTCACACCATACTTTACGCACTTGTACATATTTTCTTAGGTAAATAATTACTGAATTCATCTTCATAAAATAAGAAATGCGGAAATCGCTATTGCATATCGCTATAGTAGAAAAATACTGGGAGAAGCAGGCTTAAATAAATTACCTTCGGATGCAACCCATTGTTCGGGAAGAACGCCAAGGGTTACATCAGGTTCCAAGCTATCAAAAATGAATGTGTTGACGCTAACCTTTTAAGAGATGAGCATGAGGGCGGGTGAGATTTTAGTGTGGATTTCATTCAATTCATAAGTTCAATTTTCTTTAGGTCATTTGGTGTTTCCAATGGAAGATGTTTAAACCCCATCTTTTGATAGCCCTTTATGATAACGATTTTAAGTTTACACAATTTTTCAATTCATGTAATAAGTTTAGATAATAAGACTTCCGATATCAGCTTTAAGCTTTTTAAGGCTTATTACCTTTTGAGGAAAGAGCAGACAGATACTCGTTCAATATTTATTTTTTCAAGCGGACGAAAAACCAAAACTAAATAAAAATTAAATGTTAAATAAGTATTAAAAAATTAATATGTCACTACTGTTTGAAACAGGCATAATTATACTAAAACACGAGTATCGCAAATCGAATACTTAGCTTCGAAAATTATACCACCTACGATATTCATTTATTTAATATTTTATTATGATACACGAATATTATTCCACCTCATATTGGAATAAATTTTCTCGTAGCAAGTTTTGATTTTTTTGTATTAATCATCAAAATAATAACTACCTTATGTGTTAATTTTGTAACACCTCACTCTAACGCACGAAATTAGACTATACAGTTAATGGAGTTACCATTACTATCATACGTATAGACAAGATGGAATATTTTTCATAGCAATGAATTGTTCTTTTTCAGTTGAAATATTTATTCAAGTAAAATCCATCAATATTATTGCTACGTAAAACATCTTTAAAATTAGACCAACTCCCCTGAACAAATTTATGGCACAGGGACAATTGAGTGACCTAATCCTTGGCGACGGACATTGTGGCAGCAGATGATGCTGTCTTTTTATCCCATCCTCTAATTTCCAAGAGAAATTACGGGAGAAGGAGCCAAAGGCCATTTTTTATGCACCGTTGATTCATTCCCAAGTCAGCTTATGTCTACATCAAAGCGCGTTTAGCAATATATTCATTATTTTTCAAGACCATCTACTCTTTTTAAATTCTTATTTCCATGATTCAAAGAATTAATTTTCATTCCATTGAAATGACAAGATTTCAGTGCAGTTCTTTCGAATAAGCGCCGGGCACTTGGCTCCCTCTCAATGTCCTCCCGTCGGGAAAAGACGGGAAAGTTTCGGATAAAATTTAGATTGAGATATTCAGGGCAAAAGGGGCAATGGAACATTTTGTTTTAACCATATCTCTGAGCTAACGGAAAAATAAGTGCTGCACGCTCGTGCGCTTTGGTGACATATCCCCACTCAGAGGCACATGAAATGGTGGAAGAACCACGGTCAAGAACACTCTTGCAGATGAATAAAAGATAACTTCGGGAGGTAAATTGTACTCACGAAGTTCATACGAGGTCAATGAATTGACGTCACATTTTTATCCTTTTTTTCGAGCGATTAATTTCGGCAAAATTTCAAAGAACCTCTTCACAAACTACTCATTATAACTTTCGTTCCCTAGGAACGTTACCTCAACGCAACATTTTTTTTGCGTTCCATTTTGGGGAATCACGGGAAACGTCAATTCAATTTTACTCTTCGAAAGGATGACGTAGGAAACAGGTGAGATGGATTTTAGCTTGATATTTTGGGATTTTAATTGGCTCGAATATTTCGCCTCCGGTACTTTAACATAGCATTCATTGCTATATTTTCACTACTATACTCCGTATTTTTTTGGTGCCTGAATAAAGGAGATACTTATTTAAACATATAATTTAAGCCGCATTACCTAAACATATAATTTCAGAAAAGTCTGGTGTTTTTACTCTACAACCCTTAAACCCCTTAACAATGATATATACTAGGAATTGAAAAGCGTTCATGGTAGAGATAAAGAGGAGGGAAAACTCCACAAGGACGTTAAAGCTAATGAGTATTGACTTATATTTTGACTAAATACAGGCGTTTGAACGGTATTATTTTAGAATAATCACTACCGGTCTATAATTTCTTGCTACCGCGCAGAAAATATTTTACCCTAAACCTTCATGTCCACGAGTCGTCCTTCTCAAACCCTTTCCGCCTTCCTCGATCAATCTTTCCCCTTTCCAATTCCTTTGAGACTCCAATCTCGAAAACCATTTCCTTCCCTCTCCCTGTAACCGACATCCCGTTTTTACGGCGTCAGATACACGATACCATTTCTAAATTTACCTCACGAGAAGCATTTTTCATCTTCTTCTGCAGCTCATCAACCCTTCGCTTGGCTATTTCCAGTCTTTACGTCGTCCGTCTGTAAACAGAACTTCTTTAAGGCTTCGTTTACCGTATTAATTTCCCCAAATTTCCGCAGTTTGATTTCTCAATCCGAAGTTCTTTCACTCACTCGGGCTCTGCATCACCGCTAACACCTGCCGCGTAGCCGATAGTGAGCTTGACTCTCAGCTCCAGCTCAAGAGGAGATGTAGCCCACGGGTAGCGAGTCCGAATACTAGCGGTTCAAATCCTGGTGATGCAAAGTTCATTCACCAAAGAAGAAGAAAGAAAGATTTCTCAATAAAACGAGAATCATATTTTATAAGCTATGTTCCTAGGGGGTATATTATTTGGCTATCGGCCCGGGAGTTCTGGAGTCAAATCCGGAAGATGGCTCTGGTCACTCCAACATGAATAAAATCTCCGTGAACTAAGCCTTCTGGGCAACCAAAGGAGGCACAGAGGGAGGAAGTTCTCACCCCTAATCTTAATGCTTGAATTTCACACGCCGATTGGCGGAGTGCCAGGTAAAATTTCCTAATGGCTCCCAAAATTCAATTACACGGCAAAGCCAATGGGTAGGAGAAATTTCACCAGAAAGTACTGATCTTGCAAACCAGGAAAACCAGGAAATGGGAAGGGTAAGAGTGAACTCCACTCTTAGCCTGAGTAGACCAATGTATTACGATACGGGAGGGGAAAAGGTCACCACATTGGACCCCCTTGAAGATGTCAAATTTGACACAAATCACAAATTCACAAATTTGACATGATCGCATTACTTCTGGTGAAATATTCTGAAGGTAAGAAATGTTTTCCAACCCTGTCTTCTTGTGGAGCCTGCAGCGAGAAGAACTATAATGAGTGGATATCTATAAGGTACAGATATGGAAAGTAGGATAACAATAATTTCCAACAACTTCCGTGTCAGTCAGTGTTAAATGAAATGAGTGAAGGAGCATAAGAGGAGGAAGATTGCAACCCAGTGCAGGTATAAATAGGAATTCAGGACTACGTTAAACGCATATCCGGAAAAATCAAGTTGCAGCCAGAGAAACTTTGAGCACGGAGTATTAAGTAATGATAAAAAATGTACACTTGCTAAAAAAACATTCCACAACAGACTGGATGCGGCTCAAAACATATTAATTTAAACAAGAACTGTATAGCCAGGGAAATGGGTCCAAAGCCCCAATCCATATTTAGAATATTAATCTAGTGCCAAGACCACTAGTTTATTCTTCCCCCCGCACCTCCCAGGACGTTTCCCCGAATCTTCTCGATTTTTTTATTATCCTACAAAACCCTCCCATCAAATCGGGCAAATAAACTTAGCGGTTGACAATTTTTTCTTCACACTGATTATGACTACCTAGTAGAAGAAACACGTGAATGTTAAATGGGGATTTTGGCACTCTTAGGCTCGTGTGTGATTGTTCGCACGCATGTGGTTGTGTGTGTTCCTGAGTGAAGACATCTGTTGGGCTATCGTTTACCGGAATTTTTTAACAATTTATCCTTGTTCTCCCTACAGTAAGTGAGTAGATTGCGCCTGATCGCTAATTTAACTACTTTGAATTGTTGTAAGTAGATACCATCCTTACCAGTAAAAATAAAACTGCGGCGATTGGCAGAACTTATTGGTTTGTTGGTTGGATTATATAGGTTGGTACGAAACTTATTTGGGATGTGTTTTAGTGGAAGGTGGGCAAAGTGGTACGGACATTAAAACGAGAATTGCAATATGCAAAGAAGCTTTTGCCAAGAGATGGGAGTTGATGACAGGGACCTTGAATAAACATTTAAAGAGAAGACAAGTGAAGACGTTGATATGGAGTGTGGTTTTGTATGGCACCGAAACTTGGTTGTTGAGGCAAGAGGACAGGCGTAGTAGGTTGGAGGCTTTTGAGATGAGAGCGTGGAGAAGGTTGGAAATAGTGAAATGGACGGAAAGGAAAACAAACGAAGTTCCTTCGCATTGTAGGGAAGGAGAGAAGGTTGTACGGAGAAATTCAAAGAAGACAGGAAAAGAAGATCCGGGGCCCATTGAGTGGTGCTGGATTGTTGAAAACTGTTATAGAGGGGAGAAGTGTTGGGTAAGCAAAGAAGGGGAGGGAAAACATTAGTCATGTTGGATGGAATGAAGGGCGGCAGTAACATAAATTGGGATGAAAGAAGTTCAACGGACGTCAAGAATAGTTGAGTTGAAGAAAAGTTGAGACCACCTAAAGGATGAAGATTTAACCTCTAGACTTAAAACAAATGTCAAAGTTTCCTTACCCTTCCCTCGCGCCCCTGCGCAACCAAACCCACGCGGCCAATCACTTCTTAGCCGCATTGAAGGTAAGCGAAAGGGTCCTTGAGGGTAAGTGGTCCAACATTTCGCATTGTGTGTGCTTCGTTTCGTCTTTTCTGAAATGATCCTGTTACGTTGTACATCCTTCAAGTCATCTTGTATAGTATTCATAAATAAACACGTAAAAAACTCTCAGAAGAGTTTATAAACTTTTGTATACTGGGTGCACAAAAAAGACACACAATGTGTACACAGATGAGCTTTACTTATTGTTTTTCAAAACAGCAATGATGGTGATCTCTTGGATATGGTAGCGTTATTCATCTTCCAGTTTTTAGCGTGTTACATAAAGAATATACATGCTCCTAATGATATAAGTAGTCAGTTTTAGCGTTTTATTTATTCACTCAACCATTTATCGACAAATTTTAAATAAATAGCAACTCTGCTCTAGCTACCCTATGAACGGAACCTGGATTTTGTTTGGCTCATTAAAAACAAAACTGTTAGATATAATTGAGGAACAAGCAATGCTATTGCCGCGGTGCTTTTTATCATAGGGAGCATTTTATAAATCGTCAATAATTTATAAAATTTTTGAGCAAACATCACAATAAAAATAACTTCAAAAAATCCGGTAGTTTAACGGGTAATGTGTATGAGTTTTCCTTGAAGTGGGGCTACGGATTTAATGTGCCTCCTTTGACTCTTCTTTCCGACTTACTATGGTCCCCTGGTCTAAATGCTCCCATGTATCTCCATAATATCACCAATAAATCTATTTCCAGTACTAACCCGTGTAACTCAATGCTTCCCTTTGTTCATCTCCACCTATTTGTCTCCTCCCCCACCACCACTACCTCCCATGTTTCCACTTCTTTATTCTTCCGATTCACGCATCACTCTCTTTTCTCCCGCCGACCTTCCTTTCACTCCCTCTCTCCATCACCCCTCTCGCCAAACTTCACCTTTCCTTTAAAGAAAAAAACCGCTTTCTTCCATTCCTTTCTCTGCCTCTCTCTCTCTCTCTCTCTCTCTCTCTTTTCCCATCTCCTCCCCTACCATTCTCCAATCCCAATCCATCTCTCTTTCATTCTCTTTGAAATGAATTCGCTTCGTCCTCCTCGCTCGCTTCCTCCCGTAATATTCTTCCCTCTCCGTCCTCTCCTCTTTATGCCATTCCGCCCCCCCCCTACCCGAAAACCCTTCCGTCTCCCCGGTCCCTTGAAAATCCCTTCCTCCCGTTGCCCCTTTGATTTCCTCCGTCCCCACTCCTAGATCCTTCCCTTCTCCTCCTCCTTCCCCTATCCCTCCTCCGCCTCAATTTCTCTCTAGTCCTCCTCTCCTTCGCCCCCCCCCCCACAACCCAAGGTCCCACTCGTCACCTTTTCATTTCTCCTGCCCGCCTCCATCCCCGGTTCATACTTTTGTATACTTTCGCAACTGCTGCGACCAATCACGCCCAGATTCCGAAAACTCCGCCACAGACACGCGTTCTAAAGGAAGAGGGATGCTGATGCTGCCGCCTCTAGCCTTTCATTTTTTTCCCCGTGCACATCTTTCCACACCCTCTATCTCCCTTTCTACCCATTCGCCAATCCGTCCCCGGAGCTCCTCTTCCCTCGGCTGTCCCCCACGACACGGCCTCCCTCTCCCCACCCTCGCCGCCACTCTGACCCGCTACATTCGACCTCGATTACCTCCCGCTCCCCTTATTTTCACACCTCGCCTCTCGCATTGGGACCTATTAGGAGGATTCCTGCTCGAGAGTACTTTAGGGAGAGGATTTTCGAGATTCCTTCGCAAGTTAGAACCTTGCTCGATGTACCTAAATCCCGAGTTTTTCCACACTTAACCTCTTGTGAACAGAATGGATTTTCGAAATGCACTGCAGCTATCTTCTTCCCTATCGATTAGGGAGAGGATAGAGAACCTAAACTGAAAATGACTCTGTATTTAAAAAATATTAAATGAAGACTGTAGGCAGTAGATGGCTGTATTTGACTAGTCCATACGTCTACTGGACTGGTACTGGATTCGGAAAAGGAAAGTGGAGCGGCGCATGAAACAAGAAGGAATTGAAAGTGATTACAGGAGGAGTAGGATGCTGAAGGAAATTGTGGCATAAAAGATGAATGATAAACAAGTGGAGAGTGAGATTTTTTAGTGCATAAAGTAATGCCACATCAGGAAGAATCAAGACAACTCGCATAGTAGTAGAGTACGATAAGCGTAAGATATCCAGTTTCCTTATATTTCTACCTTCTTAATAAACGATTTGAAAGGAATGAAAATAACAGATAGCAAGTACCCTTACGGCAATTATTTTTCGATACTAAATGAGTAAGATGGTGAATATTTTCCTGGTGTTTTTTCCCAGAGAAATATTTTGAAAAATATTAGGCTCTTCCATAATGATTCCCGATGGGGATAATGTCGTTAGACGAAATGTACCTGTATTAGAATTACACCCTTAATGCTCAGTGTTGATTTATTGTATTGATGTATTGTCTCACGTGCGTCATTCATCAAGAACATCTGTAATTACTAAATATATTCTCCACCTCCTAACCAATTAGTGAGTAAGTAAAAGTAAACAATAATAACAAATTCACGAAAAAAATACATTTATCCAACCCATTCCATTATGGCAAGGGCTGCTGTTTTCTATTTTGTTCGCATGTTGTTTCCCATTTTAAATTTATATTAGACACGGTCTACCGCCATTTCAACACATTTTTATAACTCAATTCTAATATATTTATTCTAATAGGTTCACATCTATAAAATTCAAACGAATTGGGACTTAATTTTCCTCACTAATGCTCTAATTGCGTCAACCTCGGAAATATTGTGGGACAAGGACAGAAAAATATCTCGTTTAAGTGATATATTATTTTGCAACGCTATTTAACAGTCCGTAATTCAAGTTGTTTTCTTCCCTCATACTTGGTTCGATTCCAGATTTGAACCTATTTTTAAAACGATCATTAACCTTCTCATTCAAAAAATCGTAAAATTTAGGATCAATAGCTTAATGCCCACTTAGAGATCATATAATTTACGGCGGCTGGAGATGGAGACTCACTCGTATTTTTCGCGCTCACGCCCGTCCCTTGGATACCGCGGTTGCTCCTTGACGCATGTTTTCCACCGCCTCGCCCCCAGAGCGTCTCATTGAGGTTCGTTGAAGCTTGACCGCCGCTGTATATAATTACACCTAATGGGAAGCCAAAGTTCGAATCATACTGAGCAACAAACAAGCGATCAAAAAGCAGCCAGTTGAAGATCTAAGTTGTAAAACATAGCTCTTGTGAAAAATAGTTAATAATTATTAGTGACCCCAAAAGAATTGTGGCAATCCATTTATAATTTAAAACTTGCATTTCTATTTGCAAAGGCTGTGTTCCGTTCAGTAATCAAAAATGAAACCATTCTTTGATCTATTTTAATTGCCTAATACCAATGTACATACAATTGTAAAGCATTTATAAAATGTAGTTTTCCGCTTCGTAATCAACGTTTGAAATTTGTTTTTCTGCAGTAAAATTATTCCACTAATTTAATCGGACGCCACAATGGGAGAGATGAAGGTCTAAAGAAACAATAAATAATCGTTGGACATAGTAGGTATACCTACTTTCTTCAAACAAAAATTGTCTCAGTTATTACTGAAAATATGAAAGTAATGACTAATGATTTTATTAAACACTCAACATTTCAAGTGTACGATGGATTGAATAACTTAACAGGGCATTTCAATGACGAATTTAACACATCAATGAAACAACTATTTCTGTTTCTCTATTTATACTCAATATCCTGAAATCCGCCGCTGGGACGTCTGCCAGGGAGTGTTAAGAAAGAAACTATGAAAACACTTTGGAAGAAGTCATTAGGGATGAATTTTCCTTTTTTTAACTTTGACCCAACTGTACCTATGGAAATTGGATTATTTCCTCGATTTCAAAGATAAGGTCACTCTAAAATACCTTTGCAATAGGTTTAACCTAGTGTTGGGTCTACGAGTCTTTAGGTTATGTGCATTCATCGCAGTTTTTCACGCACCGGGCAGCTCATCTCTGTATTTTGTTTAACTCTTTCCTGATTGTTCTTGATAAGAGATACGAAATGCTCGAAGCATATTCGATGTGGGGTTTCATATTTATCATCAGTATTTCAATCCTCAGATTGATTGACTGCAGCCCTCCTTTCTTCCCATTTCAAAGTTCATTACCTTACTCAATGATTACTTTTCTTTTTTTTTGTACTTATTTCGTGGGATGTGGGATTTATAGAGGGAGAAATTGTACATTTCTCGTTTTGTTATTCATTGTTTTGTACTAATAGCTTCACAATAACTGCCTCCTTCGAGGTGGCCCCATATATGCTTCGAATTTATGCCCTAAGGTAGGTCGCATGAGATAGCGACTCGAAAGTATTTTACGTGTCGGGAACGGACACAAGAATGCCTCCGATTTTACAAGTGTAGATCTTTCTGACTGACTGATTTAAGCACACTCACGGATTCTAAAATCAGATATATGGTTAATCGGCGAGTACGTTTACCATTAACCTTATCGAACCATAATTATTGAATACCTGTTTCTGCTTCCTTACACTCCAAGTTTAATGTACTGGATAATAAATTGCTACATGGTGAAGATGATTCATTGTATCTGACTCTTTCCCTCTACGTTTAGATACCGTTCTCCTTCACCGTTTCATGCTCAGTATAGGCAAACCTGAAAGCGTTAGCGCTAAATTTTTATTTAAGTCCTATAACCAATTAAAGTCATCATACTCTCGAAGAAATTAAGGTAGCCTAGCGGAGATCTGTATGGTACCAATTCGTTCCAGCGCATTAATTTCCAGCTCATCAAAGGAAAATCATTAGCATAGTCTTTAATATATTCCTCCATTCGACAGTTATGGAGCTAAGATTCACGACGCCGTACGAACTCCGATCCTTGAATTGGCACAGTTCCCACACTTTGCATCAAAGAGTATGTATTATGGATAAGCCTTTAAAATAGAGGCTCACAACAGAATCATCACGGAAATAAATATTTGTGGGGTCTCGCCAAATATCCTTTTTATGCGCGCCAGTCTTTGATATTTGATACTGCTTTCAATTAGCAAACCCAAATCATTAATGCATGTCGCTATATGTTACCCACAGTAATTAACCATCATAATCCAGGAAACGGGGGTGAGCGTAGAATTATAGTCATTTTTTTATTTACAACTTAATAACTGGCAATCTGGGGATGCCTGCTATATGAAGTAAAATAGGGCGTTCATTAAGTGATTAGGTAATATAGCACGGAAGCGCTATCAAGAGTGCGCTCTCGGGAAGTCCATGAGCGGAAGCGAAGGCTACCGAGGAAGTAAGTGCGAGAGGGAAACAAAGGTCAGAGAAAAATATGACGCTAAATGTAGGACCACATGCGAGCATCCAGACTTGCTCTTTCCTCTTAAGGTCAGCGTATAGAGCGATCTAGGAGCCCAAGCTGGTGATTGCTCATCATTCTAATATAAAAGGAATAACAATTTGTGACTTCAATTAAATACAGTGTATTTTTGTATCAACGCATAAAACATTAATACTGCCGAGCATGACCTACAGGTTTTCACACACAGAGGGAAATATTTAATCGAAGGCATGGAATAATCGACAGTTTTAAGCTTTCAAACTCACCTTGAGCGCTGAAGTTGAGAAAGTAAATGAGTGAGTGTGATTCACAAGGTCCTCCAGAATTGGCATAGGTTTCTAAATACTTCCCTCGGATTCTTTGCAAGCGATTCTTCTTTTCTTTGACCAGATCCTTAAATTTCTTATAAATAATTCGATGGGCATGGGATACTTCAGGAGTGTCCGTGGTTAAAACAGAAATAGATAGGGTGAGAAACGAGAGGGTTATGAATGAATGTGGATTAGATGCATCGGGTATTGAAAATTATGAATGAAATGCGCTTCGCTGGTTTCACCCCACGGTGAGAATATATATATGAAAGTTGAATGGTCGAATAGATTTACTGATGAGAGAAGAGTAAATGTTTCGAGAGGGAGGGGTGGGTCGAGAAAATCATGGATACGTGGTTGAAGAGACTCCCAAGGCGAGGAACATTCGAAGTTTCAGGGACAGAAAAGCGTGTGCCTCCTATTGAACAAAGCGTGGACGTGGAAGAGGCGAAAGAAGCATCCAAGGGCAGGGTAGCATGGAAGAAATTAGTAAGAGAGGGGGCTACTTTTGTTTCGCAGGTTAACACCAGGGACTTCTTCTTGACCCTGCCTGCCCCGAAAGGGAGCCCCGCGAAGGGTACCTACGCATGGCTATGGCTCTTCATTTGAAAATCGTTCGCAAGTTCAAACGATCACTAATATATTCCTGCCGGAATTTTTTAGCTTACTCTCAACCTCCAACCTCCCCCTCCCCCACACCCTC
>LYUA01000102.1:636353-647000 GCA_002093875.1 Calopteryx splendens
CTTGGCCGCGGAAAAGGAGGAAGATGAGGAGATAGATGATGAGCAGGGATGCTAAGCTATGTTGGGAAGGGGTTGGGATGAGAGGCTAAAATGCAAATGGATTATTGCTAATTGTTGTAAACAAGAGGATTTTGCGATGGATGGGTGCGATGCCGGTGAGTTTGTTGGAAAGGGATTGTGGATGGAGGGGGGGGGGGCGTTTAGATTATATTTTCCTCCTCCTATTTAGCGGGCAAATTAAAAGAAAAGATGAAGAGGAGGTCTTTGTGGAAATTGTGTCCTTGATGAGTAAAGACAAAAATTAAAAGGGAAAGACTTGCTATAGAATGATGCCATTAAAGTAAATCTCGTTATCCTGTTGCTTTTTAATTTGTTTTTGGTAATTTATGATATTGTATTATCACAACGTTAACTTCTAATAAATTTCTTGAAATGACGAGTGGAATGGGGTAATAATTTTCCTAAAAATTATAATTATGGGCCTCATTATGTGTTTAGAACTGAGAAAGGAGTGACGAAAATAGATTTTTTTTAATTTCATGCTCCTATAAGTCATTGAAAAAGACGAATGCTTGCCGGAGGACTGTGCTCATTTTTTCCCTTTTGTGAGCAGTAAGTATGCATAATTTTAATAGAATCAGTCTAATTACTGTCCCAATAGGAATAAGATGATGCCAAGGAAACAGAATTTACTCTCTACTAAAATCTTTATGAAAGTACAAGCAAGAGTATTGTGCATCAAGATAACCTGAGACCCGTTTATGGCATAGGACCATAAGATGTTTCAGAGGCCGTAAGAATAGTTGATTCAAATCACCTCCTTTACCCTGAATTTATGCCACTCAAAGATTTAGTTATGGCTAGCCCAGACACCGATAAAAATACAACGACCAAATTTACTAAAAAAGATTGAATTGAACTGAAATATTGCATTTTAAATAAATATATGACCTTGTACTTTACAATGCTTACAGCTTTCAACCTTTTCCCTGGATTATTTAAATCAATTCCTAGTCTAAATACATATTCACGTTGAGACAGGACGAAGGGAAGGATTGGGGCATCCAAACCGGGCAAGGAAGGATATCTGCGATCGAAAGCGAAACATGGAAACTGCGGCGAAATATGGAAAAAGAGAGGATGGCAAAGACGTAGCGGACGGAGCCGGCATACAAGCGGAGGATGAGAAAAAGGAATGCGAGTGGGAGAGTGAGGCGGGACCTTGCCTGAGAATAAAATTCTCTTCCATTTTGGTTATAAGCCGCCGCAGTATTTGCACAGTGAGCAGACGGCGACAGTGCAAACAGCGGAGAGAGGAGGCCGCTGCTTTTGGGGGCGTTGAAGGAGGGAGGTAGCGACGGGGGAAAGGGCCTGCAGAAGGGAGGGAGAGAGAGAGAAATGGTGTTCGAAGGGGTGGTTCGGGAAAAGAAGAAGGGCGCTCTCAACCACGGACGAGGATGCGAGTGGATGGTCCCCAGATGTTCTAAGGGGGAAAGCAGCAAAGAGGGAAAGGAAGGGAGATTCGGGTACATATAAATCCGCGACGGAGGAAATAGAGCGAGGGGAATGGTGTTGCCGATTTGAAAAGGAAACGGGTGGGGCGGAAGAGGTCACGTGAAGGTGCCAAGAGGGAGGGGTGGCATGGGGAGGATGCAGGGTGAGAGGTATGGTGGGGTTCTGACGGGAAGTTGGAACGGGAGGTGTGAGGCAGGTTGAAAGGGTTATGGGATCTATGGACGGGACGCGATAAAAAGGAGTGTCGAGCTATTTGGGACGGGGATTGGCGCGGTAAGAATGGGCGGTGTCCTTCGGCGTCTCGCTCAAAGGTGTCGAAAAGCGATGAAAAGGTTCGAGAAGGCTGAGGAAGCCGCCCGTTGAGGACGGATCGGAAGCTACGCTGAAGGGAACGGGCTATAAAAATCACAGTTAGAGGGATATTGGCATTATGTGGCCTCATACCGGATCGACTAAGTAAACATATAGGGACCGCACCACATGGTCGGTGGAGGGATGACGGCTTGCGATTCTTATTATATTTATTCCAATGAATTCCAACTCTCGCACTAAATTACATCACTGGCAGAGAACGGATCAAAACAGGGCGTTTCGGAGAAGTTGGATGCACCTCAGCCTCCCTTTCTCCTCCCGATGGGGGAATGGGGTCAGCCCGAGGATATGAGGCTGAAGAGGATTCTAAACACGGCCTTTTAGGCCTGAGATGAGCACAAGGGCGGCAGTGAGAAGAAGGGGACGGGAAAGGAGAAGTGTCCGTGGAATCGGATTCGTACCGTGTATGGAGAGTTCGACGTCCGAGCTTCTTCTGACTGTAAGGAAATCGAGGTCTTACAAATTGTAGATGATTGAGGAGTTTCTCGTTCCGCCGCTTAAGCTCGAATTGCAATCTCTAATTTCAATTGGTATCCTACTTTATTTCCTGAGCGAAAATGAAAGAAAGGAGTATCTAGGTTAACGACACGCAAACCCGTATGTCATGAGGTTAAGCACATAATGGTAGGATGAGAAAAAGTAATGCAAGGGTAATTGCGACCTCCGACGGGAATACATTCTTAATGCATTGAAAGGTGGGAAGGTCAAATGTTACCTATAATAAAGAGGCATAACGTTCTAATGTTGGATTTTTCAAAACAAAATTTAAGATAGAAAAAAAAATTAGTTTATATTCATTTAAATCCTAAAAACCTCGACATTATGGAGGGTTTCGAAGATTCGAAGTCTTAGTGGGAGTCGCTCTTTTGAATCCTAAATCGGGCGTAGATTTTTCGTCTTGTAAATTTTGCGGTTTTTTTACGATGGAATGTGCATTGCTTATATTATATAAAATTTAAATCCGTCACACCCATTAACGCTCCTAGTCTCCAGAGCATGTCACCCGAAACGCAAACGATTGTCATAGAAAAACTTCACCAATAATATCTAAGAGTGCGTCGATAATGATAACGGCATTTGAGTTTGTCCAGGTCGTGCCTTCCAGTTCTAAAAACTGCTTCATCCTTTCCTAACACAAGATTATTTCGTACTTCTTCACAATGGCTTTTTATACATTCATCTCTGGCGTTTATTTCCTTTTGGTTAATACCATTTCTTATTTTTTAGTAATATTTTGAATACCCTGTTCTCAAATTTTTGTAATATCTTAAATACTCTCCTTGGTTCCGTTTCCATTACTATACCTTATTATTCTCACATTTTTTCCTTAGTTAATTTTACACAAGTTATAGTCAGCATTTAAACTGTGGCCACTGCAGAATTGCATTCGAAAGTTTTGACAGCCTTTACTTGATTCTTAAATGATAAGATGTAGTCAAAATGACATGCGTTTAATGTTCCTGAACAACTCCTACGCATATTTACATAGCAAGTGATTTTGAAACTCCGTGCCTTCCATCCAGCTAATGGGTACATATTGTTCACAGAACTTCAATAAGCTTTCTCCACTTCGGCTTAGTTTCCAAGGTCCATAGTTTATCACTATTTCAGGTTGCATGTAGCATCCCAATCTTCCACGGTTTCATATATTTTTCTTTTACTTTAACATATTTTATTACTTCGACGATATCATATAAAACATCTTCCATCACGCCATCATCAGGGTCGGTTGTGGGCGGGTAAACTTGTTCCACTTCAGTGTCCGTGGGTTTCCTCGCTATTCTCACCACGACAGTTTTTTCATTACTTCGCAGGAAGCTCAGCCCCATTACACTCTTCCGCAGCTTTATGTCCATTCCCATTTAAGGACGACCTGAGGTCAATAAAATACATGCGCCAGTAAGGTATAAGCAAAAATATTTTTTCGCGAAGGAATATTTACGTAATCTTGGTTATCCCTCTTCATATATCATTCATTCTAAGAACCTAATGCGGTTTTATTTTGAATTCCCGGTGCATTAAATGCAGTAGGTGAATTTAGGATAAAACCTAAATTACAATAAATCGAAGTCAATCTGACAAAAATACATCAAATCTACAATTTCTACCTTCCTTGGAGAAAATACAATGCACATGAATAAAATAACTACCATTAACTAATCCTAATAGTAATTTCTAGTAGCATACCTATCAATATACAGTGCGCTATGAGGTAGGTACTAAGGTAAAATATAGTCTTTGTAATATCCATAAAAAATGATTTAATCTCACGACCAAGATACTTAAAAAGTCATCAAAACCTGAGGATTTTCTAAGTCGAAACCTTGACCCTAAAATAAAAGAATTTTATGTGGAAATGAAAAGTGTGATTTTTACCACAGAATGAACCGTTTCCACAGAGCATCGCTTAAAACTAACAAGTTTACTTAGAGGTGGCATTGTACCACCGAATTAATGCAAGGTTTGATTATTTTGTATATCACCCTCTTCTTTAAAGTTATGACTTTATTCCTATATATATATGTTAACAATAGGTATAATGAAGTGAAATCATACAGATATGTATGAGCAAAACCTACTTCATTTGTAAACTATCATGAACTTGCATTTTATTTCTTTGTGTATGTACATCGATTGGGGGGGTTGGACTATGCTCAACATGAGGCCTATATAATTGATATAAAAATGTAAAATGAAAGGTTATTGGAGAAGAACCTGCAAGAGGAAGTTCAAGGTTAAACATCTTGGAAGAAATACAAAAATATTAGTGCCAAAGAAAGCAATGTAAGTGTGATCTTTCAGCGGCACACGGGAATTGACATGTCAAGGCAAAGCTATAAGTGAATCGTAGCTCCACATATTATGCAAAAATAAGAACCGGTCCTAATGTGAAGTAACTCTAAATACATCCACTTATGATTCGAATGAATTGAAGTCAATCACAGTAATCAATCAAAATGTTGGTTTGGTAGGTAAGGGAAGAGTGTGAAATTCACAAATCAGTGTTCCGGCCAGTTCCTTTCCGTGTACCGCCAACGATTTCCCAGGAAGACCTGGTATCCGAAAATATCACAAGCTTGGGTGAAGCTGAGGGTACCATAAATCCAGTCACTCAAAATCGAACTCGGGTCCTTCGGTTAGTAGCTCAGGGTTCTACCCACTTGACTACCTCACCCTACATGAATTGACGTACTACTTGCACATAGAAAACTGCTACTGCATAAATGCCTAAAACTAACAAAACTAGCTAACCACAGAAATAACGACTATCGAAAGCAGACCAAAAAAAGTTCAAAGGTTCTTTAGAGACATACCAACAACTATCAGGTTTCAGTATCCACTTTAGTATTCGTAGTTATTTCTCTATTTTTATTTTCAAGCCAGCAAAAGTAATTTGGAATTTGGGAATGACGTAGATCACATGAGGGTGTAGCTTGAATAAATCAGATCGTTTATTATATATGGAAAACCAAGTTCTATTTTCGGAGAGGGAGAGCACCTATATATCCTATTTTCACATAACATGAAAGATGTCCATAGATTCAAGAGATGGGGGGGGGTAGAGCGATAATTTTACCGTTGTTCAAGACAGCAGAAATTGCGCATAAAGATTTTATTTCAGAGATATAGAGCGACTTCCTTTCATAATGATGAACTATTCCGTCTTTGTTGGAATGGCTTGAAAGGCACCAACCAAGAGAAAAAAAAACCCAGGAAGCCGTAAAACATCTTCAAGATTTCGCATTGTGTCTAGGCGTTCAATCTGCGTTATTCACCCTCAAGATCTCTCACGCTCTCTGCGAAAAAAGGTATGGCGGCAGACGTCACACGCTCTTTCTCCCTTTCATCCCATTTCTCCGGCTCTGCTCCCACTTCACGCCCGATTCGTCCCGCGCCGAGCCCCACGCTACACCACCTGCGGCATCCACACACCCGTGCGCACGGCGGGAGCATATGGATTTCCCCGCCCGGGGGACAGGATATTTGCGCTCCCTTCCCACACTTACGGATTCCAACCGAACGCTTTCGGAATGGGATCAGAAATCCCATCCAGGGACCCACAGAACCTCCCTCGGCACCCAGCACCACACCTCAAGGAGGCCCTGTCTCACGCATCCCTGACGCCCATGGCATCCTTTCTCCCCGCCCTATATAATTCGCCACGGCTCACGGTCAGAGCTTCCCGGCCCTACCTTCTATCCCCTCCCCCCTTCCATTGCGTCTACGAGGGCGAGAAAAAAAAAACTCTCGCCACACCCATTTCGACCAAGCCTGGATAGTAAAAAAAAACATCGACAATGGATTTTGAGGACTTTTATAGAGGGTGAATGTGAGTACAATGTATATGTTGCAAGGGGATAGTGGAGGGGTATATATATACTCTTTTTTTTCCTGTCATCGGGAAGGAACTGACGGAGTATTCACGGGGAGAATGTGAAGGAGGGACGCACCCAGCGGTGGATGGGCCGTTTCGATCGGGAGACCCAGTGAGTGAGTGCCCTCGGAAAAGGAAGTCCATTCTGTCGGACCAAATGGATATTGAGGGGGAGGGGGTGGGAGCTGTTGTTGAATTCAGAGACGTTCCTAAGTAGACAGTGAAGAGGGAGGCCCGAGAAATTGAAAGAACGTTGCCTCACCATCCGCATACGAAGAAGATTTTACCATTTTCACACTGAAGAGGGGAACTCAGAAATTTAGTCTGGTCGAATGCATCTCAGAGCCGTCGAATATGTTTTGTAGGACGACGGATTGTATTGGATAGAGAATGGATTGAATTTTTGAGGAGATAAATGGACACGGGGAAAAGACAAATGGACAAAGTATTATTCTCTTTACACGAGTCACAACATGCCAAAAGGTGGAAAACAGTAATATTATTAGTTCCAAGGTTAGTCTACATTTTCATTTACAATAAATAAAAAAATCTCTGATGAAAGTTCTTTAACGGCTTAATAATATCCCTCTCTCTCTGGAAATGAATTTGAGCGGATTGCCACAAATACCCACTCCAATTTGAAACCAAATACTTTATACCTACTAATTTTCCGGATGCATTCTTCAGTAGCCAACTTCCTGATTCCAATAAGGGCAAGCACATGACTAAAACTAACGTTCTATGAAAGGCATGTAATAAAAAAATAACGAAAAAATTTAGTTTATCGAAAATTTAAACTGTAAAAATAATTTAAAAATATAATAAAGTTTTACGGTTTTCCTTAAATAAACATAATGCTATAAATACCAGTGCTAACCGAAATTATGTAATTATTTTCTTTACCAAGTTAAATGCACATTAATTTAGCTAGGAATTATTTTGGCTTTTATGTTATTTAACGTGCAGCGTCATCTTTTCCACGGTGTTGTTTATGCGCAGGTGCACAAAAATCACGAGCGAAAACCTAAATAATATGCAATTGAGGTTGTGTGGATTTTGTGACGATGCGTTTGGGAGGAAGTGTAAAATGAAAATCTCTCGAATTACACTCCCCTCTGCATTCAACTGCAGTTGGGATTTCGCACGGTAGTTTCAGTAGCAGACATTAGAAAATTAACGGACCTTTAGTGAGCAAACAAATCTCTTTAAAGGGCACGTGTGATTTATCGCTATACCACGAATACGAATGCGAATCACAGGTATCTGGTTCGAACCGGGTAAACGATTACCTAAGGACACAACAGTCAGCTCCCGTGTGTACACAAGGGAGGCGATTAAATTCCCTCGACCGAGGATTTTGCGGCTGATAGATATTGCGGAGGTTAAGGCGAGGGAGGGTTAGACGGCGGGCGAGGGAAAGGAAACGCAAAAGCTGCCAAAGATGTCGCGACAATGGCCCACCGAACGTAAATACTGGAATGGAGTGCCTTTTGAAATAGGTACATAAATCGAAGGATTTGAGTGAGGTTAAAGGGAATTATCGGTCGACACTTTTGGACTGTTGTGACTGTCGGGAGGGGAGTAAAGAGGGGATCGGGTGTGGGAAGGGGGAAAGGTGCACAAAATACTAGTCGTCGGGAATCCCCGACGACTAGCCACCGGTCCCGTATCCATGCAGGTGCGTCCGCTGCATTAGGCTCCGTCCACAGGCATCACACGCACAAATATACAGAGGAGAAGCGTGGACTGCCGAGCGGCCGAAGTGAAAGGGGGGGGGTCGGGGAGGACCTGCGGGTTAAGGGGCCCACTTTGGTATTATCGGGCGAAGGGAAGTATCCCTGGGAGTTAGAGCGGAATACGGTGCTAAAGCGACGGGGGAACGGGGGTTGGGTTGAGGGACGGACTGGGGGGATGATTGCGAAGACTGCCCGAACACAATGCGGGTTTCCGCAAACAAGTGGGAGACATCCCGTGATCGGGAAGGGGATAGGGGTCAGCGGACAGCGAAAGGAGAGCGTCGATATGCCACCCAATGCTCTGCTTAAGATCAAGGGTAATTCTTGAGTGAGGAATGTCCCTTCAAAGAGTAACACTACCTTCAAAGCAAGATGGTACTAGGGGATAAAATCGTAGCATCGGACATGTGGGGGCACAGGAGTTTTCAAATTTGGCAATAGAAAACGAAACAAAGGAAGAGAATACAACATGTATTGAATATCACTTAAGAAATTTTGGCGAAACATTGCTCCACAACTGTTGTCACACTTTGTTTTTAATGATTATCTATCCTCCACCGCCACCTCGTTCACATTCCGCCACGCCAGAGCTGATACCCTGGTTATCTCACGAAACATTTCTCCCCTAAGCTTCTTAATAACTTGACCGGAAATCTCTGGCTCAGTTTGATGGCTGAAATTTGCCATGATGTTCTTGAGGGCGTCCTGGCAACTTGCCACTCGCTCGGAGTCAAATCAAACAAGCAAAGAGCATACTCTAAGAGCAATTCTGGAGAGCCGCTTGGGGAAAAAAATATTTTAACCACCTGCCGCAATATCGAACTGATTTTAGTGCTTTTTATGAATCACAATACTCAATTGCAGGGCTAGCCATTAGAAAGGAATGGAGCCAGTGTTTTGGTTTCATCGTTTCTATCATGAGGGATTGGGGAGGCAGGTATATATGCTTTCCCATTCGCCCAGGAGCGTCACTGTAGCAGGGAACCAGATCTTCCCTCCCTCCAAAGTGATTTCCTGGACAGAGACATATTGTGTGTTACTGACCAAAGGAAGAGATAGCTTCACCCACTTTGGAATCAGTTCCATAAAATAGTTATTGTGTTTTCAATTATAATCGTCCTGAATAGCGGAAAAATGGCTGACATTGCCATTAGGAGTTGCAGAGAAAAACGACGTGGATGGAGAAAACGATATGATGCGTGATGAAAATGATGAGTGGAACCCTGTTAAAGAAAATTTCTGACCGCAAAGAATGAAATTATAACAATGTGATAATTGGCACCTCAACTATTTAAATAAAACTACGGTTAGAATCGAATTACGTTTTTCATTGAAGGAGCCTATTGCGATAGAGTTAGACCGCCGACCTCAAACTCCATTACGCTGCAACACGCGCAGATGTATGAATCTCCTGCACTGCGCGCTTAATGCACTTATGCATGTAAATTAATTAGTGAATATAATTAGGAAAGGTTTAAAAAATAACAATTTCAACAACGAACTTAAATATTAGCATATGCTTAATGCAGTCCAGTTTTAGGAGGAATAATTTCCCATTGGCAAAAAGGTTTCATAAATTAGTTTATGTCAAATAATTACTTATAAATATGCAATTAGAATGTGAACATTTAAAAACAAATTCACTCATCTATGGCATTTAATTGGAAAATAATTCACACATAAATTATTTTGGGGAATTAATTATCACGAACATTTAGCTCCGCCCAGTTCATTGAAATAATTAAAGGAACCCAGCAAATGCCCACACACGTGGATTAAAATTTCCTCAACAAAAATTAAACAACGATGATACATAGACCTCCAGAGAGGCAAGAGGGGCCAGCATTTAAAACATATTCCAAAAACGATCCGCCCAGAAATACGATTTAATTAGCGATGAAAGATTCTTATGAATCCACGACTCTCACTGTGAGACCCTTGTCATAGCACTGAAGAATGGTGAGGAAGCAGCGTGGACACCTACCGCGGTTTAAGAAGAAAAATGGGACGAGAAAATTAAGATTTTTTTTGGCAGTCTGGAGGGGTTATATCAAGGGGATATATACTTAAACTCTCCCTTTCTCCCCCCACCCCCCACCTGCCATTTGGTCGCTCTCTCATCTACATCCCCCTTTACGCCCCACCCAGCTCCTTCCACTTGCGCGTTGGAATCCCTTTACTTATCCTTCTCTGTGTGCGGTTGCCAAGACAGCAGCGATCCTCGAAATTGACGCGGGTCTTCCCTCCACACACACACACTCACGCACAACCGACCCGACCACCACCCCCTCCGATCCTAACAACCCCAAAGGCGCCTCTCCCCCTCCTACCGCCACACCGTGACAACCTCTCCTACAACCGCACCTGCTCATTGACGTATCTCGAAAATTGGGATGGTTTTGGCGTGGGGAGGAGCAAGATGGAGGGTGAGGTGGGCCGGAAGGGGGCGCTTCTTTCCACGCTCGGGGCCCCCTCTGTCTTTCGCGGTGTCCCCATCCCCATCCAATGCATACGGGAGCAGGAAGATGAGAGAGAGGGCGGAGGAGGGTAGCGAGGGGCGGGGGATGATGGGCGGAGGAAGGGGGTTATAAGGGGTTAAAGGGCAAATGGGGTTGGGTGGGGGGAAGGGTGAGGGAGAGGTCGCGTTGG
>LYUA01000102.1:698632-709564 GCA_002093875.1 Calopteryx splendens
ATATATATATATATATATATATATATATATATATATATATATAAATAAATTCTAATTATAACCGCTGACAATATTCATTGTAATATTCCCCATTGAATATCAATGGGCATTTTAGCTAGTAAAGATAATTTGCCTACGCTTCGATATTGCAATTTCCGATCAGGTAGCAATATTCTCGTAAAGAGTGGGTACTCTATTGGTACTATCGCGATATAGCAAACTTGATCGCACAGATATGTAAAAGGTATCCCAGTCATACTCTTAAATGTCAAAAACAAGTATTATTTCTTTCAAGAGACCTTGAACAATATAATCTCCCTCTCAAATGTTTTATCCAAACCCTCATATGCAGCCGGGACGATTGCACTTAGATTTGAACCGGTTGCCTCTGAAGACAGAAAGCAAAATACTTACTAAGAATGCCGCAGCTGGACCTTTATTTGTTGATTCCATAAATTATTCTCTGAACTCATCAGGCTTGGAAGGCGGAAAGTTAGAATTCTGGATTTACCTTGCTTTGAAATTCTTCCGTCATGATTAGAATTAGAGTTACTAGGATTAGCCTGCGTGCCGCCTAACCCGGAGACTATGAGTACGCCACTCACCTTGAGTGTTTTCGTCTATTAGTGACTCGCTTGTGGCTCATTTGATGATTCGCTATAACTACAGCCACCAGAGCACCTTAAAAATCCAGCATTTACTACTATTACTAAATATTTTCAAAGTTCACCTCTATTTTCTCAGTCCATTGTTAGACGATTGCTATAGATGTAAATTTACTGGGTAGTGAAATTCATAAAAGTTTTCCCGAACCTGACGCAGAGCAAAGAATGATTTACCTAAATTAAATTCTGAGATAAACCTTTCCCCCGTTAATAAATTCTCATCCATCTCTTTCCAGATGCCCCATCCTCCATTTATCCAGCCGGAAGATACTGTTAACCGTCCCCGCCCCCTGTAATCCCTAACCAAAATTTTCTTGAAAAATATCACTCCTTCCGACTAGTCCCCTCTGACAAACCACCCTTTCCTTTCCAATTCGACCACCAACCACTTTTTCTTCTCTTTCATTAAACCCTGAGCTCCCACTCATTACTCTCCTCTTGTAAAAAACCACCCACCCACACCCCATAAAAACCAGCCTACACCCCTGCTATTTCAACCCTTTCAATATACCCCCTTGCGCTATAATTTTCCACCCTCACTCTCCGCAATTTGAACCCTTTTTCGCACCCCCTTTCGAGAGACCAACTCGCCCCTATAAGGCCCCGCATCGCCAAGGGAATACCAATCTCAAGATTTCCCCCGTCCTATTCCTTGCTCTCCTTCCTACCCCCTCGCAATGATCCAGAGGGAACCACGGTACTTTCCCCCATGCTCACTCTGTGGGCAAGCACTTTCTTATTTGTTTATGCACATAAACATAGAAATGTAAAATGTGCATATCTACGAATGAATTCCTTCAAGCATTTATGAGTTGTACAGGGTACTTTCAGGCCATCTCAATAGCAGTTCAACATTTTGAAGTAGCACTAAGGAAAAATGGAAATCTGTTTCCTATCAGAATATATTATTGCATTGCGATCAAGGTGGTGAAGATTCTCGTCAAAACTAAGGCGTAATTTCCCATTTATTTATATACCGTTGTTTTTCTCGTGGGTTAAATATGCTACACTATGATATTTTCTAATGTAAGTATACTTCCTAAGTATTATCTTAATGTCTTTGAAACTATTGTTTTCCGTACAAATAGAATACAATAGCATTAATAATTAACCTTAGCATAATAACTCTTGAACTCTATTAAAATATTTATAAAAATAAATACCTACTTTTCTCGAATACTATTCTCTCAATTTTGATCTGCTTTAAACTGAAATATTTTGACATAAAATTTCACTACCCAAAGGCACAACTGCTTATTCTGCTAATGCAAAAAATCAATCTAAGAACATTTTGTCATGGATATAATTTTGAATAGTAGTATTATAACTATTTATTACCGCGATACATCTCGTGAAAAATTCATTTAAAGAAAGCCTAAATTGCAAAATACCCGATGAGTCCGAGATTATACAACGATATTTTAGTTTACATCCCATCTACATTTACTCAATACCCAATTAACCGCTACAAGGGCGTTTAGCGGGGATGTTACGACACCAGACGTTAAAATTTAGACGAGTAAATCTAGAAATGGGTGGTGGGGTACACATTGTGTATTGAGGTTCAATTGTGTAAGGGAAAAACGAATCTTTGAAAATATCTGTTTGACAACATATCTCTCTAATTTTGTCATCAATGTCCAAACCACGGTTGAGTGTTCGAGTTTCTACGTCCTTCTTCTCTCAAGGTTGGTACCTAGTAATATGGTCACGCCATATATGTCCTCTCGTCACGGGTTTTTCTCACAAATCGGGTAGCGTTGAGTTTCAGACCCTTGCCCCATCTTTCGGATGATATGTAACCTATGCTCTCAAGAGAGGTTAATCCTTCTCTCACCACCTTACCCCATTTCCACCCGATTCCCTCATCACCCTAATTACTCACTATAGACGGCGCTAAGGTCCTCAGCTGCCAAGCGACTGCCACCTTAACTACTACAATTTTTCGTCTACGGCCTCCGAATGCCAGTTTCCAAGGGGTAATTTCCACTACTTTTGATATCGTCACTTTCGACTGCTGGCAAAATCCCCTGCCCCCCGTTTATACTCTTGCCTGCGAGTGGGAACCGGCACCCCCGCACTTTTCGCCAATCATCGATTCTTTCCGAGGCACTTAAACTCGCATCCGACTCCATCTCGACTAGTCACTTCCGCCTCCCTTCCGTCCCCCAACTCGTTCACCGCGCTCCGCGAGCACCTGCCTCCCCGAGCGTACCTGTCTGCACCTTGCCCTTTCAATTCAAACCCTCTGCTCTCTATTGAACTGGACGTGGTTTTAAGTAAGACCTTTTAATTTGCGGCGTGAACAAAGCCCTGCACCTGCTTCGTCACCAATCGCCAATGAGACATCCGTTCCGGATGGGATATAAATTAATTCTTAAACACCGTCGTAAAGTACGTTCTGGATTCGCCCCTATAGCAGAAAGACTGTAGCGACCTTCTGCTTAGGTGATAGCATCAGGAAATTGGTTCTTTGGCATAGCTATCTATGCTCTGGCTTATGTAGAGCGCATCACGTTTCAGTAGGTATACAATAGGTAATGAATTATGTATAGGAAAATTATGTGTTCAGATATAAATAGCAGTTACACGTAAAAACTTATTAATACATACCGGGCGTAATTAACGGCTTTAAAAGATGAGTTCAAGGACTTTTGTCGCGCAGGAACCGCGAAATATAGATATGAACAGTGGCCGTATCGAAATAGTCTTAAGGTCACAATTTTATAATGCATTCTAAGATTTAATAAATTTATATATAGCAATGTTTACTACCTATAATAAACCTCCGGGCCTCTTAGTGAAAGATTATTCACTATAATTAAAGACTGTAATTAAATAGCGACCTTTGCAAAATACAGGGTGACAAGAAGAAGACAAGAACTTATAGAAGGCGTGAATGACAAGTTTTCAGAATTTTGAGCGAAGGCCTTAAATACTCTCTAAATTATTATAGTGGACCGAGGGTTGAATCATCCAAAATAAATGGCGTGGTCAGTATGGTAGAAGATGTCAACTGGGTAATAATATTAGAATTATTCTTGTAGACCTAATTCTTGTAACGGATGAAATAAAAAATACCGATTTTTAAAACATTTGAGGTAAATTACCCCCGTTTGAATATTTTGAAATATTCCATAATATTTTTAAAATTGCGGGCACAATGATCCTCAAAAGTACCTTTGTTGGTTGGTTACTCTTTGAAAAATTCACGCTACTTGAAAATTAGGGTGATTATAGTGTAATGAATAAGATGTGGCTTTGGATCGGCGAAAATCCTCAAAGGGTCCTTTGCGGGTGTCCGCCACCATCAAAGGCTAGTGGTATATGAGAACTATAGGCTTGCCATTAAGTGACAGACAATAAATGCTAACCCGATGAAAATAAATTTAATTGGAATCGACTTGAATTTAAATCTATTAATCCAAGGAAGAGTGTTTATCGAGTCTTACAAAAATGCATGATCGTTATTCACTGAACAGCCCTGTTTAGCGTCTCATTACCAATAATTTGAGAGAATTTTATTAAATACAAAGAAAGAATATCTTAAAATGTAAAAATATTGTGACGATTGTTGAATAACGATCATTTCCCAACAAAATATGTGGGGAGGACAGAGAGACACTTCTATGTAAGAAATTAATAACATAAGAAGCGATTTTTTAACTGAAAGGTCCTTTAAAATCTTTCACAAACACCCTCTGCATGGGAACTGCCATGGTGAGGTTAATCCCTAATTTCCCCTTATACAGGAAAAAAACTAGATGCACTATAAGTTCTTGAACCTATCAAAAGAGCAAACAATAATGTTATAGCCAAAAAGTAAGTATAATCCCTTGCTTCCCCATATTCACCATGCCTTTCGAAACCCTCACCCCAAAATCTAACCTAGACCATTGACTAAAATCTCTCCAATTTTAATAATGGCTACATGTCTTAGCTTAGAGTCACCCCTTCAGTTCCTTCATCTTTTCCCTCCGTAGTTTATTTTTTGACTTTATTTCGCAATTCTTTCTTGATTTGTGGCCAATGGTAGCCAATAAAGAGGCTGCCCTCGTCAATACTCAAAATGTACGACATTTAATACTAATCAATATAAGCAAAGGTAACGGGTTATAGCACCTTAATTCATAACTATATGATTTATCAATCAATGATGTAAATAATTCAATCTCATTGTTGCAACCGTAGTTGCCCAAAATTGTTAGCCCTCTCACCCAATTTGAATGCGTGTTCCGTGTGTACAAGGATCCTTCCCGTAAAAGTTACCTCCTACGACGGTAAAAAAAATCATTGAAATCGTGGCCGCAGAATAAAAGTATTTTACCAACCATTTATATTGGTCCCGCAGTGTGGAAACGTCATAGGTGAGGTCAATAACTGTTTCATGAATAGGTCATCACCGCGTCAGACTGACATTTTTAAAAATTGAAGAACCCAGTAATGCAACATCCAAAGTTGGAATTAGGTATAATGTGAGGGATTTACGGTATTATTATTATTGATTTGAGTGCTCCTCTGGGGAAAATTCGATGTGATGAGGGGTTATCAGGAAATTCGTACGCTGATTATTGAGCATAGCCTGTGGTACAGTATTCTCTAGGCAAATTGACTCAATTTCCTATTTCAAGTGCTGTCCCCCATCCTCGTCGTTACGGTTGCAGTGCCCGCTTAAGCCCTCCCACCCTTGTGGTACTCATTCGCTCCCTTCCTCTCCTCCACCAATTCCCTCTGCACTTACTCTCAAAAGCGCTGCACGGTCCCGTGCCCCGGCCTCTCTCTCTCTTCGGGCATCGTTTTTTCCATTACGTGCACTATTTAACCCCCCGCAGCCTCTCATTGGACAACTCCAGCCAATCACTTTGACCACTCTCACACACCCATGGGCATTGTAATTGCGGTGTCCGTCATTCACCGGCTTCGGCTCTCTCGGCGCCTTACCCCCCTCCTCCCTACCTGTCTCCCATCAACTCCTTGCTCCGACTCACTCCATTCCTCCCGCCCAGCCTTGGATCCTTTCGTTCCTATAAATTACCCCAATTATTTGCCCACCCCGCACACACATCCACAGGAGTGCACTTACTTTTCTCGGAATGCTCGTCTCACCTTCCTAGGCCCATCATTCTCCCCGCCCCTCCCCCTCCCTGTACTTGACTCGTTTCGAAATGACTTTGAATTTCGTCGCCTTGCCCACCCGGAGGCCAACAACACACCTTCTCCCCGCCATTCTCTTTCCCATCCACTCTTTCATTTTGAAGGCGTCCCATCATTTGGTCATACCCTTGGAGGCCTTAATTCCTCGGTCCACTCAACTGTCCACGGATCAGCGATGCATTCAGAAAATAAGTTCGGGGAAGGGGAATGGTGAGACCCTACGATGGCAAACTGTACGTGAAGTATTTTTTATTCCCGTCCAAAGAGTTTATAAAGAACTTATTGGTTTTATTGGAATTTTATATTTTGCTTGTATTTTTCTTAGCACAAATGAAAATTACGCTTTGCATTGAAATTGCCAAAAGTACTCGATTTAGTCAACTATTCATCCACGGATAAAATTTTGGAGTTTAAAACTGAAGTCCCCTCTGGCTACTTCACCGGTTCGGATCATTCCACACGGCCGAAATGAGGGTGGTTCTTGGTGCACAAGGCTAGTCGATCCAAACGTAAAGCCAGAGATACTCGTAAACTATTTTCCTTTTTCTTATATGCATTTTATGGCAGATAAGTCCTAGAGCTCGTAATAATGTCGGATATTATTGCAACAGACCCAATAAACCATTGAAAATAACGAATTGGTTGAAGAAAAATCAATAAGAGCATAAATTAAATTAATTAATGCATCAAATGAGTGATTCCTCACCTCCTACTGCAGCATATTCAGAAATTAGAAGGACATATCCTCAAATGATAATGACAAAATTGTGCCTCAGTAAGATCAGAATGATTGGGATGCCGTGGATCAGGATCAACGCGGAAGCTTTTAATTCTTCAACCAACCTGGAACGAGTGAGCGTGAGATTGAAAGGGAACTGAACGTGGATCCATATCAGTCGCTTAAAAAGATGAATGCAGTCCCCATCGTCCTCTTGATGCATTTAAAAGACGGCCATCACATCAGACCCACAGTCCAGCTCACCAACGCCATGCCGGTCTCCTTTTAGACCTCCAAATTTCCCCGCCAGGATATCCCGATCCCGCTTTTTCGCCTTATCTCATCTTTTCATTACGTCTTCCTCTTCCTCTGCTTGCAAAGATGAAAGGACCTGGAATTCCGGCGCCGGTTGACGGTAGAAGTGATTACCGGAGAGAAATAAAAATAGAAAACGTTCCCCTATGGTGCAATTGCATTAATTTCAGAGAAGGCGGTAGACTATTTCCGTATTTCCCCTTTCATAAAAGGGATTTCCACCAAGAGAAGTTTTAAAGGCCTTTCGAGAATTATCGGGAAAATGTGGGAAATTCGGACCTTCCGTGCTACCATTTTTCCGTTGTGTCTTCAAGTTTTCGCGCCATTTCTCACATCCCCCTGCTGATTCAAGGTTTGTCATGCAAATAGGAAGGGGATGGAGGGCGGGTATTTGGCGCTGAAATTTGCAAAAGAAAAAATTCACTTCGGATTTCTCACAACCAGAAGGTTATAGTGGTAAAAATAGTACTCAATTCAGTATTAATCAACAAAAAACACCGTTGAAGAAGAAGACGGATATGGGGATATAAATCCTATTTTCATGCTATGAAATACGTAAAAAAGTAAAACACCAATATTTACTGGTTGTCTCAATTTAAATTACTACTTATATCTAATTAATCTACATCTCTATCGATGAGAGTAAATCAATCTGTAACAAGCCCGTTAAATGAAAGAAATCATAGACAGATTTCATTATTTATGGCTATTTTATTCAAAAGCACCTACTTTTAGAATCCTCTATGATCATGCAGCCAATAAAAAAATTAAGAAAAATGAAAAATGATAACATTTCATTTATCATGACTTCAAATTTAAATTCAAATGATCACCTAGTTCATCACTTGAAACTAGTTTCACATATTGATTAACACCCCGTTTTCTTTAGATATAAATATCGCACACTCGACATAATGTCACACAACAGTCTGCGTTATTCCTCAGTTATTTTCTTCAATCGTACATGAAGCTTAAAAGTAATTTTATCATGAGGCATCTATTCTCTCGAGGGTAATGAGGGTAATTTTAAGGTTAAGACCACCGTCGACGTGCAAGAAATGCTAAAAGTCTCCCTTTACAATTAAAATGTAACAAAACGAACTTTAATTATAACATACGAACGAATTATTCGGACCATAAGCTTCGAATCGGAAAATTCAATCACATGGAATTAAATTTCGTTTAGTTTGTAATTACAATAATATTTCAATATAATCGGCGCCTTTTTTATGATAAGCAACATTAGTCGTTAGTCTATTTAATCTCATAAAAACAAAAGAATCTATTAAAGACTAGAGCTATGGCATGTTCCCGTGAACGAAAACAAATTAATGACCATTTAACTTAATTCTATTTTTTCCTTTAGGTACCTATGTTTCCCTCAGCAAGAATAGTTGCTTCCCAAGTAACGCGTATCGTTCTTAATAAAACGGGAATCATCAAAAAAGGATATTGAGAGTTTTAGGATAGAATGACCTAGGCATGTGAAAAATCCAAATAGGGATCATGAGGGTTGGAGCGGTAACATATCCAGTAGAGACGGCGGCAAAGAGCTGGCTGGCTAGGGATTGCTTTTCTTTCCTTTTTTTCGGTGAGAGGATTTTTCGTTGGTCGGTGGCGTATCCGGGATGGAGCGAAAAATGGGATCCGATCTCAGGAGTAAAAGAATTCATTATTGCGTCAACCACTCCACGTCTTTTTCTCAAACTCCATCAGACGCCATTTCTACCGGCCCCTTCTTTCCGCATCACTCTCGTCCATCGCTCTTTATTCCTTCAACCGTAACCCGGATCTAAAACCATTTTCCCCGCCTCCGTCAGCAATGTCCTACACCTCCAACAATCACATTTTTTCCGCTCTCTCTCTCTGACCTTTAGATTGATCATCACTCCACATTTCACCGAATTACGTTGCAAATGATGGAAGTGGATTTGCTATATTGTACGTATTAGGTATGAGGAAATCACAGTAGTTCCAGAAAGTATCTCAGATGTTTACATGCCTATGCGACTTACTAAGCTTTTATCGTAAATGTTCTAATTGCCAAATTCTTTGACCAATACATTGCGTTACTAAAGGAAAGGTACTATAATAAAATACCTACTAAAGAAAATAAATAAATTTAAATTTCTTTTACGATTATCTCACTAGTGTAAAGTAATAGTTGCTAAGCATGTAGAATGTGACTTCTGATAAATCCAAGATTGATTACTTCAAGATCATAGATTGAGCTCTTTTATCTATCTTCCATAATTTTAAGTAAGATGAATAAGGTTTGAAGGAGCATACTGGCCGAGTTACAGACTGCGTAATCCCTCTTGTGAAATGGAAGAGTTAGTGCCGAAGAAAACGGCATTTATTATATGGAAAAGAGATAATTTTTTCTTTGAAGCGGTAAAAAGGGAAATTTCTGATATTTAAATATATGCGCGGTTTTGCGCATAGTAAAAAAAACCATTAATTTGCTTCGCTAATGATTGTAAAAACATTGACTGTTTGTGCTCCAGGGGCATCTTTCTGGATGGCGAACAAAGAATAAATTTTCTAACATTGAATGGTTCAGTGATACGATCTGCAGGATGTTGAGTTAAAATATTCCTTCTATAAAATCGCAGTTGTCTTGTTCGTCAACAGAGCCGTCAGCACCGTGACCGTATATAAAAACACCCGCGTTTCCATTTCTATTGTTTCAAACCAATGAAACTGGTTTTCGAACTCATTCGACAACCAACGTATTAACAGCACCATTCTTAGTGCCTTGTACCTCGACCTACCTTAACATTTCCTTCACCCTCATTATTTTTTCAACCAATGCTTTCAGTTTGAAGGAATGGGATTCCTGAGGAAAGGGCAAATTCACTATATACTCACTAATACACATATACTCACTATTCACATATACTCACTAAGCCCATTTTCTGTATTCGAGGATCTGAAACGAGAACGGAACGGGACCAAGGAACCGGGAATGTTTTATCCACCCGAATGTACTTAGAACGAGTTATGAATTTTCCCTTCCCACTTGAGTAATACTCGGACTGCGGTGGATTCGTAAAGCGGATGATGGAGGAAGGAAACGATAGATGGTGAGAGAGTTTTGGTGTCGTATTTATGAGAGAGTACATGTGAGGGCGCGCGTTTTTATCTGGGGTCAATAAAAGAGAGGGCGAAATATGGGGAGTGTCTACACACTAAAAGAGAATAATGAAATAGCAGAAACTGGATTTTTACTGTTTCGAGCAGCAGGATGATTACTGATGCGCATGCGTATTGACCATTTGGAAGAAGCAAAGAAAGATTCGCAAACGAAGGACGCAATAGCGAAATTTCGATGAAAAACCGATGATAGTAGTTGACCGATGATAGTAGTTGACCGATGATAGTAGTTGACCGATGATAGTAGTTGACCGATGATTTAGACGTAGTTACTGATTGATAAGCGACGAATGTTTAAGGAAATCATATTTCAAGGAGATTTATAATGATATTACGGCATGTGAAATCTTGAATGTGAGGAAACATATAATTTGGAATTCAAGATAGATTCTTGTTCACCTAATAGAAATGGAAAATATTTGCAGAAAGTTTATGACAATAAAAGTTGGAAACCAGTGTAAGGTTAAACGGCAGATGATTGTCTATTAGTGGGACAACAAGATTAAATGTTAATATCGCAAATCTTAAAAATAGATAATGTAAGTCATGCGGTAGGAAATTACTGCAAATACTCAAATTTAACACTTTGCTCCAAAACTCTTCCAAAATTCTTCTTCAACAATGAAAAATGAGCACATACGAGCTCGCATTTGTTATTTAAGTTCTCCTCTAGAGTAAATGTTTTAAAAATGAGTGAAAGTAGCAAAACATATGAAATTTTTAGTGATTTTTAACTAATGCTAGATTCAAATGATTGAATTAGCAAGAGCACACGGCAAAGAACATGCCTTCCAAATATCCACTATGAACCTTCATTTAACAAAGTGACTGGTTACAGGTACCACCTGGGAATCTAATGTGACGGGCTCGGTCACAACTTCTATCTTATTGCCACCTCTGGCGCAGCTGAAAAAAACAAGAGTA
>LYUA01000102.1:814825-825979 GCA_002093875.1 Calopteryx splendens
AATATTTTATGTGGAATTGCAAAGTTTGATTTCCTCTATATCTTCATATTGTCATCACTGGTCTAATGCAGGTCTTATTTATTTTGTCGAGTAAAATAGAATTCCTTTATATCCGACCATGATTTATCTTTAATCATTGGAACACTATGCTTGCTATTATAGTTAAAAATGTAATGCCCCCTTTCATTTCCTACGGTTCATAGTTTTGCTAGAACGTGCTTGTTTTTAACATTGCTTAATTTGCTGTGATAGGAAATATGAATATTGAAAATATATTGGCAGACAGACGAAACAAGTGGATGACTGAAGAATCTCATCGATGTGGTAGGTACTAAATATTTCTGGTCAAACAAATTTAACAGTCATCTCAATGGCGTAAAAATTATCCACATGGTAAAACTCCTACAAGAAACGCTCCTATCCCATCATTAAAATTTGGGTAATAGATCTTGGAAAACAGGGGAAAATGTGAATAAAATGCTAATAAATATGACTGATATCAGTTTAATTTTATGCCTAGATTTAATTAAATTTCAGTTTCAATCTCTTTCGTGCTGCCTAATGCAACTTAACAAAATACTTCAGGGGAAGCAAACCCAGATAGGTAAATGAGCTAGGTGACCGCCAATGCAATCGTCACGAAAGTTCATCGCTCGCGATTTTTTCATCCCCAGCCACTTTGGTTTGACTCGACAAACTAGACAAGTGCCTACTCCTATTGGGACTGATATCTAAGAAACTCGCCCTTCCGATCGCCAACAAACTGTAATACTATCCTTATCTCCTTCCCACTCCAATTCCGAATGTTCTGCATCGAGCATGGCGATAAAAAGGAAGAAAAGGATCTTTGTTCACAGAAAACATTGGTATCCTGAGAATGAAAGTACTTATATAAGTTCATTGAAAACATTGGTATCCTGAGAAGCAAAAGAAACAGAAAATTCTATTTCCCTTTCGAGTGCCAAAAGTTCTCTTTGTATTTCGTCTTTTTCTGCGGTATTAAATTTCGGGTCCCATCCGAATAACCCCGACCACCTTTTCTTCCCTCCCTTTCTTTCCCTCCGTTGTCTCATCCCTCGGAACCCCATCACGCCACTTTTAACCCTCCCCACGAAAACACATCGCCGCCTTCGAGAGACCACACACCTCTTCTCGCCGTGCCCTTCTGGAGCCGATGATCTGTACTTAAAGGCAATAACCGAAGGGCAATAAAGTGAATGGTGGGCAGGTGGGACGGGGTGGCGGCCTGGGAGAGAGATCATTAAAAGGCTTGGGGAGGGAGGGGAGGTGGGCCAAGGCGTGGGTTATGTGAGGGCCCGGCCGGAGAGGAAGGGAATTAGGGGTGGCTGGGGGAGAAAACACGTCTGGAGGCTTCGAGGGAATGGATTATGTGAAGATGAAGTTCCAGAGGTGTAGGAACGATATGAGTGCTTTAATTAATTACGAAGTAAGAATTAACAATTCACGAGGAAAGAACTTTAGGCAATTTAATCATTTTGCAAAAGCTTCCTCAGGTATCTACAGGTTCATGAAAGAATTATCGATGCTGGTGTAATTAATTCGTGAAAGGATAAGCACGGCCATTATATATTTACTGCTTTTACTATAATTTAATTGCCGTAAGATTGAACAGAAAAGGTGTGCAATCGTCGTACGATCTGAGAGATTCGTCAATGTTTACTAATATCCGTTGGCTTCGGCCAAACATTCAAGAAAAAAACTGAAAAGTACCAAGTTAAACAAAAGAGAAATTATAACATGAGACTTGTAGATAAAGAACAGTTATTTTAAACACAATTTTCTAGGTATTACGTCCACCCAATTCCTCCAAAGATCCATCATCACAAGGGACAGTATTTCTCGTATTTGTCGTCGCTGAATATCCACCAAATTCCGTATAATATGTGTATTCTTATTTTATCCTTTTCATATGCCCAGTCAAACCAAAACATTAAATTTAAACCACAGGGATCAACCTTATAGTGCGTTCAGTGGCCCCTTAGTTCATTAAAATAAACTGGTTATACACATGGCTGAATTATGCAGTGCCAATCAACCGTTAAAGGTCCGCCCATGAGCAGCGTGTAGCCCATCGAATAAATCGGTGAGAAATGGCACGACCAGGCGTTGCTGCAATTGCTGGACACGTAGAATATGCGACGGACACGGAGAGTGGAGGGAGCGGTGAGGAAGCGCTCGCGCGATCGGGTCCCCCTCGACCATTCGTCTTAGTACCGTTTTGAATAAGGAAGTGCATAACGCCTAAAAACAGTCTTGGATGCGGTAGAGGTACGCTGCCAAAGAACCATCCCTCACTATCATTAAGACGAATCGTGAGCTGTGTGTTGGCAAATGGAAAACTCTAGCTGCAGTTAATATGTACAAGTACAAACGCATATTATTCACTCAATCATCTCCGTTCGTCACAATGCCATCAGGATGTGGCGCAATCATGGTCCTAGGAATATACCTAACTGCGTGCAAGAGAAAAATTCCAGTCCCTGTGTGCATTTAAAAATATTATCGTAGGTTATATCTATCTGTGGGAGATCTCTCACATTTGCTGCAGTTTTTATTTCATCAAGACTTTCTAATGCAGGGTAGGAGTAATATATTTTTTTCCAGGTCAAAGGTAAATTCAAATGCCTTGTTACACTTCGAACGTGTCAAATTAGCTATATCATAAAACTTCTGCGAATACCATTCTAGGTTTTCCAATGTTGGTAGGCGTCTATAAAAAGCTTTTCCACAAAAAATTGATAAACCCGGTGAACATAACAATGATCACTCTCATACTCCAGAATTTGGACCATCGATATGCTTGAAATAATTGAAGCACTTTAGATGAATTTCATAGTTATTTTTAATATTAATATCTCTCATTCATTTTGACGACGTTATTTACTACACCTGTAGAAAGTGCTAGGTTCTTAGAGAACCAAACATTTCATAAAATGCTTTTACTTCATAGATTAGAGGAAAGTATTATTCCAAAGTATAAAATTAATGCATTTAAAATAATAGAGATATTTTCGATAAAAAATGTATTTTTTTATGCGTACGGTCAAAATTTAATAATAACCATTCCCTAAAATAACATAATGAGAAAACAGCAGGAATCTTGGATTACAAGACATTAAAACTACCATTTATCAGATATCTCATATAGTATTTAAAAATTTCCTGTTTTTAGGGGACAAAAAATGGTTTTCTTGAAAAGATTGGTATATTGTTTTTTTTTAAGATTTTCAAATTATGTGCCAATATTCCTTTATTTTATGTATTACTAAAAATAAATTTGTGCTATAAATAATAGTGGAAAACAAACTTGATTAGATAGTTTTGTAGTTTGTTTTCTATTACTATCTTAGAAAGAGCAGTGGACATTATTATGGGCACGTTCTTGTTTTATTGATGCATTTTAAATAAAATTTCATGTATTTTACTTTTTAAATTGCCCTTTACAAATGTTTTAATTTGCTATTTACATATTTGCAGGATGCTATAATGGGAACACCTAACAAAAAGTAGGTAATCAAAATGTGCCTAAAAATCTTACTTGGGTCTATGAAGTAGCCTTCAGAGAAAAATTAATATTCATTCATAACGAGCACGGAGTAAATTGTTTTTGTAAGATGGTAATTAATACATCGTTTGATAATTAAACGTAGATGAGTTAAATATTCAGCCGATAATTTTGACTGAATGAGCCAATAGAAATTTAAAAAGAAACAACCAGGTGTGGACTGAAAACGCAGTAAGGTAAAATAAAGAGAATGGACACGTTAAGTTCGAATTCCTCATGGTGGTTTACACTTTTCGAGAGTTATAGTTGAACAGCATGTAAAAATGACCAATTGGATTGTTTAAATTATAATTTGAACCCACCGAGTGAAGGAGATTTTATCTCACAAAAGGAGGCACTCAGTTTTCCCAAGCCACATAGCCAGACAAAGAAGCAACAGAGAAACTGAGGCTAGGAATTCACCGAGAAAGCGAACGGGGAGGGAGTGAAGGGTTAAATGGAGTCAGATGGTAGAAAAGGGTGTGGACTGAGTACCGGAGAGATTGAATAGAGCGTCACGCTGAATGTATGCCATCAAGAAGCGCGAATAAGCGCTCACCTGCCATTTACAGACAGCGGTAAATGGAGCGGCTGCTCCGCGGGAGTGCATTCTACTTTTATTCTATTTCACGGTTTGGGCAATCAACTTATTGTAAATTTGTTTGAATAGAGTAATTCCTGTTAAAGGTCAATTTGTCGCAGAGGCAATGCGATAAATCTAGCAAACTTGCTTGCCAGAGATCTGATACCAAACATCTGCGTTTCGCGTCAATATTAAAGTTTATTGCTTTTCATTTACGCATGCAAAAATGACGTGATACACGACCGAATTGAAATGATCTTACCGAATTGCTATTCTTCGTAAAGAGATATCGCTCTAACAGAAGAAGTAATATTTTCCGTGCGGAAGTATTTTTCTGTCAGAAAAAAAGGATAGAGGATTAAATTTCCATGACAATCTGAAAAGTATGTTGAATAGTAAATATTTTTTTATCCCTTGCCTCCAATTTTCAACGTGAATACTTTGACCTTTCCGGGATCAAACAGCTCTTTACTGGAGTTATTTTTCACCAACAAATTTGCATTAATTTCAGAATCTCAAAATCTGATTTGACTCTCATTTAAGTCTTTTATGTTTTGAAAACATTAATCTCATGTATTCCTTAACCAAAATTAGAAAACGAGGACGGTAAATGCTATACCTACCCTGTATCTACATTGCACGATGGGGTGCCACAAAGATTTGCGTGGCAAAAGAAAATTTTTTTATATTAATTAAAATAAGCCAAATAAGATAGAGAATCGCTTATTTCTAAAGGTAATATAATTTTCTTCAGGAATAATAATAATTTGTAACAATGGCTGAAATTATTGGACTACCTAGAAATTAGGATTTTTCAATGGTGAATGATATCCATTCTATTTCCAACCAACTCTTATTTTTATTTTAAATCAAATTACCGTTTGCAATTTAAGTATGGGGAAAAACAACACCAGCTCACTCCCCTCCAGCTCTTGCCTGTGAGGTTATTCCTACGAAGTTTTAGGTATATTGAATTCTTTCATATCCACATGAACTTACGAGACATCCGAGATATAGGTAATACTAGCACAAATGAAGGCATCGTAAGAAAAGGCCAAACTTGAAGATAAAATTCCCAGTATAAGAAGGCATTATTCATCTCATAATAGCCCAACTATTATTATCCTAAGAAAGGGAATGAGAATATTTTTGTTTCATGTGCTTTTTCTCTTTCAATGGCATACCATTTCATTTTCTCGGGAAGGGGTAATTTATTCTTTAGGTTTATTTTTCTTATACACTTCCTATTCATCGATGATAGACCGGCTTTTTCGCAACGCATACGTGACCTAACTGGCCTTATGTCTTGTTCCTAGTATCCTACATAGAGCACCGCTTGGTGTATTCGCGTTAAGATACAGTTATCTCTTTTATCGGGTATGTGAAGGATATGCGGATGCAATTCAACGTATTTACGATGCTTTTTCGATCTAAGTCGGTAGTAAATGAACTAATGTGCCGAACTATTCATGGTGTAATGCAACCCATTTGTTACCCCTAAGGTTATTGCTTGACTGTAAAGAATAAATTTCAGGACTTGTTTGTGCAACAAAACTTTCTAATGGAATTCATTGGGAGGAAGTATCTCAATCGCATTATTTTATCGAGACACTTCAAATGGCTTGGACGTGCAGGTCATTACTTTCACATTTTGTCTTGAAAATTTTTATATTTTGAATATGTTTTCTCTTGCAGCCATCTCCGGTATTTTGATTCAGATCACAAAGGGAAATATAAACCCAGACATAAAAAGTAAAAACTTCATCAAGGCATTAACTAGAGGTTATATCCATGGACCCGAAGCAATGTGCAGAAACACGAAATTTTTGAAGGAAACATCTGATCGGATAACTATGGAAGGCGCTCTTCAAATAATGTATGAAGGAAGACTTCTATCGAAAACAGAAACACAAATGCACCATTTGTGAAAGCAATTGCACATGAGTACATAATGGCATTAACAGATAAAAAAGATTGCGGAGCGGAGAACTGTGCAAAAATATTTCCATGATTGATGATAACTGAAAATATTAGTTTTCTTGTTGGATACAAAATTGAGACTTAAACCCTTGTCTTTTGGTGCCACCTTTTTTTTAACGAGTATTTAATATTATCTAAGATTCGCTGTTATTCGTTTACTTGAAGCGAGAAAAATATCCGTTAGGCGTTGGAAAATTATTGTTACAGTTCCATTGTTCCAAAATAGGTATTATTGGTTTTACCTCAAACACATACCTTTTTTTGAATGGAAAGATACAAGCACGATTTGAAAAGAAAATACTTGGTAATTTCTCGTTAATGTTTGTTTCGTACTACCTAGGCTTCGACGCTGAGAGTCTTGTTAGGTCCCGATGATATGATTGCACGTCGAAACCTGTGAATTGTGTGCCATAAAACATTTGTATGGAATTACGAAGTATTTCATTTCGACTATCGATCGCTTTCACAAAGTAACACAGGAAAATATCTGATTCAAGCAAGAATCTTAAGCATCCTGAATCTTAAGCGTTCTTCAGAATAATGTACCTTAGCATCTAGGTAAGATAGTGATCCCATGTGTTGATTTTCCAAGATATACTGTGACATGTCTTTTGATGTTTGTTACTGTCATCCATGTGCACAGTGAATGATAAGTGCAAATTATCCATAAGTAAAGCATTTATTAATTTTAGCAGAAATTTGGATCAACAATGACGCAAAGAGCAATAAAAAATATGAAAGGTATCTTTTTCTTTCACCAGACATACCTGTTAACCACAGGCCACGGCGTGTAGTGTACCTACTTCTCAAAACGTGATTTTACAGAGATACTGTTGCAAACAAGTTGAACTGCTACATAATTTCTGTTATTTGGGTCGATGACTGGAAATGTGGTCACAATTAAAAATTAACATGTCCTGCAAAAAAATAAATCTCTTTTTACTGATTTATTTAACTGTGTTTGCTTCCAAATGCGTGAAACATGAACCATACCTCAGACCTTTGGTATGCCATAGGTTCGAAGGTAATTATACTGAAGATAAATATAGGATTACAATGCTTAGAAACCAAATGAGAAGGACATCCAAAATTCTGCCCTCTATTATCTATCTATATGGGTATTTTAAGAGCTGGCTAGCGTAAGTTATATTATGCATGGAAATTGTTTTCATTTTTTTACGAAATACGTATTGCTACATTTATCTTTACAATGAAATAAAATGAAATTTTTTGAAATCCAACATGCCTACATGATACCATGACAAATAAAACGAGAGCAGTGAAAAATTGCAAAAATATGTATCATTTGCGAAGCGCAAATGAAAACTACGAATAATTCAAAACCGTAAGTACATGACATTCCTAGAGTGCCACGACAAGTAATTTTTATAGCGTATTTCGGGTCGATGGAATGACATGTAAACTCGATCGAGGTACACCGATTAATGTTCTGATATTGTTAACTATCCCTCCGCATATTATAAAAACAATTCTTAGGATGCTCCACGGAAACAATAACTCTTCCAATGGCTGATCCCGTTATGGACTCGATCTCAAAAAAAAAGGGGAGGGGGCGCCGCACTCCGATGACCGCAAAGCAGCCACGCATTCGATGGAAAAACCCCAATTATTGTCTTGGTTTCCCGGAGACTGCAATGGTGGCAATGGGGGGGGGGAGAGACTCCGAAGTAGGATAATTGAATTGGATTGAAGCCACCCGAGGAGCGAGGAGGGATTTATAGCCCGTGCACTCCTTTGACGCATTTCCATCCATCCTCATTCGAAGGGAATTTCGCCACCACCCCGCGAACGATTCTGTTTCTCAGAGCCGTCCGGCCCCCCGTCCGTAATGGCGGCGCGGCCCCCCGGTTCCCCCGCCCGAACCCCACAGTCGTACGTCTCCTTTGCGCAAGCCATCTCAATCACGTTAATTGCGTATTTTAAATGCTCGACCTTCCGACCTTAGCCAGCCTTCCTTCCCTGTTCGTCCTCCTCCTGCCACTCCTCCTCCCCAGCCTCGCTTCTTTTCCCCGCGGTAATGGCGCTATTGAAATAAGGGCGTCTTTCCTCGGGCGCGCCCCTTCACACCGAGCGCGCCGTGACACTCAATAAAACTCTTAACGGGACGTCGGTCGGGAGGGCTAGCGGACTGCTCGAATGGCCGACTTCAAACCCCCCCCCCACACACACACACACGTATACGCTCCAATGACTATTTATCCACTGCCATTGGATGCATTTACACTTATCCCATCACCTTTTGGCCACGTACACTCCTTCCTTTAACACTTCCACGAGCTATTTCGAATGTTTGTGCCTCATTCCCTCGGCTGAACTAACATGCACATCACCGCCTAACCACGCCGGCTGTTTCCCTAATGAATTATTCATCGTAGGAACCGAATAGAGTTTCGCTTATTTTATTGGCAAGCCTCTTTCTCTGTCCTCTCTCGAACAGATTATCTATATAACCAATTGGGAGATCAATTGATAAGTGCATCCATAGCCATCATTTAAATTATTAAAGATATTGAACGCTTTGGCAACGTAAGGAAATTCTAGGAATTTTTTCACTGAGTTTTGCCAACCGGTTAACCATATACATGCTTTATACAAATCACATCTTCCAACATGACCAGATCTTAAGTACAAGTATCTTAATATATTAACACAGCCGTGAGCCGTTTTCCCATATCTATATGACAGAGACGTACGGCAAATGTGATCACGTTGTAACTTAAACTTTACCGATTTCCATTTCACTTTTCTTCTCTTATTTCCCTGCGTCACCTTTCAAATACCTACTATGCGCCTCTCCTACTATGTTATTTAGGGAGGCAACAGCATATTATGGCACATCATTTTTTCGGATTGTACCACCACATTACTATCCTAGTGCCAATTATCTCAGTGGGATTAATATAGTTTATAGGTCAACCAGTTTGTGAGATGAGATGGAAATGCACGTTTTCAATTAGATAATCAGAAATATCGAGGTACATTTCAGATCCAGACACTTGATTTCAATCACAAACTTGATTTCGTTTATCTAGTTTTTCTTTGTGAAACTTCATTTAAATTTTTAATGGAGTGCTGCGTTAACTACGTTCAATAAGCAGTTTTATCTGCCATGGAAATTCCTGCTATTGCTGCCAGTGTGATAATATTAGTCTTCTTTGTCATTCTTGGATAACGAGGAATGGCTGAGTTAGAAATTGAGTATATCAATCATTTTCAATTTCAGATTAGAGGCCATGACACGCTTTCAAAGAAACAGTGAGATATTGCAGATAGCATGGTAGAGGTTTTGCCTCTCGATAATATCAAACGCTCTGTCGTATAGGTCACACCTCTGTTGACCTTTAGCAACGAACACAGAAAAGCAATTAAGTACCTGAAAGTGAAGTAAGATTTCATCACAATTCATGACTGTTTATGACTTCCCATTAGACAGCTTTTCCATCCATTTCATTCTTCAATAACGTAAAAAAATTGTAAAAAATCTCTAACTAATAACCCAATTAACTGTGAAAACTGAAGGTAATGAAGAGTACATACGTATGCGGAGCTAAAGCGAAAATTAGGGAGAAGATGATTTCTGTCTTTTGTATCTTGAATGATGTAACTCATTCCGTGGTATTGTTTTACAGTTGGTGTAAAGGAGCTATTTAAAAATTAACTGGAGAATGATCTTAAAAGTTGGCGAATGAAAAATTATCAATAATTTTATGCTAAAATTACCTAAAAAATTCTTACATTAGACATGCATACCTGTTTACATGTTTAGGAAAATTATTTTATTTAAAAAATATCCAGGTCTTAAATGATGTACGGTCAACACACCGACATAATGAAGATGGAATATAATGGATAAAAATATTCGGTTAGAAGTAGAGAAGGTATATGTAGTTTAAATTTTATCCAGCCCGATAAGCAGGCAGCTTAAAATCAATCTGGATACGATAGACCCGGAAGATACACTCGTATGTATAACAAACTTGAAACCGAGTTTTTCAACGCCAGGCTCAGTTGCCAATGGTCAAAGGTTCTAAAAATGATAATTCAATCTTTATTTTCATGCCATGTAGAGATATTTTATGCAGAGAGACCTTTTTCTGCACACCAGCTGTAGGTACCTCCAAAAGGTACGCTACCTTAAATGGTGAATATTGTAGAGTCATCCAAAACTTAAAGCTCACTTCTTGAATATAGTCCTCAAGAATAAGTCCTCAAGTAGTACTACCATTAAAGTTCCCAACTTTTGATATTATACGAAAAAACTAATTAAAATTTTTATTATGGACAAATAGTTTGAAAATATACATTTACTGGTCAACTCATGTCCCCTTGAAGTTGAAATATACCATAAATGCAGTGAACTTTATTTCGGCGGAATGTGAGGGTAGCCTAGCCTCTAAAGGAGCTATCCCATAGGATAAAATTATTGCTGCTAAAAGTGCATTACAATCATAATGGAACGGAAGCTGAATGCATGCAGTGATGCACTTCTGCGCACAGCACTAAAAGTGTATAAAAAAACATGGTTTTATTTAAATTCAATTAACAGTCATGCCCACACTTTCGATATATTGAATTTTGCTGTTAGTGGTCATAAAAGGGCATGAAATTAACATGACATATACTATTCTTTATCAGATGTGAATATGGTATTAAAGACTTCCAGGGATATTGTAAACACACTAATAAACTTAAAGTGATGATGCAAAATCTTAGATCATCATAAGCCTAATATAAATAAATAAAATATTTTTCTGAAGATGTGTATATATATATATATATATATTTATATATATAAACAATAAGATATTGTTTAAAAACAAGAGCATGTATTTAAATTTTGAAATAAAATAATTGAAAATAATTGACATTTCTTGAGCTACGCAACATGTCAGAAGATTGCAAAATAGATAAATTCCTAGAGCCAATAAAAGGAAGTTGGAAGACTCTTGTAACATTATTTCGGTCAGCCGGTGACCATCAACGGGGAGAGTAGAGGGCTTGACAG
>LYUA01000102.1:904695-933456 GCA_002093875.1 Calopteryx splendens
AACACCTTAGTGTTTAAAGTTCCTTTACCCTTGTGGACGGTGGCGCTATGCGCATAGCGCTAGGTGGCGCTATAGGCTAGGTGGCGCTAGCGTAATCTAGGTGGCGCTATAGGCGTACGACGACGAATACTTCGTGACATGACACACGAAAGGATTTGTTCAACTCAAAAAAATTGCTGTAAGCTGAACGTGACATTAGCACCGAAACTCAGAAACTCATATCATTCAACCTACTGTAACTTCTGTGGCGTATGACATGATGTGATATTATACCTAAGCACTAGAGTTGTTAAAACATACATTTCAACGGAGTTGCCGTTATCGTCTGCTGTCAATGGTAATCATTATGGAAGGGAATTCAGGGAATGTGGTGTAGCGTTCTCGCGAACTAACACGAGGATCAATCCAGCTATCTGCGGCATGGGAGAAACTCCAGAATGTTACAGAATTTTGGAGTTTCTCTCCATAATTGAATTAACGGGACAAAAAAAGAATGACCAAACCATTTTGAATTCAAAATGCTCTAACTCAAAAGAATTCATGAATAAAAGCAGAAGTGAAGACAATGAATGGATTAAAAAGAAAATCAAAATGAACATTTGAATTCATTTTAATCCATGCCAATATTGGATTATTTCGGGTTTATAAGGTTATAAGATTATTTCTCTACATGCCTATGCTACTGAACCATGAAAAACTACTTCAACGATTGAGTTAACATATGGTAGAGAGAATGGTGGTGGTGTAGGTTAATACATAGGTAAGGTAAAATTATAATTCGTGATACTGGCAGTGGAAGATATTGGGGATGGATAAAGAAACAACGCACATATTATTATATTTTTTACACCGACGTTTACCGAGCTTGTTATTTGAACAAGTGTCTTGAAATTGAATAACTAGAAAGGAAAATGGCTATTTTTATGAACGAAAAAATATTAATTGCTTTTACTATAAAACCAAGAATTTTCTATAATTTGGAAAATTTATTGAAGTTTAGTGGGGGATTACGATAATACTTCTTAATCGATGCATTGATGTCCTTGTAATGCCTCCTTTTAGGATCAATTTAAGGGCAATATAAATCATGGTGAACATATGAGAATAACTGGTCAACAATGGAATGATGTTCAAGAGATTCGTGTTTAAATTTGTTCGTGATTACAAGTGCTCTAAATAAGTAGTATCATGATAAAATGGAAAAGTACCATTTTCATTCAAATTCATCCATTATCCAAACTTAATTAACTTAGTAAATTCAAAATAAATAACACGATATCTTGAGGAACTTAAAATATGCCATGCATATATCTTATAATAACGTAAAATCATTCATCTCAAGAGTTTATTTGAATTCATATACCTAAAGAGTTAACTGAATCATTCAAATAATGACTCTCTCAGGTGATAAGAAAATAGCTAGATTTTCATCCAACTAAATTTTTGTACTATATAAATCATCTCAGTTATTTCCAAATAAATCTGAGTTATTTTACAACAGAGTGAATGTTTACAAAATCATCCAGTAATTATAGCATTCTGAGGAAATCTCGTAGATTGAGTACCACTAGTAATAAAAATTAAATGAATGTGAAAAGGATACTGTGACTAAATAAAACTTATTCATTTAGTCACGAGATAAGGATTAAATGTGAGCAAAGTTTTTTGTTTACACCGTATCATTTTTAATGAAAACCATTGAAAAAGGAAAAGAAAATGGCCTTACGACTTCACGAGGTCATTTGTGTGTCCATTCTTAAATATCAACAAATAAATGGAATTTGAGGACTAGACATGCAATCACGATGAGATACCCTAAATTATGTGACTTCTGGATCTAGGCACCTTGAATTTTTGGAGCTAGGTCGCTAGATGCGAGATAGAATATAACGCCACTGTCGCGAAAAAATGGGTTAAGACTCTTGATTGAGATAACGATTAAATAAAAATCCTCACCTGGACTTGTGATAATAAAAACAATAAGAAAGAAATGGGTTTGACGTGGAGAGTGGCTTTATACTTTACGAAACCTAGGTTTTAATTGATTGGATGAGAATATGAGGATTTTGGAGCACTGTGGCGAAGAATAAAAAAAAGCTTGCTTGAGAAAATTGAGAGATAACTGACGACTAAATTTGAGATAGTTTGGATAAGAGAGGAGTTTAACGGAGGGTTAAGAATGGGAATATGTTTGATGAAGATTTAGTATCGTGTGTGGGAGAAGAATAGAATAGATAGAAGAATAGAATAGAAGAGAAGAATATTTAAATGAAGAGGGCGATCAAATGTGGTGGAAGTAATTTTTATATTTTTCAAAAACATTTCAGAATCTCTGAACGATACACCTAGTATCTTCTAAAACCTATCATTATGCAATACTTAGGGGCATATAATACTTAATGCTATTTTTTTACGTTGAAAAGTCTTCCCCGATCGAAATGCACCTATTTCTAGTGCGCAGGTGAACGCAATACTTTTAAATCTATTGGAGAGGACCTAACACTGTTGCGGTTAATTACTGGCACAGATGGAATTCGTCGATTGAAGACTGTTCCTTGAATAATGGACAGTGCAGCACGCGACTTATCAAACGCTTAAAACCTATCAAGAGTCGTTACATTCTTATCTCCAGTTTTTATATCTCCTCCGGTAGAAATGAAGAGTTGTGGTCATGAGAATGCAGGGGTAGGGGGGGAGGGAAAGAGAGAAAAGTGTGGGACGGAGCTGGAGGGGAAAGAATAACACCCCATTACCTGTCGCTTTGATTTATCCGCCCTAATTAGCCGCTGCTCACGGGAGCAGGCAACGACAATAAGAACTAGTTTCCAACGCCACCACACCAGATGTGGTTACCTCCCCGGACGGTCAAGAGGGCGGATGTATTGCTTTATATAAATGGAGGAGGAGGAGACCGAGGCACGAGGAGGTGAGGGGTTTGATGGAGGTATGAAGATCTGAGGGAGGAGATAGTGGAAGTGGAGCCTAGCACACGGGCGAGCGAGCGATGGCAAGGGTGCGTGCGGCGGGAATTCAGCTGTTGGAAGAGGAGGGAAAGGGGGTGGGAAAGTTCCTCAGCGGTTTGAGGATACGAAAGAGAGCAGTGCGAGTATCGCAATATAGTATAGAATACTTACAGTACAGCAGTATAGTATAGAATACTTACAGTATAGAAGTATAGTATAGAATACTTACAGCATAGCAGTATATATCGCAGCATATGGAGTATAGCAGTGCGAGCGAGGGAGTGAGTGTCTTAGGGTGCGGAAGAAATGGTTACCTATATTCGGCGTCATTCTTATTCTACCTCACGTTCTCAAATCTCATCACGAGCGTTCAATGATCAGCTGGATAGCGTGAGAAGCATGTTCAGGGCAGGACGAGCAACTGAAAGACCGGTGACGGAAGTGATAGGGGAAAAGAAAGCTTTTTAAGCGACAAAATGGTTTGCCCAATGTTCATCTATGATTTTCAGTCACGTCACCGGATTCTCTCGGAGGTAAAATCTCGGTTGCCTTTGCCGGCCGAAGAAATAGAAATGGGTGGACTCTCTAAATTCTTCTGATGAGTAGTGTGGGTCGAGGAAGCCGAAAAATCATGATTTCGTGAAACTGTATTTTGATCATGACAACAGATGAGAAATAGCTTGTTCAATCTTCATTGTTATCAGAGTTTAATTCTGGATACATTAGCCGGAGTATCTTATTTTTACAATAGGTACATTCAATGGTAAAAAAACGCTTTAAAAACCTACCAAATATATTAAGACATAAGTAATTACCTTCCATTTCACATAGTTGTTTGTATTAGGTGCTATATTGCCTTACACATGAACCACACCTTTTGGACTTGGGAAGAAAATGAGGAGTCTGAAATGTTATTTACGTAGGAGCGAACGTTATAAAAGGATATCCCATCAATTTTTATCAAGTATTCCACTAAATATATTTTTCATTCTTTTAAATCGAGAAACATTTCTACGAGAAAAATGTCGATCATCACAAATTGGTCTGCTTGACAAAATGCGGACGCCACGGATATTTTGAGTGACTTTAAAAACTCACCTTTTTTAGTAAAAATAACTTGATAGTCTTCTAGAAAAATTCATTTCAGACTTGAATTCTGAAACTCCACTGGATTTCCTTGCATTCTCATTCTTGAGGCGAGATATGGTACTCTGGATCATGTTTTCTAATGATCAAGGGGAATAAGTATCGAGGATATTAATTCTATTTCTCAAATTTGCGGATAATTTCTATGTAAGCATTTATGAATTACATGCCTTAAAAATAATACCACAATCCTGGAATTAGACTTATTCTGAATCAGAAATTGCTTCTCCAGTATGCGCTGCGACTATCATGAAAAACACCTATTGATGTTATTAGCTGAAGATGAAACTATGAAGTAACGATGCTGGTTTCCGTTGAGTTAAGATAAAGGAGGAGGCTTGCCGACAGCTGGTGAAGGCACGAGAGAAGACGAGGGATGTCTGGGGAGAGGAGGGAGGACTTGTGAGACAGGAGGAGAGGGACATTCATTCAACTTGAATCAATTTCCCTCACCTCATGATCTTGATTCCTGAGTTACCGAAGGAAACATCAATGTGGCATCAAGATGACCTTATTTTGCTATAAATGAGAGGATAATACGAGCCCAGCCTTTGTCCGGCCTTCCTGCAACGACAAACACCCTGTTTGAAGACGGATTTTCCACATTACATCAAGTTTAGCCTAGCTAAAGAGCACTGACTATATATTTTGACTATTACTGACAGTTTAAACCTCAGTTCAACCCAGGTTTTGAGACTGGAGGTAACCAGCCCTTTTCAGTGTTTCGCACACATCGTACCTTTATTTGAGCCCCATGAAAATGATTCTAAGCATTATTTCTTCAGATGTTCTTCTTGCATTCACCATTCTAAGTAGCTGTATTGGAGCGTCTCTTTGAAAAACATTTTTCTAATCCAATAAATAAGCACTATATTCTTATTCATGAAGAAGAGGAATGAGGTTATCAGTTATGACCACCTAAAAAGTGTCCCTTATATATTTATTTTCATTATTTTTAACCAAATATAATTATTAGAACCTATATTCATGTAGTACGATGTCCTAGCGCCGGCGAGAACTAGGATGTTGAGCCTTTGGTGGGGTTATTGACTTCAGCGACATCTTAAAATACAAATGTTAAATGTACCTGAATCTCAAGATGAAAGCAAAAATCCCTCACGCGTCAGGAGGATGGAATAAAATGGGATTTCCTTAACTTAGGTACCGTTGAGTGCCATTGAGGAAATGGAAGCACAAAAGAGCGAACTATGCGTGTGCTTCCGGGTCACAGATCAGAGGACGTGGGAAAGTGGATAATTTGAGGGGTGAGAGAACACGAGGGAGGAGATAGAGCATAATTTAAGAAAAAGTCATAACGGGAAGGGGATACATTTTAAGAAGTAATGGATTTAAGCTTTTGAGATGGGGATGATAAAGATTTAGCATTTAACGGGCGGTAAACCAACAAAACCAAGGGAACAACACGCTGTGAGCTCGTTACACGCTCTCATGGGAAGAGAGTATGCTTAGTAATTGCTTTATGGAATTTTATGCCTCCGAATGAAGTAAGGCTACCATTTAACAACAGAGTGAATGATAAACTTATTATTAAAGTCGCATCGCAACAGAGCCTTTCCATCCTTTACTGAAGGAAGGAATAGGTATCTAAAACTATTGCTTCTGCTACATTGCAAAGCTACATTCACTGCATTATTAATAGAACAAAAAAACACTACGTAATTCCACATTAAATGTATGAGTTATACGATCCATGTTTCGTTGCTGTCAGTTGCATGTTACACTGCAACGAAACTTGGTTCGTAAAATAAATACATAGAATTTGGAATTACGCACTGTTTAATTTCTTATAATCATGAAGCAGTTCCAAGAACTTACGCCGAAAACCATTTCTGGTACTGTTACATTATTAGCTGTCAGTATAGATGTAAAATATCAATTACTGTTTGAATAACCTACTCAAAATTAGGGAAATCATACAACTATATCAAATAAAGAAATTCCTCGCGTTTCACATCGGCAATATAAAATATAAAATTATATTATATTATACTCAATCAATTAATAATTCCAAGCTTGAAGGAACAATATTTTAACCTTTACCTATCATCCCCTATCATTGAAATCTTAGAAAAGTAAATTAAAATTATTATAAGAAAGCTGAATAAAATTTGACTATTTCTCCATAAGCAACATGTGGTCGAAAATGTACTGCAAGTAGTGAACATGTTCCTGAAGAGCCTGGTTTTATCCGTTCTATTTTCCCCGTCATGAAACATAAAAACCCATAAATTAAAATTTTCACCCATAAATACTAGATATTACGGCATCTCAATCCGAATTCATTAATTCGAAATTGATCAGCGGCTCAATCAATATTTTACCAAGGTGTACCGACTGATATTCGACAGATATTGAGACTATGAAAACGTTCTTAATATTTTCCTAGTTAGCATTGAATTGTGCGACACTTAGAATAAGAGAAAAAGTATGGAGTTACGAGTTAAAGAAAAATCACTTCACCTAATTATTAATCATGAAAAAAATCAGTAAAACACAATTACACTTAATCTATGAATTGACTCAACCATCTCTAGGCCTAGGTAGCCAGGAGCCTAGTTCTGGTTTCCCGCTCGTTTGGGTTTCGCAATTCATTTTATAGGCGTTTTATAACTGCTATTAGAAAAAGAGAAGACGTAATACGCATCTAATGTCCTTTCTTGTAGCTTTAGGAAGAGAAACTCTTCGTCTTTTTTAGTCCCATTATTGAGCTCTGTGTTTTGTCTGAAAATTTCATTGCTCATGGTTCTTACATTGTGACATTTATTTTTCTATGGGTGTGGTTTGAGTCGGAGGCCACTGGTAGGGGGAAAGGATGAGGGGTTTTAACGGTGTTGCGGGAGGGTGGGAAGGCGGGGGCTGAGCTTATGTATTCCCTGCACCGACACTATACGGTCAATTTTACTGCAAAGTCTCTTCTTTTTTTCCAGTCCCCAGCCCGTCATTTTTTCTTACGTCACAGTCTGGAGCTTTTGCACTCCCAGATGCTGGTGCGAAATTCCACGGCGCATATGAAGGAACAACTCCGTAAATAAAGTTCTAAATCCCGCCTTTTCCGAAGTTTTATTACATGTAGTTCTGTAGGAAATAATGGAGCCGTAACGGAAAATCCTTCTATTTTTACGTAATATTTTATGCATCAAAATAGGTATGCGGGAGAAACGCAACCATTCCTTTGTCCATTCAAGCCCCGGTGCATATCGCCACCAAAGATTTTTTAACTGGATATGTGCATAATATTTAAATTAATTGACCACAATTAGCTCTCTGCGTAAAATAACTAGCTGTAATTGATTAGCAATAAGTGTGATATCTTTTTCCACCCAGGGGAAGTCTGCAAGAATGTGGGAGTCAAAAAATAATGGCGTCAAATTTACTAGTCCGTAAGCACGAGACTTTTAAGTTATTAGGTGACTATTAGTTAAATTATTTTTTTAATTTGTCCTCTTTTTAACTAGTTTTTGAATTTTACAAATTGATTGATGTGGAGGGGAAAACTCTCATTGATGAAAATTCTCCAATGAAATTTCAACGACAAAATGAATTCGGAAATTTTAGTAATTTTTGTGAGAATATTACAAAAAACCATATGAACATAAAACACAGAATTAGATTTAAAACAATTGAAAATGAAAACCAATCTCTTGGTAAAATTACAAGGATGCAATTTCCAAGCGACAGTTGGTCCAAAAAAATAAAGTTTATTCCACCATTGTATGAAGTGCTTACGTTCACTTTTTTTTTATTCACGTTTTAAGTGGCAAGGAAAGAATGATCAATAAGTAAGGCGGTGAGAGAGGGGGTATGGTGTAATAAAATGTTTACAGCTCAAAAAATGTATTAAAGGCAGGAAATGCGGTTTCGGTGACATAATAAAACGCTGTTCATTGGGCATTGATGACTAAAACTAATCAATACCCCAAAACTCGTATTACTCATTTACAATCTATGTCACCAAGAGAATGGTTTTTAAGTCCGAAAAAAAACTTCAAATTGATTTTCAGCAATAATTAACACTCCGCTGAGGAAGATATAAATAGTTTTAGTATATCTTAGAAAAATTCTAAGTAGGTACGCATTACGATGCTTTGAAGAGCACTTACTTCTAACACAAACACATGCATGGATTCACTGCAGCTCTTTAAAGTTTCGTACTTTACACCTACAACCTCTTCTTTATTAGGTATTTCACACCAGCAACTATTAATTTCCTCCATATCCTATGCTTCCCTCATTTTTACACTCACTTCTATCACCTCTGTCGATATAGTAATCTCTCTCCCCCAGTCGCATTTTATGCCCGTTTAATTTCCTCAAAGTTCTCTTTTCCCCTACCCACCTACTAACAATTCCACGATCGTCTTCCCTTCCATTCAGCTTATTTTCTTCATTCTCCTGCACAACCACGCCTCAGAATTCCCCAATTAACGCTCATTCCCCTTCTTCAAAGACAAGGAACTATTAAATTTTCAAACATGCGACTCATTCCATACCAGTCTTTACAAATATTTTCGTGTTATTAATTCTCCCAGATTTACAAATAATTCTTTTTATAAAACATTCCTTTCTGCTACTCTTTATTCTGATATTTTTTGTCCAAAACACTTAATGCGTGAACCGTTCTCCATCCCATAACTTATAACTTCTTATTTTTAACAACTAACTTGTTCCTTGGGCATACCATTAATTCAGATTTCTTAGGATTCATCTTCATCCGGTATCTCTCGAATTGATCCTGTACTGTCCAAATACTTTGCTGACTGATTCATAAAACTTTGTCAACCGCAAGTCAGACTTAACGAGCTCCTCACCTACTTCCATTGCAACGTTCACACCATCCCGTCTTACATTCATTTTTCCTCCACAGATAACTTAAACAGCTTCGGCCTTGATAGATAACCAAATCTCTCTCCGCTGCCTTCATCTGCCCATCTTCATTCTCCATCCGCTCTCATCAATTCAGGACGTATGCACTTAATAAGGAGCCTACATATCCTTCTCAATCCTACATTCTGTTATAATGTCTTTAAATTTGTTAGTACACTTTGCCAAGCATGTTCTAGATACGTAAGAAAATAAATATTCCATAATAAATAGTTTAGTGCATTACTTTTTATTAATACTGTCATTACTACCTTGGCATCACTTGCCCCATTTCTGAACCCAAAATAATCGTCACATAAGTTTCCTCTTCTAATTTTTGTTGATAATTCCTAACATTTAGTCCTTTCTTATAGTCCGACGATTTTGATTTTGGTTTTGCTCTTTTTCGAGTACTCTGTCCGTTCCTATGCTACGATATACCTACACCGAAAAACGCCTCTTTCAGTTAGATTAGTAATATTATTTTATGTGTACGAACAGTTTTACCTTTTCACATTAGTTGCCACCATTATACAACCGGCTCGAAAGCAAAACGTCCTCATCGTAATTCCGTTACATAAGTTGACGTTCCCTTTAAATGCTTCCCTATTTTTGGTTTCGATTCTAGGCTTTCTTCATCTCCGAGTTCACCATCTTTATTTCTCTCATTGTCTCCTCCCCCGGGTTCAACTAAGGAATCATTCCTGAATGTATTACACCCAAACATGATTAATTTCCGAGACTTGATAGTATTTCTTCAACTCCTTGGGCAATTAGACCAATTTTAGGCGAAAACTCAAGAGCCAACGGAGAGAATTGAGGAGGGGGAGGTAAAGGGTAAGGCATTGGGATTCCGAGGGAAAAGGGGGTGGCGGAAGGGAGGAGGAGGGGGTGGGGCAGAGCCTAATGGAAGGGGGGCAGAGGGGCGAGGAGAGCGGTTGAACCAGAGTTGAGGTCGAGTGAGGCAAGGAGGGCGGTCGTAGTCAGTCACTCCTTTTGGCAATGAAGATTCTCAAACCCTCACTCCCTCCCCCCCGCCCCCATCTCTCAGCCGGTGGCTCCCACTAATCTCAGCCAATTAAGTCCTCAAAGTACAAAACGGTAAGCAAGGAGCTTCTTCGCCTTGGGCATTCAAGAACTTAACTGTTTAACGCATCCAAAGAAAGTTTAAAACCTATTGTGAGGTCCCATTTACCGAGGTAATACCAATTAGAAATGCGTAAGCATGGAGTTCCGGACTGTTTTGGACGACAGTGAGAGCGTGGGTATTAATATAAATTTCAGAGTCTCTCGCGAAAAAATTAAAAAGGATACAAGAGCATCCAGCAATAGAGAATTAAATAAGTATTTTTGCAAGAGGAATACGCGAGTGGATTTGAAACGTTTTCGGTAATAATCGAAATGTTTATCGCATGAATGCCATATGTTTGCTAACGATGCGAAATAAAATTTGAATATAATCTTTTGAATAAGAGTTATGCAAAAAAAATTCAAACTTGAATTCTATTTACGACAAACCCTTTAAAACTAACAAAGTCAAAGTGAGAAAGTAAGAGCCGTGAACCATATGAGTAATGTTTATTGGATAAAGAATAGCAAGAGATATAATCAAATAAGTAATAAGACATATAATCAAATAAGTAATCGCAAAGTCCTTCGACCAATACGGGTAGAGATACATCAATGGAATGCACCGACGATTTGAAAGCTTATCGGAAGGATGTTATGCACCGTAAACTACAGGCCCACAGCTCTGAACATTCCATATGAAATACTCAGGGGAGGAAGGTGATACTTTAGGCACAGTTGGGATTAGTCACGGAATTCGGAAAAGTTTTGGAAATAATCGAATAGTGAATACGCTATAATAAGTGCACTATACTTAATTATGCACACTAGTGTTTGAAGAAATACGTTAACTGAATTGTGGCTATAAATCCACTGGTTTACCCGACACAAAAAAATGGCCTAACATTAGATTTATGACGCTATGAAATTAACTCCAACATTATTCTAAAAAAACAACATTCATCCACACCGATCACTAACTGCGTTAATTACCTATTTGAAAATATGTGGTCTCATCTTAGAATCTTTAACTTTAAATAATGCTAACCATTGCTAAATTATCTTTTCATGGATCGAATTAGAAACCATCAAATGAGTATTTCATACCGCTGAAAAGTATTTTACAGGATGGTCTGTGAAGATACGGTCATTCAACATACTCGGGAATGCACGGTAGGTAAGAAGTTGTAACCAAGTAGCCCTCTGATTAGATATTAAAAACAAGTTTAATTAATTGAGATGAAAGACCATTTAAAAATAAGATGATTACTTATAGCAATTTAAATTTCACCTTTGGACGGCATAGGAGTAAAAGGGAAATAGGTAGTTTCGCCAAGCATCTACAAACGGTGGGCGGCATGAGTCAACATACGTTTGAAATAAAATTTTCAGGCGAGATTTCGTCAATGGGTTCCCTCAAACTCTGATCTGACTCCAATGCCTTCGAGATATTCCTTGGAGCGAATTATATTAGATTTCTCATCTCCGAGGAGAAGATGTTTCTCCTACTATTGTGGCGGTAATTGATGTTGATAATTTGCTTTCTGCGTAAAGATAACATCGAAGAGTCTTTTGAGGAGTTCCTCTCCATGAAGGGTTTAATAGACACACGGAGCCACCGTTCGGCGAGCAAATATTATCGCATCCGTAATGGATTGGGGCATTATTCTTTTGGCCACCCCAAACTGCCAAATGCTCATTGCGGAAATGGAGCAACCCGATTTTTGAGAGTAATATTCTTTGGTTGAAATCACCTTGAATGTACCTCCCACCAAAATTAGCATTTTTATTTAAGTACCAAAATTTGTTTGTTGCTACCAAATGCTCGTTAGTGTAAGTCGGCAATGAAGTAGACAGTTATAATAATGAAAACTAGATATCGTGAAATGTATAATCTAAAATAACCATAAAGATACGAGAGTTACCCAAAGAAATTTACTTTGATAGACATTGTAAACAAACTTTAATTACAATATCTCAACGCCATACGGCAGTCCTATTTCCATTTAAAATGTTCATTAAATTAAACTTATCATTCCGATCTAGAGCAAATAGTCTTCATCAAGAAAAAATATGTCCTAATGTAATGACCCCGAACTTGTCACTCATCTTCTTAACTTTTTTACTTGAGAGACATTATATTTTCAATGACAGTACTTCTAACGAGAAGATGAACCATAAAAACTAGTAAATACACCAAAAAGTCATGCTAATTTATTTGAAGGTTTTCTACATGAGCGAAGTTTTTTTTACATACGCAAGTACAATTAGCAAATTAGATATTCTTTGATAGGTATATGTTAGACGGCAGGCTGATTGAATTTTCTTCAAATATACGCTTTTGTAAATGATGCTTAACCTCACCCCTGTCAGCCTGAGGCGGTTTCGGGTGATCCCATGCCCCATTCCGGTGAGGGCATTATAAATTACGAGCACATTTTTGCAATCGCCTTGATACGAGAATTCCGGAGTTTCCCAGCGCCTGAAGGATAGCGGAAGGGTGGGGGTGGTGGGATGGCCCTCGGTGAGAAGACTAAGGAGGCATCGGTTTGAAATGGAAGGAAGGCTTCGTATGGTGGAGCAAGGGATAAGGAGGGGGGTTAGCCACCGTTTTGGATAACCCCATCCTTCTCTTTGGCGATGTTTACATTGGGAGCCCATTCCAAGTGGATGTGTTTCCTACGATGGAGGGAGGCGCGTGAAGGCAAAGGAGGAGGGGGAGAGTAGAGTAGAGGGGAAGGGGGGGATGCGAGGGATTGGTGCGACGGCGAAGGAGGCCAGAGGACGTGTAGAGGGAAGGAAGGATAACACCGGTCGAAACTGGAGCTACGTGATGTCTCAGGGGTTCATTTTCCCATTTGGCTATTGGTAACTGGCCTTGCGATAATTCGTGGTTTACGGTTGAGAGTCTCGTGAAAACTGATTTCAAATATTGTCCCGAGGAAGAATGACTGGGAATTACTTCATGGTGACCAGCAAAACTTATAAATGAGGAAAGAGAATGCTGGTTAACTAACTATTAGCTGGGAGAGGTGACGAAAAGATTTCCGAATGGCTTGATTTATAAATTTTTGCTTTCTGAAAGCCTAAGTTTGCGCCTTTCAGTAAAAAATCTTCCGTAAGTTAAAAACTGTACATATATTTATATACAGCATGCAATACTTGACGCATGTCGAGGCAAGTGAGCCTTTTTGTAAAAGATAATCAGTAACGGAAACAATTAAAATCAAGCACAGGCCCCCAGAAAAGGTAATTTTCCTTTCAGATCACGAACGGTATGAGGGAAAATATCAAAATCTATCACGAAGATGTCTTCTTCTGAGTGTATCCTTCAATTGAAATTTATATTGAAAAAAATATTTACGATACTAAATATTTTAGTTAAGATTAGAAAAAACTGTAATTTGTTCATTTACCATGGTAAATACTTATATTTAAACAGTAAGCAAGAAGTATGAGTGCTGATATGTCTAAGTTAATAGTCCGTTATTGCATAGATATACCAATCTATTTATTAGAGTTTTAACTAATTCATAAATCCTCCAAATTCCGTCATTTGCTTTCCCAAAATTATAAATAGACATTTAATTATTGGTAAAGCTGAGGTTTTTTTGGAATAAATGGTTTATTGGTTGCGTCTACACATATTTAAAAAAGAAACAAAAATAAAAAAAAATACTGCCAAGAGAAAAAAGTCGACTTTAATATTGGCATTAAATGGAATAAAATAATGAACTTACCCATCACTTTCCATTGAAATACAGAATATTTTCCAAACCAAGTTTCTTGGGAGAGCTGAGATATATCTTGCAGAAAATCTGTGCATGCAATAGGAAGAGACAGCTTTCGAGCATTGCATTCATTGTGTTTCCGTTCTGCAGTGAGTCTCCAACCAATTCCAAACCAAGGGTAATTGAATAATAACAAGGAGGATGGAATAGAGGTTCAAGCGAAGGGGGTTTACCGAAGGAAGTGGGCGGGGGTTAGGGCAGATATGGAGAAGGAGAATTAGACGGGAACTCAAACGGAAGGGGAGAAAGAAGGCGAGGTTGATTAAGGTACGAGGAAGTTGCATGTATTTAACCGAGAGATGGGTAGAAGAATTTCTTTTCGAAAAAATATTTCCCACTGCCTTGTTCGGAGGTAAGTTATAAGCTTTGAATATATTACTATTCCCTTTTAACAATAGAGATATTGTAGAAAGAGAAACTAAACACCCACAATCAATAGTAAAAACTTTTTTAATCAAGTTATCCTATACCGATAATACTGTGAAAAGAATTACTGTACTCGTATATTCAATAATTATCACCTGCGACTCATTTTGTATCCCCAGTCTTTATTGCTATTAGCTGAATCATCATCGCACTTTACATACTTCCTTCCATTGAAGCACTCAACTTATATCTGTTTAATTAAAAGGTGTTTTTAAAGGATGTGTTCAATCTAGTGTAAAAGGGTGCTTAGCGAATTATATACCATTCTAAAATTGGTGCTAAACTTATATTGTTGACATGATTTTTCAATACTGAGCATGATTATCTTTTGCTTAACTAGTGAAACCCATCGTAGATTTCTTGATCAGGCACAAAAAACATTTTAATAGTAAATCACTTCTCCAAGTTTGATCGAAGATGGTTCATATTGTCTTGAAAATAAATTTTCACGAAGTTGATGTTAATTCTTTCAACAAATTCATGAGGTGTATGAGGAAACATACATTTTGTGTCTAATGAGCAATGGGACACAGAAAACTTCTTGTAAAAAGGTATTCTATGGTGGATAGACATATAATCAGGCATTTTTTCCTTAATTGTCCCCTACGCATTACATTAGTAGTTTCAAATGTAACTTTTCCAGTACTTCCGGACTCTTCTCCTCATTTTTTAAAGTAATTTAAGCTTAAAAAAATGTTACCAGAAGGTGCCAAATCAAGGGGTGTGCTAATTGTAGCTGTGGACAAGTTTTCTGTATTTTACTTCTTTGGAGGGCTCTTGTTTGTTAATTACATAAACCTCTGCCACCATCATCACCACAGCAGTCAACTCGAAGGTTGGCTTTGCTAAGCAAGGGTAGAAACTCACCCCGAACTAAGCCTTAAGGCGTGTGAAGTTCGCATCACTTGGGCCCCCATTTCCCCGTGTCAGCAATCGAATTTCCGCGAAATGCAAATAAGTAACCTTAAAATCGCGCCGATTTGATTTTAGATGATGATGTCCAAAGGAATCAACTGGGGCTCGAAAACGTGATCCTTCGGTCAGTAGTCAATCGCACACATAGATTACAGAAGGCATAAATATGACTGACTCAAAAACATTTTCTCTAAAAAAATATATTGATATTTTTGGCTTTATATACATTTACTCCCCTTTCTAGTTCTGTTATTTTTATTCAAGTTAATTTGACGATCAAAACGCGAATAATACCATTTTATCAATGACTCAATATCGTTGGGAACTCATTCCCAATGGCAACCCTGAGTTGCCCTTCTGGTTATCAAGCGTGAACACAGTAATCAGTAGTGGTAAAAGTGAGTAAAAAGTAGTCACTAAGTGACAAAATTGTTTCTAACAGTTTCGAATAGCTTCTACTATTAATTCTTTACCATTCTTGCGCGAAGCACGTACCTTCAGTAGAAACAGTTCTCCAACATACTGTTAATACTAAATATGCAAATCTAAAAGTTTTTCCATTTTAGACTAATAAGTTCAAGAATTAAAATATAATTTCTCCGTCAACTGCACAAATGAATAAACACCAAACTTTACTATCCTTGGTTATACTGATCATTGAATCATTGATCATAAGTACTTATCTAAAATGAGATGTCACTAAAATCACGTTACATACAAACAGTTGTGTGAAACAATTTGATTAATGATTTATTGAATCAATTGATTTACTGATAAAGCTGATAGCATTGAATCGTTGTTATTTATGACAATATCAAAGTACTTTGAGGAAAGTATTCAAAACTATATTTGAATAAACACTAAATGCATCTTTTCGTCGGATACGATATTTTTAGGGAACATAAAGGTAAATAACCATCTCTTACCAGTCTAAAGCCTAGCTAGCTAACATCTACTTCAATGCAAAACTCAATGGATAAGGGATTTACTTTATGGCGAAATGATTGATTGGTAGAAATGATTGATTGAATATAACTTTTCGCATACTGAATTGTTTTTCTCTCGCTTCAATTACTTCATATAACTTTGTGAGACAGCATTTTAGGTGCATAACCCCTTCATAATCTATCAAATGGCTAAACTTTGACTTGACGATATCGTCGGTATGTTCAAAGGATTTTTTAAACATTTTCTGACAGAATAACAGCAGACAGAGTCAAAAATAATTTGAATAAACATGAACCCAGTCACATAAATAGAAATATGCTCTCTGAGAAATGTTTCAAGAACGGGAAGGACGCGTAAGAAATGAATGCACAAAAAATGAACAAAATCAATTTGCCGAACTTGGCGAAAGCAGCGGGAGGACAGGAAGATGGTTAGTGATGCAAATTTAATCACTTAATTCCAGCAGTTTTGATTTCGGGTTTTGGAGCTCATTGAAAATCTTGCACCGGAGAAAGATACAAAAGAGTCCGGGCATGGAGAGTTAGTCCCGGCGTCAGTCTAATGGGCTCCCCTGGAGCATCCTCCTCCAGCCTCGCTGCCATCGAAATTCTCGTCATTATTACGCTCAACCAAAAGATTTTCGTGCCGGCCGAAAAGGAAAATTGTTCTCGCTCCAACCCCACCCACCGAGCCTCCCATCTCCTTTCTCCTCCTCCATGCCTATCCACCATGGTGTACGTAATAAGAGTAGCAGGGAGCGAGAGAGAGAGAGAGAGAGAGAGGGACAGAGGGACAGAGGAAGAGGGGGCGACAGAGAGGGGGAGAGAGACACGGCATCAAACGACGCCCGACTATTACTCCAATGGTGGTCCATTCGCAATCACCAGAGCGTCGGTCCATCTCAATTGTGAACTGCGAGCAAATAACTCGGCGTGAATGGGGAAGGCCAATGTTCGCCGAGGGACACGTTTGGGATTTGAATAACGAAGGGACTTCGACCACCGAGTGAGAGAAAAGGAGGTGTGGTGGGGATGGGGGATCGTAAAGGAAGGGGGGAGGGGGGTTGGGAATTGAGGAGGGCAAGGGAAGGGTTATCAAGGGGCGGAAGGCTCGGTGGCGGGGGTGCGGGACGGTGTACACCGGACACGGGAAGCAGGGAGGGCGTCGGAGGGGCAGATGAAGAGATGTATGGGTTTATTGGCAAAGGGAAGAGGGGGGATGGACAGGTGGGGTGGGATTGATGACCTGTATGGAGAATGGGCGGAAGAAACGGAAAATTAAGGAAAGAAGATTGCTGAGGGTAAAACTGAGCTTGCTTGTGTAGAACGAATGGGGTCAGGAGTCACGGAATTATCCCATGGTGAGGAATATGAATAAAGGGTGATGCATGTGAGGAAGATACAGTGGATGCAGGTGAAATAAAGCACAAAAGTAAGGAATGAGGCTTTGAGCATGGAAAAAAGAAAAAAAATCAAATTGCCTTCGGAGTGTAATTGAATGAAAAACTCGTAAGTATTATTGCACCGAGGAGCTTAATCATTATTTTTTATGACCCGTGCATTTCGCCATTAATTAGCGAGTGGAGGATATCAATAAGGAATTATATTTATGGGTAAAATGGGCACCATAAACATTGGTAAAACAGTAAAACAGATAATTTTGGTCAATTTGAATGCAAATTCACCCGCATTAAACAGGAATCGATTATCAACACTTAAAGGACGAGTGAAAAGCTGAATTGTAACACACATCGAAACAAAATATTTAAAATAAAGATGAATTATCCCAGAAACCTTCCAAGTTCATCTAAACGTGCATATGAAATATCACATTAGCACGATGTCCGTTGCTTAGATTGCCCGCTTAGAGCCAGCACTGATTCTCAGTATATTAAACCAGGTAACGTGCTTGGGCGGAGATGGAAAGGAAGGCATTTTCATCAAGAGAAGACGAGGGGAGATGTGTACAACAGATTTCGATGAGAGGCATGGGTAAAGGAGGATCGTCAGAGAACACAGTGGGGAGAGGCGCCCAATGGGAGGTGGTGGACCCGCAGAGGTAAGAGTGAGCTCCATCACTGAAGGGCTCCAAAGAACAGGGAAAAATGTAGCGTAAGTCACAAGCGCACACCTACATTATCACTCACAAAGAGATGTTCGAACTACATTCCCCTGCATCTAATTTCTTCCTCCGATATAAATCGCGGAGGACGGCGGGCCTCCGAGTGCAAAAAAAGTGCAAAACAAACATGATGCGGAAAAAAGCAAAAGAGGGAGAATTTGCGCATGCATGCACGGGAGAGTGAGAGAAACCGGGGAAATGGGGGAAAAAATAGACTCGAGAATAACGACTCCGAACGATGCAAAAAAAAGGACGCAGACAAAAGAGCAACGTCCCGCGGGCGTGAACGAGACAGAAGCCGACGACACAAGGTATACATCACGTGATCAGAAGACACACACACACACACGGGCACACTTTTTCAGGCGGACGAATGCATGAATATATTCGTGCACACGCGTGTGTTAATGCATAACAAACGCGAGTTTCATTATCCCTGCTCATATTCTTTTTATTTATTATTGTTATTTTCAGGTCTCTGTGATCACTCCTCTATGTTCCTTTCGTTGGCTTATTTCACAGTATATTCAAGTCTGATTTACTCCACTTTTTTTTACCTTCTGTGCTGATTTTTTTCCCTTTTTGCTTCACTGCGACTCGCGATACCTGCGCAGTTGAAAGTCGGAAAGAGAAAAGAACGGTAGGGACCCGGAGGCATCAATTCTCTGTCGGGATACGTGATTTTTCCCCTTTTGATCATTTTCTCCGCTCCACCGAACGTCATGAATGCAATACATCTCTCTCTTTCTGCCGCTCTGCTACTTTTAATCCATCCGATACGGAATAAAATATAAAGATGACTGTCGTTTGCCGTTCGCGGTGTCTTCTCGCTGTGAATTACAGTAGGTACCTATAGGTACTTAGTCTATCGTAGCCAAATATTTCTTATTCGTACCGATCGAGTCAAAGATGAAAGGGGCTCCGGTTGTGATTCAAATCAAGGGAAAAATTCATCAATACGACGGTATTTATCTTTTAACATTTTAAAAAGTGAGTTTAGTTTTTCAAATTATTTTGTAAAGGACTGTTTCTGAATACGCTTTTAAAACTAAGTCAAAGGCTAAGTCGAAGATTCACGCACATTTTCAATCTACCCTCGGAAATACGTTAAACCACACCGATAATTAAAAACTATTGAAAAATATGCACATTCACCAGTAAAATTAATCAAATAATTTATCACAATTTTAAATTAGATGTAAAAAAATTACAGAAAATAAAGAAGATTGATTTTTAACGGGTTAATAGATGGATTCTCCGCATCATAACATGAACCGATATTTCCTCTGATCATATGGGTTGGAAACAACAATATTTCTCGTCACTAAAGAATACGAATAAGAAATAAAGTATTTCAAAACACCAAAAATAGTTAATTTTCAGGTAAGGAGCACACGATTTCAAAGTGTCATCTTAATTTTACAAAGGTAGAGGACAATATTGTTTGCACAAGCTGAAACGAAACATCCCCAGCTTAAGCTGCAAGAACACTTAGTATCAATATCGGAGAGACTAAAGGTTTTCAGCTATTTAACCTAATAATATCATTTAAAGTCCATATTTTTCCACTGTTTGTAATTCTTTAGTTACCAAGTATATTTTAGGTTATATGTTTTCCCCAGGTAGCTTGAACTTTAGATGCTTGCGTTTTCATTTGTCTCGTGGCCTCCGTTACAGAAGACTCTTCAACCACTAAGAAGAAAAATAATATACTACGTGCACACCAAATCTCTAGAGCTCTCTGAAAACCAAAATGTCGATAGGAAAATCCCAGAGTCTATAAAAAAATTGAGCTCGTTTTACCTCTAGCATAACTGCTTTTTGGTGCAGTTAGGTGCTTACATTAGCCTAATTTTGTTAGTCCCGGTTTCCGAGCCTTTCCAATTACTTCCATCGCTTCGACCATGCTCCACGTTTCGTATTTCAATTCTTTTAGCTCCCTTGCTCACTGGTCTTTCATTTCCCAATCCCATTCATACTCTTATCGGATCTACAATCAAGACAGTCTCTTTCTATAACCATCAAAGAGATTCGAAATGCGACCCAGCACATCCGTTCATCCTTCACTATCTTCTTATTTTTTGTTTGAATTTCTGGGTCACATCACTCCACTAAATCTTTCGTTCCATTTGAGGATCAAAGTTCCTGCTTTTCTCTTGATTTTGCTTCCTACTCAGAGGGTCTAATACGATAACCTTATGAAGGAAACGAAAACACTGCTTGCCAAATTTTCGTCGCAAATTGGTTATAATTACACGAAGAGAATTATTTCTGCCCTCAATTGTTTCATTTGGAATTAAAACATTGCTCTTTAACAGATAAATCACCGCTGGTTAGTTGCTGCAACTAGTAGTTTTACAAGAAGAAGACAAAAGTGTGAGGTAAACCCAACAGTTAGCGCAGTAGTATTAATAGCAAGTTGGGATTAGGAAGTACGATGATTTATTAGCACCAGAATATTTGTAACTTCATGACATAATCATAAGAAATTCAGTAAAAAATCAGAAAATTCGTGTCCCCCGATAAAATCTCTACTTATTAATTTATACTAAGCTGCATAAAACAAGGTTTATGAAAAAGGAACTGGACCCTCTACCCCGATGCATTAATTTCACAAGCCTTTGGGCTTATTAATTGGGTTGCTCTACCCTTACCTACCAATCCAACCTTCGGTTTGAATACTGTGGTTTTTATAGATCCGCTACTTTTTTAGAATCTAGGCATTGCTAGCCTCATCAATATTTAAGAGAAAACCAAAATATAATTAATGGTTTTTAATTTCCTTCAAGTAAGTCCAGAATAATTTGATCGTTACAAAGAGGAAAAGGTCTTGGGGAGTACCGACTACTTTATCTTTGCTTACTGCAGCCGCTCGATTAAATTACAAAGATATAAATTAATTCTCTGTTAATTTGTGCATGAAGGAAAAAGCAAAGTCGTGCGAATTACAAAGATTAATGTCCTCGGAAGAGATATTGGATTGGATGTAGGTATGGCAATTTAGGCAAGCGTTGCTGCTAGTCGCAGAAAATAAAAATCTTTACATTCACGTCATATCTTGCACATACTAAGTCTTAGGAGTGAATACTCCATGTACTGTATAGCAGCTTTAACTTTTATCTCTATCCTTTTATTCCCCAAAAGTGTATTCGATGCTTTAAAGGATAATCGGATAAAAATGAAATCATCAAAAAATCGCCAATATTATCACGAAGACTTTAAAATACGATTGAATTAAAATCAGTCATTTTGGTCAAGATAAAATCGCAATATCTAATGGGAATAAATAAAGGAAAACATCTTGCATAAAGTTATTTTATATTTAGCATCTATATGTGGTGAGGTAAATGGATGATAGTAGAGTTCACCTCCTAGTAAGGCCTTCCTAAAGTCTCACAATCACGATTATGGGGGACAGTTCCTTTTCCTATGTCGCCTACGTTTCCTCAAAAGATCCTGATAATGGGAAAAATAACTAGCACTTCGCTTACTTAGTGGTACAAAGAGGTTATAGACAAAACACCCTCAGTTCACCCAATTGCTCTACCCACTAGGCTAGAACGCCACTATTATTTATGATTACTCGAATCCCACAGCAAAAAAATACATTAAGATACCAACCATTATCTTTTTTAAGCATCCCTGTTCCCTTGCTGGCAAACTTGGTTTAAACCATCTTACATAGGGACACCAACTTAGGTTGCTGATTACCAAATTTTCATTTAATCATATTTCTTGTTATTTTTAGGTTTTTTTGGCACAAATATTGTGGAATAAATATAATTTTTTCAACAGCAAGTGAAGCAGAAATTAAAGATAGGAAGGTTGGACAATCTTTGAAATCTCTTACGATCACTGAAAAACTTGGTAATTCGGACAACGTTGAAAGAATTTTTCCCAATCTTTCGTTGGCCCTTAATTAGAAACGAATGGCTAGCTTAATGTTTTAAAGACGAGTGGGATTACTAATGCAGCGGCGGTAAGAAGGAGTGGCGAAGAATAAGGGGGAAAATCCAAGCGGAAGGAATTTTCAGCGACGATGTAGCAATAAAAAGGATTCCGGGCACACTTTTAAGGGAAAGAGAACATCCGAGGCGACGCCGTTTCGTGCCACGAATACGGAGGATGTGCATATGCTGCATTGGACACGTGGTTTGTGGGCGCCGGTCATTTGGTAGCAGCATCACATGTTGCCATGGCATCAGCTCAGATCCCTTGCGTGCTAATTGCTGGAGTATCTGAGCGGCCTTAATGCTCTGTCCCCAGTGGTCAGCAAAAAGGACGTAAATGAGGCACATAAAAAATTTGCCGCTTACATGCACAAGCAGCGGCTTCCATTATAGCAGGTGATATAATTAACGTAGAATGACGCATGCAAACATGACTCGGGGGCAGTAAAATTGACCGCGTAGGCTGGCCAACAGGCGTTATGCTAACTAGAAGAAAATCGTTGCTTCGTTTCTCACCTGGATGAAGTGGAAGTGATTAACCAGCCGGGATGGGTGAAATTATATGCATAAAAAATGAAATTAAATCTTAAGTCAAAAAATCGCTAGGCTCCAATTAATATGAATACTGATAACACACGATGAGGTGACTGATTTACCGCGCAATCATTAGCCCAGCCTAGAAAAAAAGAGAAGAAAGTTACGCCAAATTCTCTCTTTTTACTCGACACGTCAACGCTAGTATGGATAATAAATAACTTCTCATGTCAGAAACAACGAGCAGAGAACGTTATCAACCTCAACCGGTAAACATGGCGAAGGAGCCTTCACCAAATATTTCAAGTACAAACATTTTAACTGTTTATTTAACGGAAAACTCAAAGTTCAGTATTTAATGATATGCCCAACCACAAAAATTTCCGCGTCCTGCTCACTTGTTCGGTCGGTAAGCAAGCGGGTAAAGCAATACAAAAGCCGAAAAATGGAGAGGCGGAACTATTTATGAGCGAGATAATTAGCAATACGAGACGGGTGCGCAATCCCTTTAAAACAAAAAAAAAATAAAGTTTCTGGAAAATTTCGAGTGTGTCCCGCGAGACGCCCTTCCCACACACACACACGCCCCTTTCTGCCCTCGCGAGCAATTATTTCCCTCCCTACGAAATAAACAAGAGGAGCGAAAAAGTGAGAGGAGGGAACGTGGAGAGAGGGTGCTTTAAGGAGGAGAGAACGAGAATGGAAATGTTTCCTCCCCTTTCAGGGCGCGGCTTGACACGGGCTAGGGGTGAAAGAAGTGCAGAGTGAGCGGACCTACGCTCTGCGTGTGTACTACCGGAGGACATCGAATAGATGGCACGAGTTGCAGAAAGGCCATCGAAAGGGTTGGATTGAAGTGAGAATGGGGAAATGTTGGAGTTCGGTGGGACTTGTATAACTGTCTACGCTCAGGAAAAGGTAATACTGAGCAGGGATAACAGCGGTCGGATGAAATATGTGAACCAATGAGATACTGGTTAGAATTCAAGGAAGTTAAGCAAACTGCGCAAAAGCAAACACTTGTATTGAATGCGTTGGAACGCTTCCTCCTGCCCTGTTTGAACGATGATCAGAATTTAACGCTTAGCCTAGATCACTGAACCAGGAAGGAGAATGGGTGTTAAACCAAGCTTAGATTACAGAAAACAGATAAAAGTCGGATTTTATAGTACTCGGCTGAAGTGAATATTTTTGTCTCAAATAATTTATCCCTTTTATAAGACCTCCCCAGCGGGAAAGCGTGACATCGTTGAAATTACAAAAATGATATACTCATATCGCAGTAAAAAAATTTTAGACACAGATAGAGTATTATGCAAGGAGTTAAGGGGCAATATAAGATTTTTGTAAACAAAGTTTTGATACACCTAAAAGGAGCAAAGGATTTTTAAACGTTCTACTTTCAACAAGAACAATACAATTACTCATAGCGTAGTCATATGCCTCAAAATCAAAAGAGCCCAGGCCATGATCCATATATATTATAATTTTTTTTTATGAACACTAGACATGGGTGGTCACGTCGAAAAAGAAAATAAGATTGCATGCAATGTACTTGTGGACGACTGATGAGGATATGACAACTAAGAAAAAAGAATGAAAGACTGAAGGTAAGGTTGTAATAACTAGTGAAGACGTGTTGTCCCGTGTCTGACGTGTGACGTCCCGTGATACGGTAAAGAAAACATTTTCTGAAAAACCTAGAGAAGAAGAAGAAATAAAACGTATCGGGTGCACTACTAGCTAGATGAAAACAACTGGGAAAGGGAAAATGAACAAAACGTACCGCAAATAAAGTCAATGCACAGGCAAAAGTTATATTAGTGTAGGTATGTTTGAGTCAATTCGTAAAGATGAGTTGAAGATGACGAGTAGAGTAGATGAAAAGCCAACTAAAAGCAACACACCACCACCCGTCCTATATTTACACAAGTTTTATGCCTAGAGAATTTCATGTTTTATATTCTGTAAGAATATTTATATAATATGTCACCATTGCAAGTACTGCAAACAAGTACCAAGACAAGTATTGCAGAATATAGGTACAAAGAGTAAAAAGTATTAAATCAGGAAAAACGCGGAGTGGCTCGTGGGAAACGTGCTGCATGTGAGCTCACTTTTAATAAAACTGGATTTAAGATAATCGCCGTACGATGGCAAATCAAGGAATGAATTAACTTTAATTTATACCATGGCATCTACGAAACTTACAAAGTTACATCTTAAATTTAGAGTTTAGTAAACCCATAAATAAGTAATTTTTTTTAAATGTTGACGTGCATTGGAAACCGCAGCGGGAGAGGTGCAAGTGGGCACCGCCTTTGCGCTAGGGAGAGGAAGGACACGGGCGAAAATCGGGGGATGACGAGCAAGGGGATGGCATGGAGGGGAAGGGTATGCTAGGCGGGAAGGGGCGGAGGAAAGAAGGGGTATAGGCGCGCGATTGCTTTGGACAAAGCGAGGGAGAGATCGAGGGGTTGAAGGCGGGGAGAGAGAGGGCAGGGTTTGAAAAAAAAAAGGTAGCAAAGCGAGCGGAGGAGAGGAATTACGGGGGGAGGGGCTTGCGCGAGGGGAAAAAAAGGAAGAGGGATGATGGGAGAAAGAGGAAGAGAGTAGCATATAGGTATGTGCTCGTCGACAGAGGGAGTTTGGGCGGAAGGAGTCAAAGCGCGTTGTAGAACGGAAATTTGGAACGTCACAAAGACAGTATGGGACTGTGTTGGAAAGAGATGAGGTGGTGGAGGTGGAGGGCGTTTGGGAAATGTCGCATCGGGGCGGAGACCGAAGGGGAAGGAGTGGCGGGGAACGCGCGCGCGCGTGTGTGTGTGTGTGTGTGTGTGAGTGTGTGTGTGTGGCGGTGGTGGGATGGGGAGTGTGTTGCTTCGAGGGAGGGAGACTTGAATGGAAGACCAAAGGGCGGCGAAAGCGACAGGAAGGGAGGAGACTGACTGGAGGAGGGGATGTAGCAACTAGTGGGCCGGCCGAGGAGAAGGGGAACACAACAAAATAGTGCAGCGTGAGGGGAGAAACTAGAGGATTAAGTGATGGGAAACACAATAGAAATAAAGGGCAAATCCTGAGGAGAAATCTCATATTCGGCAGCAAGCAGAAATAGTGAAGGGAATTCATAATTTATTGTATATGGTAGAGAGAGACAACAGCTTTCTCCAAAGCTAGTTCACTTGGAATAGGTTTAGAGAAAAGAATAGTTGCCGAGGAAATGGCCAATTATAAAGAGTAACCTGGATCGGGATATCGTAAAACATGAGCCAGTTACCCTGCAACAAATTGGACTAGATATCAAATTATTATGAAACAATATTAATAGGTAGATTCATCTAAATATAGAAAATTGATAGTTTTTCACGGCTTTATAATGAATAAAAATGGATGAATAGCAATATACTCGGGCATAAATTATTTTTTTAATTTTGAAATTTTGAAGGATTTCTGGAGAACGCTTGTCCAATTAAACGGCAGCAACAATATCCTATTTTTTATTTACGTCGGACTTTTACCAGAGCAATTAAAGGAAATAATTAATTAAAAAAAATCATTTTATTTTAAATGAACCCTGCATCATTATAGGAAGAAACATGTAGTAATTACAATTTACATGAACGATAAGTGACAGGCCAGTTTATGAAATTATTATTTTTTTAAGAAGATATTCTGCGGAGTAGTAACTTAAGTTTCTGTCAACTAGGAACTTAAAACATAAACTATTTGAAACACTTCGATTCATTTGATTTCCATTTTACATTTCGGTAGGTCTTTCATAAGGAATAAATATAAAATATCGCCGAAAGTATCTTACTTCTATCACTTGGAATTTGCATAAAACATGCCTACTTTATATAGCATCATGTAGACAAATGTAAAGAAAAATTTATAAGAAAAAAACTATTTTCAACTCTTTTTCTGAACTCGCCAATTCTCTCATTTACTCAAATAATACATGCTTAAAATATTTGATTATAGGTAAGTTCAACCTCTGTCAGGTCTCTAACAGCATTAAAATTTCCAACGCTAACCTTTCTTTTTACCAACACTAGGTCGAAAGCTGCTATAAATTTCCACCAATTGTTATGCCTTTTTTCAATAAAACTTACATTTTAAATATGAATGAGGTTGGTAAATATTCTTCATGAAATTATCTCCTTATTTTTCTTTTATCTTCTCACTAATCGATGTTTCCGAATGTACTTCTCATAGAAGTCTTATAGTTTTTAAGATGGCAAAGGAAGTATGGCAATACTGGATCAAGAACATTGGAACTTCCTTATTTATATTTGAAACCAGGATCAACGAACATAAGCAGTGCTACCTTAAAATCAACCCTAAGTCGTATTTAGCCAAACATTTAATGGAGCTGTCCTATCACTGTGATTTTAACGTTATAATTCTGGATTCTTTTTTAGACTGTACCTGATGATGACGCCTAGGCGAGGAAACGCGCTGTACTTAATAAAACAAGTGGCCAGTACAATTTTGTCGGCTTTTTAATTCCTTATTTATGGAATGATTTTTCTTCAAGAGAGAAAATTGAGACGAAAACTAGAGAGGTGTACGCACTCGATCACTCAAGATTTCGGTACCATTTATGTCGTCCATTCCCAAGACTTGCCAGCCACACTGGGGGAAAGGAGAAATACCTTGATTGAGATAACACGACAGTATAATGAAGTTTTTTTAAGATACTGATCATTGTGCCGCGCAAAAAATAATTAATCTCCTAGAAGCACGAACAATGTGGTGGAAATAAAATAAATCGTAACGAAGTAACAACCAATGACTTGAAATAATGATAAAAGTTTTCATTTTGAGTGATAAATGCCTACTGTGCGTGCTTCCAGTCTGTACGTTACATTAACGAGCCCTCTTCTCTCTCTCTCCCGTCGCTCAGAAGACCATGCTGAGGGAATGAGAAAGAGATAAGGGAGTAAAACTGAAAAGGAATAAATTGTTGGGAAAAAAATGAGTTTTGAACTTTTTTTACGGTGTCATTCAATGGTTGCCCGGATAATTTTAAAACGAACGCTTCTCCAACAAGGAGGATGTTTAATAACATTCGCGAAAACGTAGTGGTGGTTGGATCCGTGGCATGCAATGGGTAGACACGCGATTTGTGTAGGTACCTATTTATTTTCATTCGCTCTCATCTTTGAGTGAGGAAGAAAGCGACTGAAATAAAAAAGCGTCCAATGGGCACATCGACGCCGGGATGCAAGATAACTCGCTTCATATAAGACACAGCCAAGTTGAGGTAGGTAGGTGCCATGCTCTCACAATTTATTATTTACAGACGATTGTGCATTGTGAGCTTCTTTATTTATTAAAGAGGATCCAATTGTAAATAAATTCTTATGGAGACCAATCAGTGAAACAAGAAATTTATTTATGTGCATCTCATTGATACAGCAATATTTGTATAGAAACCTTTGCCTAATTAAAAGAAAACCCTAGTTTTAGGAGGAATCGTGATACACAAGAGTTAACGGAGTAAATCAAATTATAATTAACTGGAGAACAGTTTCGTTTGTATTTAAGGCTATTGAGAAAAATTTACAGAAAACAAATGAAAGCAGATTAAATCGGTATCGGGAAATAATTTTCTTGATATGCTGCACTTAGAGAAATTGACAGTTTTTATACAAAATATTAATTTTTGAGATTGTGATATTAACGAGACAATTATGATAATAAAAGTTTAGGCATTCACTTAGCTATCAATTGCATGTTAATCTAGGGAATTAATGTTAATATTACTTCTATTCCATAAAATTGTATTTTGTCTCAGCGGAATATTTTCATCCATAGATTGATTCATCACAGCAAATTGATATCATTAATGGTAATCTACCGGTTATGGCAAGTTTCTGATGGACTTACCCCTACAGTAACCTTTTTTTTCATTTCTGCGTACTTCAGCCTCCCTTCTTTCCATCCAACATGCCTATTCTTTTCCTCCCTCGCTTACCCAACATTCTACCCTCTATCAAATTCTTCAACAATCCA
>LYUA01000102.1:953468-963606 GCA_002093875.1 Calopteryx splendens
CCCGCGACCCTTGGGTTAGGAGGCGAGCACATGCCCACCAAGCTAACCCGCGATCTAAGGCAGCAAGGGATTCAAAATTTAACGTCTCATTAGGAACAAAAAACTAAACTGAAAATGAAGTGGTCACCAAAAAGCTCCGGCGTATCACCTAAAAAATCTGACACCCTAAAAAAATTCAATAAAACCACTCTAAACTTAGCACACTCTAATGGGAGTATTCTACGCCAGCCGCTACCCTAATTAAACACCCAGATGCATAGGAAATCATAAAAAATAAGATTTATGAAATCGATAAACATTAGTCGCTGTGGATGCCACATTGTTCCCCATCGTCAAAATTAGTAAAAATTATGCATTTAATTTATGGCAACCGTGGAATGAAAGCTACTACAGTGAAATAATTGTACGGGACTGCTATACAACTGCATTAGGTACCAACCATCTTCTTAGGTCAATTATGGAATCTCTACTAAGTAAAACCTGTTACTATTGATAGTTCAATTGTTTGAGACTTGGATATTTAACGGGATTTTAATAAGCTCACATATTTTTTTACTGTAATCCCTTCAAAGCATCACTTAAAATGCAAGACTAATTAGAGAGAGAAGGAAAACTGAAGCTGAATGTTGAATGTTTTGAAATGTTGCTGCAGCCCAGTAAATGAGGTTTTGGAGCCTTTAAAATACTGCCATATTTATTATGGCAGAAATTATTGTATATATTTTAGCTAAAACCTGATATTCTACAGTTATATTCATGTTTGTAACTAAATTTAATGGAAACCAGTGGGAGGAGGATAACATTTAAGTCAAATATATTTATGTAACTTGTACGTTTTCAATAGATACCTAATGGGGCGAAATTTATATCTTTGAATGCACCTACCTACATATATTTTTTCATGCGAAATTTTCAAATCAAAATTATTTTTATTGCAACTCAATTAAGGAAAAGCAGTGAAATATAAGATATTACGATTGCATTGTCCTCAATAATTTTCAGGTTTTCTAGAATACCTTGGGCAAATAAAGTATTTAATCTTGATACGTGCGCCATGTTCACACCACTCTCTCTCTCTGCATATAGCAGGAGGCATTCATCAAAAGCGAATTCCTTAGCAAAACATTTTTAGACGATGTCCTCACACCAATGGCATAATACCTACCGGAAATGGCATTGCAAAAGTTTACAATTCCTTTCTTAAAAAAACATAAAATATTTACAGTCATGAAATTTCATTATTTGAGAGCAATAGTGTTGGGTTCATTTAGAAAGCTGAACGGAATATACTCGGATTACACTATTTAAATTCAACAAAAGAGCTTTTTAGATTCCGAAAAAATTCCGATAAAATCCAATAATGATTACATCCAAAGCGAAATCTATTATCAAAAGTTCATAGATACTCAGAACCCCAGTGAGCCACTACGCCAATACGATTAAGTTACTCAGGGTTGACATAATAACTTGATTTTACTTTGCAGAGATAAATTTCTCCTGGCGCATACATATGAATTAAAAGTTAAATAAATACAAAGACGATTAGTTTTAATTTTTCCTGTTTATAACGGAAATATTTTCTTTACCGTTCAGCTACCTCACAACGGCTCACTCCTCAAGAAGATTCTCTCATGGGTCCCCTCTTGATTTCCATTGCATTCAACCCCCTTTCCGTGTTCTCTGAAGTACGGCCTACCTATATTTTTTCACTCCTGTCTCCACATCCCGATCATATATCCCACGTCTGGGATTGCTGCACTCATTGGAAATTGCTTCTGAGTTGTTTCGCGCTGTTTGGCGCCTTCCGCCTTGATCACCCTCTGCGGGTGGGGGCTCGCATGACCGATCCCCGCGTTGATACACAGATCTGAAACTGGTAGCATAAAAAATATATATATATGTGTGTGTGTGTGAGGCCATAAGTCCGCCCTTGCGGTCATACTCCCGTAACTTAAGCCCTCCCACTGATCGAATTATTGTACGCTGTGGCAGCAGAAAACCTCCTAGGTCCAAGTGGAAGAAAACACCAATACCTACTGATGAAGAATGATAAAGTTTGTTACCTGAATTTCATCGAATGCCAGGTAAACGAAATTTGTTCGCATTCCATCAACAGCTATGATAATCTAATGATGAATATATTTCTTGTGATGAAACAATTGATTGGTAAGAAATCAAAACAATAGTTTAAAATCTCAAGAACTTGATTATCAACGGAAATCTCGACTACTTTTTTCCGTAACTTTGGCTACGCAATGCGTGAATTCAGGGAAATGTAAATGCAGATTTTAAAATGATGGATTTAAAATTTTACTGCAAATATCTTCAGATATTTTTTATGGCTATGATAGCACTAAAATTATTATGACCATAACAACACTAGTAGACATTAAATTGGAATCAATGGTTACAGGAAATTATAATATAATCACCTAGTGTTACCTAGATATTGGAGACAGTGCACAGATATAAATTTCCGTTAATTTATAAAGTTTGTCTAATGATAGAAGAGTTGCAAAATAAAAATTGTTTGCAAAAAGTTAAATAGTGGATGCTGAGATAAATTAATAAAACTTCTATTTGAAGAAATGAAATGTCGTTACGCAAGTTTGAACAATGAAAACACTTGCGGCAATGGGCAGAAAAAATCCAGTATGAAATTAAATGATATGAATGAGGTCTCATATTCACACAAAGAGATTCTTTATATTTTATCGAGATCTATAGATTCGAAGCACCTTAAAATCATTATAATGGAATATAACTTCCTTTTATCTATACATAGTATTAATTGAAACCTCCACTAAGAGTTCGATCGCCCTTCCGTTATTAAACCATTTCTTGTCAACACTGCACTTCACGGGCTCAATATTATAAATAGGTACCCCTAAGCTAACTGCCATAACCCTGTAGAGTACATTGGTAAACTAGTGCACTGGTGCTCAAATCATGGACGCTTTTTATAGGCTTTGGGAATAGACCTTTTGTGAATCCTCGATAGAATGAGTTATGGTTTTAGCGTTTGTCTAAGTGGGAACTAAATTTACTCCATGTGTGAAAATAAAATTCGATGTCTAAATATCTAATTCATGGATGATGAGTTCATTCTATTTTCAAATTTTTCAAAATTAAATTTTATCTATTCTCTTTATTTCAATCACAAACTATAACCAAGACGGCTGGAGTACAGTACGTAAGTTAGCCAGTTCTCGATATCTAAAGGTAATTTCGCGATCGTAGTCAACTTTAGCTCAGTAACTTTGATTACCTACATATACCCGTACATAAATATAAAATAAAAGTATATAAGTCATATAAAACCATCCATGGCTATATAAGGCATTTGGTGAAGATGCTGAGATTTTGATCAGAAAAGCGATTTTAGTTTTTACCATGGAAATTTAGGGAAAAATTTATTAAATATTTTAAATTCTCTAGCATCGAATGTAATCATATTTTTTTCTCAGAGGCCGGGAAATGAAAGCGTCTTTGTCAAGTTTTAAAACGCCCAGTCTACGTACCGCTGTACATGGACGGAAAATAAATTTTTCATTCAATCAAATGGGAGATATGAGGGATATGGCAAATCGGGGACTCCAAAGTCGACTCCTATGCTGATGGTATAGGAATACTTATCATACCGTACATGACATCTGTTCCTTCATTTCTCGTATACTCTCAATCGATATCCGAGGTAGTTTTCTCGCAGAGTGTTTTTGAAAGTCGTAGATGGTTAATGGTCAATTAGGATCTTTCAGCATTGGTATTTAGTTCCAAATCGTAGCTGGTCACCTTAGAGCTGATGTCGCATTTTTCTGAGTGCGACCGATAACCTTCTCGACACCGCAACTCCAGTCTAGTTTAAGTCTTTTCGCTGTCATTGGATTTATCTTTTCTCTCTCATTGGATAGTGAGACTTTAAATAGCAACCGGTTAAGTTTACTGACTATGATTCTGTTTCACAAAATGATGTTTCAAAACATTCCTAGGAAAAGCCTTAATTCCTTTGACTGCACTTCCTTTGACGATAAAAGGAAATATAATAGAGACTGTCATAATCGATTCTTATCAAGGTCATTCGTGTTATTAATGATGCTTCCTGTCCAATCAGTCACAGATATATCGAAACCATGAAGCGGAAATCGTGACAGAACTTATTTATAGGTGCTGTGCTACTTCACACGAACATCATTACTGGTTATCAGTCCCGTCAGAGGGTGGAAAAACATTCAAGACCCATTAATGAGGAAAAGGAAGGAAAAAATAAGATTAAAAATGTCATGTTTCATTACAAACCGACATTTTCCCCTGAAAAACTCTAATTAGCATTCAAGGTTCCCCAACTTTTCGATCGTTTGCAAAATTTCTCTTGCTTGAAAAATCCCATTCCAATAAATGATACCCTTCAAAATTCCTCATGTGTGCTTCCCCACGCGACGAGCCGACTCGTATCAGATCGCAAGATGGATGGTAATACGTACACTCCCTGCGCCTTCTGCACGAAGGAAAATTCTTATCGTTCCGGTTCGCCTTCTCCGTGGCTCTTATTCTTAGCCCGCAGCACAGGTGTCACTCGCCGCTACCTTCTCCGTGTCGTAGGAGAGTAGGCAAAGCAAGGTCGTGCGTGGGGAAAGGAGATTAGGGAAGAAAAGGAGTAAGAAGAATCAAAACGTAACCAACAACTGCCGGTTGAAAAGACGATCCTGGTTCACGAAGGTTTTCGCCGAAGGAATGCAAAAGGAAAAGATACATACGTTGCGAGGGCCACATGCACGAACGTTCGATTTGTTTGCCATCCCGTGCGTATCCGATTGGACACTACGTTCGGTCGGGGAATCATCCCCGACGCGATCATTTGATTTAATTAAGAGGAGAGGCCTCAATTTCGCTCATGGTGATTTCAAGTTGCTCGGAAACGCGCTCGAGCGTGTGTCCGTCAGTTTTCTGTGACGAGTTCTGTAGCTACCATTAAAAACATTTGAACGTAAAAACATACGATCGCCGTTCTCTTTTTTTTGTTCATTTTGTGTAGAGTTTTTTTTTCCTTCCAGCCCGAAGGTCAGTGTTCTACTCTCATCAAAACGTATGCTCTAATTTTTCTCCCGTATCCCAGTCTATCCCAGTATCTAGTCCAGCATGCAGAGAAAGAAAAGTAAAAGCTTTAATCGCAGCACCAGTATGAGTTTTTTGAATTTCCGCAGAAATATGCTCTCTTGATATCAGCATCATAAAACTGACATTTGGATGTACCAACCTTTTAATAAAATACTAGTTAATTACACGGGTAACGATTATAGCTAAGGGCCTTCTTTAAACGTTAATAATTGTGTCGTATTAATGAAATTATTTACAGGTATAAGTATAATAGGTATAAGTTTGCACTTTAGATAGATGAGAAGTGCACGACTTCTTTTTCCCTTGTCTATTAGAAAAAAAAGAATAAAAACATTTATACCATATATATTTATAGCCCAACTTTTAGGACATGATTTGAAGACAGTGATATAACTATTTTTTCCGATGGCTTAAATCCACGAAAAAGAACCACGGTTATTTTTACTGTTGATTTTCCAAAACTAATAAGATAAATGCCGTAATGATAGAATATGAAAAAGATTTGAGTACCTAACATAGTAGATAAGCGATAAGATTTAGCGCTCGAGTTTTGAGATGCTATCTAACTTTATTGCCGATGATTTACCAAGCATTCCTTTTTCCCCTCAGAATTACCTAGCCGATAACCTAAATTACGAAGGTGAATCTGTAAATTTATATATAGAACGAAAGAATGGAAACCTATCCGTATTGACGTGTCATATCAAATACAAACCCTTTTTCTCATTGAATTAAAATCAATTATTATTTCCGGAAATTTCCTAAAGACGTTAAATTCGGTGTTATTGCATTCATTTTTCTTATTTTTACTAATAGAGTTATCTGTACTTGACTAGAAGTGAAAAAATTACAAATATGCGTCCAAGCTTCTTGGACAGAGTTCGGTTTCTTTTAAATAAGTATTCATCAAGCTTTCCTATGCTGGTAGTTTAATTAGTTTTTCTTAAATTTCCTTAATAAAATTCTTGTTATAATTATAGTTAGTTCCAAATACAGGTGAAATGATACAAATGAGCTTTGCTCTTTATGTTGAATCTGGAGAGAGTTAAGAAAATCCACTAGTTATATTCTGATTTTCTCTAAAAAGAATATTTTTCAAAGCTACAAAAGATTAGTGGTCAGTTCCGTGGATGATATATGCATTAAGAAGTGCAAATCTTCCTAAAACAAGAATATTGTTCACAGCGTAGATTCCGCGAGAATTCATTTACTTCGAATTACTATGAGCTCCAATGTATTCGTATTATGCGAAATAAATAGGAATGCAATGATAATTATGACTTACGAACGGATAAATCACCAGTTATATCGTATTTTTCCATTCAAGCCATGGCAAAGGAATTTCTGCGACATTTCTGTTTAGCAGAATTATATTACTTAACAAGAGAGAATAGGCAGAAACCTTTGGAGTGACAAACGATTTTTTTGGAATCCGCGTTCCTATTTTAAAATATACTTCAAAATTATTATCTCCGAGTCTACATTAATCCCATCTTCATTATTTAATGAGTTATTCATGCATCATCTTTCCTGCTCTGACTACAATCTCATGCGAAGCAGAGTAAATTAATGCAGCAACATAACGTTAGCAACATTTGCATATTTCAATTTCCCACGACAGGCGTATATGCTTGGTCTTGGCAATATAACAAGATTTTTCTTGGAAATGACAGCAGTAAGGAAATGAGAAACAGGAAAACGGCTCACAGAGAAAGCGGAGAAGAGACAATATAAGAGGGGCAGAGAAAGTGGTGATTGCACTATAAAAGGTACGGTAAGTTTACGTCAATGAGAACAAGTGATGGGTGCGGTTATGGTTGGATATTAAAACCACGATGCCAGTGGCCTCAATACCTAGTTATCAATCTAACTAATCTAGTATGGAGTATCTCCACGTTACATTACGTGGTCGGATACAAAAAGAAGGAAAATCGCCTTGTGAAGATGCAATGTAAAGCTGTAAGTAGGAATGTAGAGGATAAGTAGGGAGGAGTGAAAAGAAGAATGATACAACATATTCCAAATTACTTGTATGCAAGTAAAAATGCTCTAACCAAAACACTGTGTTGAAATAATAGTAGAATCATACAAAGTACAATTAAATTAAAGAAATTTTTCGTTAACAAACGATTGGTACTTCTTTTTATCCACATCATCCGCTATCTACTTGATCCTACTTAAATTTTTCGCCAAATAAAGAGAGAGTACCTATTTTATTTCTATGGTATTATTTGGTAGTTTTGTTTCTATAGAGGAATATAAATACCAAATAATACCATAGAAATAAAATTTAATGCAATAGAAATCTTTCTAAATAACACTCAGTTCTCATTGTATTTGCAAGGCCTTATCTTAAAACCATGACTAAATAAGATACGGCTCAGTGGATCCTCATCAAATGAAAACCGAGATCTCAGTCGCGAGGCCTAGGATATAAGGGGTATGCCACCAACATTAAGCATACGTACCCTTTGAAAATAGAACCCTGCCTGAAGTTCAAATACATATAGCGAAGATTTGAAGAGGAAACAAGTATTTAGACAACGAATGGCTATTCTCAGATTGAAAGGATTATACGTGTGTTACAGTGATTTTTTCTATATGCTCTTGTTCTGGTCGAAAGCATGGGTAACGTTGCTTTCTTTCTGTCATCAATGTGGAGGCATCAGATGGCCTGGAAAGTGAGTTGGTGAAAAGACGTCAAATGCCAAATATCGCTTTATTTTTCCTTGGAACCGTTTTAACAAAAGACAAAATTAGGTATGGCTTACTCTCCATGAGAATTACCGATTGCCGTGCAGAATTGAAAATCATTTTTAAAAAAACGTTGAGTGTCATACACTCCTGCTAAAAGATACGTTACGATAAAAACATACCATCATCCTAAGAACACACTGCATAAAAATTGACTCGAGGATAAACGGAACTGCTTCAGTCCCGCCTTCCCTTATGTCCAACCAACACGATGGACCGTTGATGCTTGCGTAGAGACTATGAATTGATTATCCAGCTATATTTTATGTGATCAATTTGCTGTGGTACATTTACAAGGGGAATGAGGTTTTATCCTAAAGGTTCTTCAAATGCCTCGCGTCCCGATCCCATTAGCCTTATCGGTTTCAGACTGTCCGAATTCCATTCTACCTTATGCCATTTCGCCGAAGAGTTCCGGGTCATTTCATCCCCACCTTCATCTTTCCTTCTCTCCCACCTCCTTCATCCCATTCCTGAACCAGATTCCCGTCGCCCTTTTGAATCCTTCCACATCTGCCTGGCTTTCTACGTACTACTCATTCCACATATCTCTTATGCATGAAGAAAACTTAAGCTATTTCTCCATATGCAGCTCATTATGGTAAGAATGTTACTCAAGAGATCAGATAGGCAAACACCAAGGCCTATTCAACCTGGACATGTCAATAAATAAAATATTTATAAAACACCCATTTTAAGGGTATTGCTCAGGATATAAATTATTCTATTGCGCATACTCTATTATTCCAATTTGCAACAGTGATTTATTAAAATTACATCTCTATAGCAAGTCATTTACAATAATGATTAAAATATTAAAGAAACTGCCGCGACAGTAACTTAAAAAGAGTCATCGCTGGTATTCATGCACAAGCGAGAATTTCATAGAGAAAAAATTTATTTACTGATCCAGAAAGCCTGAAATAACAGGGCTGACAGGATAAGAAGACAATGAGTAGAAGAGAAGTTATATTAAAGAAGTATTATAATTGGTAGATTTGTTTAGTATTTTTTTCTCCTAACAGATTTCTATCTTCTCTTTAGCACTCAATCCGGTCATCGAGAACAGTTGGCTCATAATATTGCCGCGCGACATGACCCATATTTGTCACAACGTAGGACCTTTCTAGTCACTCCTTAAACATACATTGAAATGCTTGGGAACATCTTGCGGGGCTGTTTCCTCCAGTCATACATGACATCAGGTTTATGGTGGCTTACAGAAGGATTCCGAGGGGTTGGTGCTCCATTTAAACGACATTATCGCCACTAGAAAAAAAAAAACCTAACTGCTTTCATTTCACCAGCGCCCCGCTCTTTGCGCGTACTTACTTTGTTCCCTCGTCACCAGACCCACTTGCTCCGTAGTTAACCAATTCAGTCGCCCGTAGGCGACAAGTCGCTTAAGCGCGTCCCAAATTACCTGGTCCATTCTTCCCTTTTATGGCAACTCTTGAAAAAGAAGTGTCTCACATTGCATTCCGCACTTTGGAAACAAAAACATGCAAGAGGGTGAGGGACTGAGAAGCAACCTAGAAAGCATTCGTGCCGTGGCTATCATAGGGGCTACTGGGTGCGTGGCTTTGCGAGCGAACTCAGCAAGCACGTGATAGACATTCCCACTCGGTTTGGAGAAATTTTGAAATAAAAGAGGGCGGGCGCGTTTTTTTTTTCAATCGCGACAATCGAGATGAGCGGCAACAACTACGACTTGACTGGTAAAAAAAAATATATTTTTATTTTCGAGTGGGAGGGATGGGGACTCTCTCAGAGGGTTTACGTCCTGCGAGGAGAGTAGGTACACCGTGAAAAATAGCGGATGATCGCATTGTCATTGCCCTTGTGAATTATTGCGAGCACACACGCGTGCAATTAATGTCTACCGGTTCCTCCCAAAATATGCTCTAGAACACTCCCGGGGAAAAAAAAGGCGAGTGAAAATAAAACGGCCATTGGGAGTCCTGCTCTCGCGGTGGAGCCTCTGCGCCCAAAATCCTTCCCCCCTCCTCGAAAAGCCAAGGATGCTCCGCGACGCGCACCCCGCGAGTAAAATCAAAAATAAAAAAAAAGGGACGAGCGATTTCGGAATAAAAAAGCGGCTGGAAAAAAAAACCATGAACCCCCAACCCTAGCAAGTGCTCTCGAAAAATCCGCCGGGACAGCCATTAAACTCAGAGCAATCGTCAAGCCGGCAAAGCGGGGAACCCTCAAAGCGAAAAAAAATAATAATACATTCCCCGCATCTCCCTCGCTCACCTCTTCCGCGTTC
>LYUA01000102.1:971947-983600 GCA_002093875.1 Calopteryx splendens
GAATTATTTGTGTTTTAGAAGAGATTATGGCTATTATAGACTATATATGCATACATATTTGTAGGTATATCATAATTGATGTCTCACAAGCATTAAATAACTAGATAACTAATAGGTATTGTGGATGTACTGGAGCATAGCCATTCATCAACAACGTCCGAGGGAACTACGCCTGGTGTGCACACTCTTTCAGAAATCGCCCTTTGTTTGCCACGGAAATGCAAAAATCGTACACGCAAGTAATTGCTAACCTGAGAACCTATGTGAAAATAATTAAGGTTCCACAACGAGGAGCTTTCCTGAGAAAGGAAAACAGTTCGCACGATTCGAGAGTGACTAAGAAGCATGCGTTGGAGCCTAAGAAAGGTGGACCGGGAGGAAAGAGATTGAGCGACAAATTGCAGTCGTTTACGATGAATGATTTCTCTCTGCTTTTCCCTTCTTCGCCTCCCACAATTTACCCGAACTATAAAAAGTGGCTTCGGCATTATTCCTCGGCAAACGGAGAGAAGCGGGAAGGGGGACGTGGGGGGAGGGGGGGGGTTAAGAATCGACCTCTTCCCATTATTTGATATATGTTTGCTAAGAAAACCCGATGGGGAAATCTTCGCAATCGAAGGAGAAGGATGGGTGGAAGTTGCATTGCGGTGATGATGATGATGATGATGACGGCGGCGTCGACGAGAGCGACCGAGTGACAGATGAGAGAAAAAAATGAATTGGCGTTCGCGGAGAGCGGAAGGACAGCTCTCTCAGCACGATTACGGAGACGCCTCGGAAAGCCGGAAGTCAATCAGCGTGGAGTGGAGGTCAAACGAGGAGTTACAGGTAAGGAAAAACGACGTGAGTGAACTCCCGGGACGATTTCAAAGGGAAGAACACACTCGAAACTTTATATGGTCACAGAGCATTGCAAACTCATCGCTCAGAGATGATTGGTGGGAGGAGTGGACGGGTGACGGTGGAAACAAGGCGAGCGTAAATAATTTGAAAGACAGTTTTCGTGTGGATTTTCCTCAGGAGGATGCGCTCGTTTCCTCTAACTTTTGAATTTAGGAACGCCCATTTTTTTTCACTAACTCAATATTCCTAATTTCAAGAGTTTCTGACATGCTTTAATGGTAATAGATTTACCAAAGTTATTGCTAAATGCCTGTACACAGTCATAGTTAATGCAGGTAAAAGGATAAATTAATCTCAAACGTCCAAGGATATTTTTCTAACATGCACTTCCCTGTTAATATGGAAGAGCCGATTAGCACCTTGGTGGAAGTAAAACTTACATATTAATGAAAATGGAAATCATGCTCACGGAAACAGAGACAAGAGTAATCACCTATAATTTAAAAAATAGTTATCCAGCCATTACAAAGAGGAAGAAAATACTTCAATTAAGATTTTATGGTATTAAGACTCATTGATAAAACCTAATGTATAGAGACTAATTGGCTTATCTAATAAATTGGAATTAAATTTAATTTTTCAATTCATTATCGAGGATAATATTATGAAAATCAATAACCAATTATCATATGATTATTCTTTAGTTCATTTACATGTTTAACGAAATTTAATACTTTATTTTTGTTAGCTATGCTTATTTCAGCAGATAATGTTTCATAAGCTAAAAGCTTAATGGTGGCGATTATCCAAGTTGAAGAATGTCACCTTTCTCTCTTTTATTTCTCCAATTTAGGATGTGAAGGAGCAAAACCAATAGTATTTCGCAGGGTCTCATCTTTGTGGAAACCTTGATGGAAACCTCTTTTTGAGAACGCGGGATAACAGTGAGTAAAAATCCGTGTTAGTTGTAAGTACGTCCCTAAAATTCTTCATTGGAGACATATAAATGGTATTGGTCAGTATTTTTAGTGAGCTTGTTCATTTCCGCTTTCATGTGTGTAACCGGTGTGAGCATTATTTAGTCTTGCGACACCTATTCTCTTGAGAATAACTTAGAACATATTTTACAGGAAAGTTTAAATGATAGCTGTCAATTTTTTCGTACTCCTGCCGGTATTTACTCATGTCGCGGAGCTTTGGGGGCCTGTAGTTGTTGAAGTAGCCCTATACTATTACGTATCTCACCGGTGCATTAACCTTGGGGTGATTTTAGACAAATTTTGAGGCGTCGATACAATGCAGGCTCACAAAATAAATGTTTAATAAATTAGCTTGGCCATAATTTTTGTACCTAAGTGGCTAAAAATTTAACTTAGCATAAAACCAAAATGCGTTAGGGTTATGCTTTAATTGAACAGAGGAACACAACGATTATCAAATGGATACGTACCTAATACCTATACAAGGGTCCCAGGGTAAATAAACTATGTAGTTATTTGACTATAAAATTGATACCTATCATCTGAACTTAACCACCAAGGCAAACGATAAATATACACTTGAATAAATGAAATAAATGTACAACTACGGATATGTTTAATGTATATTAAAAAAGATCAAATTACGCAGGCGCAGTGAATGAATATTATTGCTGGATTACTAGAAGAATAATGTAGGAAGTCACCCACAACCAGAGGGTAAAATTATAGGCTATCGCTCTAAAATAAATAAGGGGCAGGTCATTTGCGATTGGATTAAAAGAGTATTACTAACACCATCAAACAACAGTAGGAGTGATTCTAAAAATAAAATTATAGAGATAAAGTATAGGTTTTAAATTTCATGTCTCCAACTGACTAGAAGGAACTATAATTTTTATTGGAGACGCCGACAATTACGCTATAAAACTTTTATGCAATTATTTTTATATTAGGGACGGTAGTTGTAGTCATTATTCAACAACAATCACATTGAAACAGAACCATTACTAGTAGCTCGTCTCGCACTTTATTAAATACGTTATACCTTATTGAACGTTTTCACCTATAATCCCAAATACTTGCCATGCAATCAAAATGCGCCCTAAAAATGTGAAATTGCGCCTCTTCTATGTAAGTAATTCTCTCTTACATTTTCTCGCAACAAAACGAAAATTAATTTCCTCAACCCGGATCTGAAAATTTTTCGTGTACCCCATGATCCACTAGATCAAAGTTCTTACAATATTCTGAGAGAAGGCGTAATTTAAATTATACATATTCATGGCACAATAAAATTTACTGCTTCAAATTTATGGCCCCGGGGTGATAACAAACCGCCATGCAATATCCACATAACATGTAACTGTATTCTATTAATCAAATGAAAAGTTATCCAAACGGAAAAATACTTGTTAAGGATTTAGATACAATGCTCTATCAATTTCAATAACTACTGTAAGCTTCAAAGTTGAGTTGCAAACAGTGACTATAGCAGATTAAAAGTTATGAAGGATGATAGCCACAAAATAAGCTACCTAACTTATAGAATGACTTAGTTTCTGTGCGACTTCGATTATAATTTCTTTGGTCCCTGATCGTACAAGGGAAAATTACATTCAAACCAGCCAGTTTTAGATTTATCGCTATAATTATTTTGTATTATATTTCCTACTATATGACAATAGGGCTTGACTACTCTATTACACTGGATGTGATAATTTAATATCACCAACAACGAGGCCTAGTAATTAATTATGTAAGATAATTTGTCCTAAATTGAACCTTCTGCATGTGAGTATTAGTAGTTATTGCATTAATCTAGCTACACGACTATACTTATCATGCCACCATTATACAGATCTAGCTCCTCTTCTCTGCACTCATCATGATTCAGACATCAAAACTGACTTCCTAATTCCGAATCCAACAGAATATTCTAAATAAGATTTTAAATATTAAAAGATAACCCTCCCTTTCACCCTGTCGTCATCTTTTTCTTAATCCTAATTATCTGCTAGTTTGTCCGAAAGTGCATATATTTTAACCAAGTGGTATTAGCAAAAGATAATCATGTTTATTGTATTTATTCCTATTTTTTCCATCGAAAAATCCACGGTGAGAATTATGGAATGGAAAACTCGTTAAAACTTGTATCCTATTAATGCGGATTTTGCTGTGAAAACATAAATACGAAGTATTTTGCCCATTACTTAACTAATACAACAACGAAGGGACATATAAAATACCTTGTTTACTCTTGTGGGTTACGATTTAACATTGGTAAGGTGGAGAACTCGTTTAAGTCGAAATAAAGGGTAGAAATCTCAAGAATTAAGTAACAAAATAAAGACTACCCTGGGAGAAAGTTATGAAATAATAACCATGGACCTTTAGACTTTGGCAACCGATTTTTTTAAATTTTTTAATAGTAGGAATTAGGTAATCTGCCATGAAATTATTTTTTATCTCCTGAAACAAATCGTTTCTACTTCATTTATTGGTGAATATTTCTTTCTTCAACCGGTAAGCCAAGATCCAGCCATATCATTTCGCAGTTTTCTGTTTGGCTTACAATGAAAAAATGAATTTTGTGAAACGTTTCATTATTAAAACCCTAAGCAGCATTTCCGACATCTTTTTGTAGATTGAAAGGAAGTCCATAGTCTCTTTCTTCGCTGATTTGTTTTTGTCGTTCATAAAATTAACTTACCCTTTGCATGGTCACTTTGAAATCCGCTGGCAGCTTGGGGCCTCCCTCATTACCATGGACTGGATGCAAAGGGATATTTCGGTTGACTGCTTTCGCAGGAACTAAATAAATGGATTGCAGTAAGCCGTTTACTTGTCATAATCTCCGATGATCAAGTGTCATGATCCCTATTGAGTCATTCCAAGGGCTATTATAACACGCTGAGGGCATCGAAATCCTATTTTGATACCTACTTTGTGTTTCCTCCTAAATTAGGCTCATATTCAGAGTTTTACCGGTTTTAATTTGTATTTTTTTTGGCTAAGTTCCCCCATTGTGTACTCCATGGAAGCCTCGCAAATACGGATTACGAATCATGACATCTGGCAGCGAATCTTCTCCACACCTCTCAAATGCGGTTTCGGTGATTCTATGGGCCATCATTATTCGAAAATAACCAAAGGGGGTATAAAGTCCATTGGCCACAAAAGTATCACTGACAAATAGCGTGATTCTGTGGATTACGAATCTTGAGGGGCTTACAGCTTTTTCCCAAAGGTCTACTCCTAAAAACGTAATCGTGCCAAAAAAAACCACTGCTCGTATTTTAGTATTGCAATGGGTATCGTGGATTAAAATTTCTGACAAAATTCACAGTGGAAAAGTATCAAATAAAAAACTGGTAACATACACAAAATAAATGCATTTTCTAATAAGCGAATGCAAAATGCGTCTAAATAAATTAGACAATAGAGATTAGTTCGAGCATAAACTTCCGAAGTGGCACTGGAGACATGTTTCAGTAGCTAGTTAGAGCACATTCACTTGATTATGGGTGAAGACAAATACCCTTTCACTCAATGAAAAAGACTCGATGATAATAGACGTCCAGAGACACGTAGATATATTCAATTTTTAAATTAAAATTTGTAGGCATGCAACTGATTAACGTAGATATTTATAGTGAAAAAAATGGCAAATAAATTCAGCTGTAGGTTATTTAGATAATATATTTTGTATCATATTAAGGAAATGTGGTTAAAATACTCCTGAAGTTGTTAAATGCATATGTAATAAATGATTTAAATTATAATAAAAATATTATGGGGTTGTTTCAATATCAAAAGGCATGGGCCAAGTTAAGTTTTGTTTAAGCTTATGCACTATCCACCCCCCTTAGGTCTGTCATGAATTAAACTTTCAAATTGTTTTAACCAAATTTGACATGACCATGCAAATCACATTGTGTTCCCATTTTCGACATACCTAATCCGTCACCTTTTTCGAATATAATACAATAATAGAAGATTTTTTTAATTGGAATTTAAAAAATAAGTAATTTCTTATTTTTCTCAAATAATTTCCTAATATATTATATCATCTGTATCAAGTCTTAACTTTAACGTTATCTCAATGGATAAAGGGTCATAACGGTTTAACAACTGCTTATTAACTAAAAAAACTCGTATTTTACATGTAATGTAGCATTTCAAATTGACTACTTATTCAGACTATCATGATCAACGGATTACTTCAACCTGGTTAAACGTGATATAGCGGAACAGCATGGCGAAAATTAATGAAACTCACAGATGATATTGTTAAGTACTTATATTGATGTGTAAAAAACCAAACGTTCGTTTTGACGCCAAAACGTGATAATTAGATGCTTAATTACTCGTACTCATCAGGAAAACAACACATTTAACTTGTTCGCCTGATGATGACGCCTAAGCGTTGGCACGTGCAATGAGTTTCAATTAATAAATAACTGGTCGGTATTATTTGCGTTCCTGATTAATTTATGACCCTATTGTGATTGGTTATATGATACTCATGATATCTTATCATACAACGTTAATTATATGGTCACCTTTATCATTCCATCACTAAACATTTTTTAAAGTGCAATTACGATGGAATTATATGCTATACTATTTCATACTGCTAGAATGCCTGAAAAATATTTGTTGAGCACATTGTGTTCCACAGGACTCAGGTGAAATTAGATAACATATTAGAAAATCTTTTTTTCTTAACTCTACCTGTTAATGAAAATTATTTACTCATACTAACTAAGACTGAATGTTTAATTTGCACATTTTGTTGCATTTTTTTAACGGAACGGGTTCAATGTCACTGACATCCTTATCATATCTTGGTGACCGAAAAGTTTAGGAAAATTATTTCCTCTAATCTCTCTTGTAAATTTTCTTCATTGTGCTCCTGGAGACTTTGACGACCGATTCCCAATGGCTAAATTATTTAATGGCAATTAGTTAACGCATTCGTTACGTTTAGAGTAAAGAGAGGAAATTTCTCTGATAATATTAAATTATTTCAAAAGACTTTGTCCAATGCATGGTACATTAAATTGCCTTATATATATTAAACGCACTAGTTATAAACTATTAATGTTTGGTGGAGGCAGGGTGCAGTTAACATAGATTTTTATGATAACTCTGTGAAATGGATAGGATTGAATTCTAATGTATTATTTCGCAAAGTTCTGTAATTTTATATAAGTCAACGTTTAAAATTATACTCATTTTAGTTTCCACATTATTTTGTAGCCTCAAATATGAATTGGGGTTCTATCATGAATAATAAATCATTTGATAATATAAATCACCTATACCTATTTGTATATGCTGAGTCATGAAATACTACCAGTGGAAATACTTTCGTTGACAACTGAATGATTATTTACATATTATTGATGGCTAATAAATATAAATACTTTGAAATACTAATGAATATAATACCATAACCATTCAATTTTTTAATTCATCAGCCAAGTAGGCATTCATAATTCCTTTCCGTATAGTTCCTATTGTGAAATTCATTATCTCAAAATAAAAAAAATCAATTAATTACACTCGGATTATTAGTTTTTTAGATAACTTTCATCAGTATGTGTGATAAAAGATTTATAAATGAGTTAAGGATTTATGACAAACGGAATATTCCAATTTCCCCATGAAGTTTGTCTCTTCGTTACATCATGAATTATTCTATTTTCAATCCCATTTCCCATTATGGGCACTTTCCATAGAAATCTAACTTATGAAATACCTGGAATAGTCAATTTCATTATATACATGGAATTTTTCGTTAAATATTCAGTCGAGGGTTATCCAGGACAATATTTTCTTTAAATATGTTTCTAATGAAATGTTTTACCTATGTCAAAACAGGACTGTTAGGTCTCTCAAAAGTTTCTGAAAATGATTCACACTATTTTCTACCATATAAATATTCCAAGCATTGAAAATAAAGAGGAATGAAGGGTAAAATAAGAACTCTATAAAAAGAAGAAAATGATACATTCCTCTAAGATAGGATTTCATGCAGAAGGAAAGAAAACTTTAAAATGGGAAGAAAACAATAGCCTATACGTTTATAAGTATTTCATCACAATATACCTACATGTAAGATAACATTTTATAGACATATAGATAATATGTCTCCACGATTGATAGATACTCTTGGACAGTGACAGTAATACAGGATTGTGTTGTTAATAGCAATAGGTTGGACACTAAAAACTTTGAAGGTAAGAACGAAGAATTATGCCGAAATTAAAATATTAATAGAGGGCAGAATTGGGTTTCACGAAGTCCCTAGTTATCATGACTGGAAGAATAAAATTTAAATAAATAGCATTCAATTCAAAATATTGCAGAAGCGATGCAGATGTTGTACCGGATCGAAACCTAGGCCGTGATGATTAATTATATAAAACTGAAATCACAAAGAGTTGTTTATTTAATAATGAAGTCTATCCACTAGATAACGCCGGTCACCATATTTTATAATTTAATGCAAATAAATAAATTATAATGAAAAAAGAGAAAAAAATGATGGTGAAGTAACTGAAAGTAACTCATGAAAACCAGTAAAATGTAATTTAGTTTAAATCAGTGGACACACGAAGAAATATTCTGGAAGGCATTTATTTATTAGAATTGCTTTTAGCAGCATTAAAATATTACATAGGAGTACAATTCATCACGCCGTTAAGTTGTTATACCGATTGTTTCTCATGATTTTTTTATTATTTAATAAATTTTTCCAAAATATAATAGAGGAATTATAATACTTATTTCTAAAGCATGTCACATAGGATTTGAAATATATTTCGATTAAACAGGCACGAAGGTAAAGAAAATAGGAAAATTTATTTAACTCTAACTGTCAAAAGTATTTGGATCTAGACTGAGGTAAAATTGTTTTAAAATTCAAAGATGTGTATCTAAAATTGAGAAGGTTTTAACCTCATTGGCAAGGACATGCAACATAAAATATCTTAAGAGAGGTAAGAGAAGTTCAGTTTCCTGTCACGAAATAATAGACCTAATGACTATCTTGAATTTTCTAAGTCCCGAAATGAAAGCATATGCTTTAATAGCCAGTTTGGAAGAACTAGGGATTTCTCCATAAGAAAACGGCAAGAAGGAACACATTGCTAACGGTGATGCAAGGGTTCTATTTCTATACCTTAATGATCATGTGAACCCACATCTGGAAGGGTAGGTGACAGAGCTGCTAAGGAAACTCTCCAAATGATGCTCCAAGAATCACAGTTTTGAGTCCCCTAGGCTATATAATAGGTTTTATTACTAATAAGACTTTAAAACTACAACGTAATTTTCATATGAATAGCTAATGACAATTGTTTCCAGAGTGCCGACTTTGTGCAAAGACAAGCTCCGAAGGAAACAAATGAAATACTCAACGAAGATTCAATTGGTAGCTATTTATCCTTCTGACCTTTGCGCGTGTTTTCTATTCACAACTATTTCTTTTATCATATTGGTAGATTTACAGTTTCAAAGAAATATTTCACATAAGAGGCAATCCAATATGGGTAAAGTCTGAGTTGCATATGAACGTAAGAGTAAAAAGATGATATTGCCGTTTAAAAAAATATCATATCACTTTAACCTAAATAAAATTTATGTGTGTTAACTAATATTAAAATGATATTATTAAGATAGTAGAACCAAAATTATTATTACTTAACCTAAACCGCAAGCGATCCAAATAAATTTGTTTCTTAGCAGGTTAAATATACGTTACTCATAATTGAATGCAATTCGTTCTTCCTTAACTAGAAGAGGGAATACCTCCATAATAGTTGTTATTAAAAAGTGAGATTGAATTTCCACTATATCAGAGGTTACTCTTTCTAAGCGCTAAACTCAAATACCCCGCACAACTCGGAATTTTGTTGGATATTTTTGGCAATTTTGTTGGACTTAAATCCAATCAAAAAATAAGAGTACCAATAAAGCCAATAATTCTTAAATATGCTTATTATTTTTGAATGATCATTAATTTACAGTGATGGCATGCATTAGTAGTATTTTTTAATTAATCAAACTGTACCAATATGTTTTGACACCTGCCTCGAAATATTCTCTCTTAGGTTAACGGGATAATAAAAGTAGGACGAAAGATAAAATAGCTTCAATCGAGTAAATTCAGGCGTGATGTTGTGAAAGGATGACATGATTATTTTTATAAGACAATCATACTTTTTCAATATTAAATTAATAAATAATATTAATAATAATAAAATTAATTCAAATTTTCAATATTAATAAATATTAAATTAATAATAATAAACTTTGCTGTGCCCATGCTTTCGACGTTACTTCGCTATCATCACGTTACCTGATGTTGGCTGTGTCAGCGAAACCGTGGTCGCAATATAGTTTTATTAGCAGTGAAAAAGATTGATTTTTGTTTTAATAATAAAATATCTATTGTACTAGAGGAGCGAAATAATAAATCTTCGGAATAAAATAACATACTGGTGGACCCACATTCAATGGCTGCAGTGTAAACCACGCCCACGTTTGAGGAGGAAAGGAGATGGTCGAGGGAATAAAATTACTCCATTACTTTAATCTGCTTTACGAATTAATAAATAAAGAGAAAATCTCACTTAACTACTTCACCTATCTCGTCTTGCAGGTATACATGCCGAAGTAGTGGGATAAAGGACTCTTTATTGCAACTGCTGCAAAATGAATGAGTGAGGTTTTATGAGCAGGCTATTTGTTCTCAATTCATATAGAATTTACAAGCAGTTAGTGGTTGTAAACCACAACCATACATTTTAAGCGAAGAAATGGCTAGATTTCGTTTGATGGATGTGAAACAAAATATGTAGAGTTAAAGATGCTGTACGACTGGATTTTATAAACAATAAAGGGGAGCGTAAAAATCGAGTCGACGTTCGCCATAATCGCTGCAGAATCGATAAAAATGAGTTACTGACTGACCCATGACTGAACTCAACAGTCAAAAGTTTTACGCGATCAACGTAAACGTCTGATAGTAATCCACTCCCTATTCCCTACCAACCAACTACTTATCCTCTGTCATCAAAATTACTGAACGACGGGTGGTAAAACATTAGTAGGAAGAGAGCTGTGAGATTGGATGAATGGTAGCGGGAAAGGAACAGAAGGGCGAGGAAAGATCTAGGAGGACGACCTCTTAGACGAGTGGCGAATGAATTAGAACTTTTTGGCATAGGCACTGCAGTTTTCCGCCTTGTCAGCTCATATTCTTTTTATTTCTATGCCTTCGCACTTTCAACACCACAAATCAGTCTGACTGCCTCCATTCCGGTGCCGAGAAGAAATTTTGGTTTTTGAGTAAATTGTTTAAATGAGTGTGCAGTGAATGTCTCGAGGGTAATAGTGAATTTCCCGTAAAATTGAGAGGGTCTGTGATCATGTGTTTGGAATATTTTGTGGAAAATGGCGAGGAAATTATGCAGTTAAATTTTATAATATTTAACAAAAATTTACCAAAACAAATGATTTCTGAAATAAACTTGATAGCTTTGGTTTTTTATACAATTTTCTACTTCATCCATCGAATTTCAATTTGTAATTATCTATATGATTAAGCTTACAAATATTTTCAGTTCCTATATCCCTTAAGAAGAGACTATTTGTGAAAGTACTTTCAATCTATTTATGACTATTTATGAAAGTACTATCCCTTAAGAAGAGACTATTTATGAAAGTACTTTCAATAATTACGAAGTAAAACTTAAACACTCAAATTAGATATGTATATTTATATATATATATACATATATATATATATATATATATAT
>LYUA01000102.1:1142296-1153605 GCA_002093875.1 Calopteryx splendens
AAGAGGCATCACCGGGATTCGAACCCCGGCCCTCCGGTCAGCAGCCCAGCGCACTATATTAACAATACTATACTAACACTATACGCACTATACTAACAATAATAATAATAGCCTAATTTTAAATTATTTAGATTTGAATTAATTCGCACTGAAATAGGAAACAAACATGATCTTCCCATGATTTGTCAAACCGTTAAGATCCTCAATCCATCATAATTATATCAATATTTTCAAAGTTTTCACTCCTATACCAACATGAAATGACCACATTTATTCGTTGAAACTTGGATCGAAGACCTCCCTAGCCAATGAAATAACTCTTTAGGGTTTCTTGGAAGTAATTACTATAGAAAGAATACAACCTCTAATTAATGAATTTGAGCTAACAATAGTTTTAACCAGAAAAATAGAGTACTGTGCCGTTCCGTCGATAATATTATTAGAATGTGGCATGAATGAAAGGGGAATAATGTTTTCGAAAATCTATGAATTTAAATGTGGAAATGAAGCAGTAATTCAGGGGTTAGCTTCTTAAAACATTGCCAGGTGCCTAATTTAGATTAGTTGACACTGATTCACTGACAATTTTGTGCCAATGAGGACACACAGTGAAACGAGATTCAGCTCAAAAATGCTCCCCAGAACGGTAAATTAATCAGATACTACTAGAAGGAAAACAGATAGCGTAACAGAGATGTTGAGAGTACTAGGATGGGATTCACTGGAGAGTAGCAGGAAACTTAACAGACTCTTCGCCGTATTCAGGATTTACTCTGGAGACATAGGATGGAAGGAACTTAACGGAGGAGTTGATCAACCGAGCAATCTGAGTAGAAAAGATCACCCGTATATAATAAAATATAGGTCACAAAAGACTAATGTGGCAATGTTTTCATTTTTGAATAGGGCAATCAAAGAATGAAGCCAGTTGCCTGATGAAGTTTTTGAACCCTTACCCAAAACCATAAAATCATTTAGAAGAAAATTTAAAATGTATTTAAGATAAAAAACTATTTTCCCAAGTATTCGGTGCTCCCATATTACTGTTAAAATTATGCATATAAATACGCCACCCTAAATGTACCCATATGATATAAAAAGCTAATAATGAGTTTCACTCTTGCCTGCATTTTGTTATTTATTTTCCTTCTTTGAATGTAATTTTTATTTATACATTCAATGTTTGCCTTCCATGCATGTGTTTCATGTTGTTAATTAACTCCTTCTTGCTATTACCACCCGGCTTTTCTCCGATTTGCAATGTACATTGGTAAATGAATAAATAATGATTTCCTATATTGATATTGACATGTGAGCATATGATTATTGGGTGAGATATTTTCTATTTATTTCGCTTCGGGTGGTTTGAAATAATTCCGATTTTCTTAATGTTCTAAGAACTGGACATCTGAGCTTGGTTTAGGGAATGAGTCAAAGGGGGGAAGAAACACATTGAAAGTATGGAATAGAATTCGTATGACTAAATATGAATTATGGCAAGAGCAAAGGGTCGGATGAACGAGGCGAGAATAAGCCAATGAGGTAGGACTCCTTTTAAAAAAAAAAGGCTCACGGTCGGAAATTGTTTTCCATGGCGTCCGGGTGCCAGAACATCCTCATATATAGGTGCTGTCGCATCCAGCGCGCTCATCGACACGCACACATATACGCGCGCTCTCGGTTTCTGACGACCCTCTCTTTTTTGCCTCCACTTGGCAGGTCGTGGGTTCTTCGTGTGGGGTTAAGCGACAGAATGGGAAATGGAGCGAGTCGAAGGGAGGACGGGAAGATGAGGAATTTTGGCGCTGGAAAAGAGTGGGGGATACTGACGGAGGAGGCGATGGTTTCGGGCGGAAGCGAAAGGACGTGGAGATGGGAGTGTTTGAAGAGGAGGGACGGTCGAGGAATTGGTTTGAGAAGCAGCTAGAGAGGGCCAAGCAGAGAGGTGAGTATTTTACCAGGACGATGACCCCGTAACGATCAAGTTTGAGGAGAGAGAGCGATACATTTCCAAATTAATTTCCTAAAAAAAGATATGGAGAAATTTTCGAGCTTAAACTGAAATTATAAACCGCCAATTTTTGGCTGTTTTGAATTGTTTCAATTCAATTCTATTCTGGACTAATTTTCATACAAAGCTTAAGCATAGAAAAATGGATCCTGATAACAGGTGTTTGTGAGTCAACAAAATAGCCAACGGGATTTACTATTAAATTCGAAATATGTATTATAGGAAAACATTATAACTTAACCATCAGTGATTCCCATTATTATTAATTAAACTAATTAACTATTACTATGCTATACTATAAACTAAAAACTATTACTAATTAAACTAATAGCATCAGACGAGAATTCGTGGAAATGATGGATATCCATAGTGAAAAAACAACTGTGTAGCTTCCAAAATTTTATTTTTATACAAAAAATAGCGAAATCGCGTCGTGCCAAGTACCTGGAATAAAATTGTGAAAACTACAAAGTTTTTTTCTAATAAAGGGGACTCATTTTTATTACTCACTTTTGTAACCTTTAAGTTACAGAAACCGTGAGCCACCAGATACAGGAAAAAACCATACACTATGAAAATTTACAGTTAACTATATTATTTTGATTTATTAACTAAATAGTATTTAGAATAGAATTTATGAAATGATATTAACTGAGAAAAATATAAAGGATATGGAGCAAGGAAGATGGTTCGATTTTTAAGCAAATATTTCTGTTTGCATTGATTAATCATTGACTTGATTGATAGTAATAATTTTATGCATTGGGTGTATTGAGCTTATCAATTTGTTGCTGAAAAAATATCATGGTATTATTAGACAAGAGATGGAAGAATAAGACAATACAGAATTTACTGTATTGATACAAAATGGAGGGAGTGTGTCTCACGCATAGGTAAAGCAGAATTTGTTTGCGAAAAGTAAAAACACATCTCGGTAGATGGCAAAGCCTTCACAGAATATTTACAGCATTGGTTTTATTCGCCTCAAAGTGGGAGAAAAAGAATAATAAGCAGTAATGCAGGATCCCAATTTGTTAATTATTTAGTTAAGTATGCTGCCATTATCCAATAACTATTCTAAAAATATTAAAAATGTAAAAATAGGAAAAAAATCTGAACTATAACCGTTAAACAAATGAGATTACGTAATAAATAATAGGCCATAGGTAATTAAATTGTACGCATAAATGTTCTGAATGAAGGCTCTAGCTGCACATAGTTGTGTAACCTATAAAGGTCTTCACCAAACATATTCTGAATTTAATTTATTTTTTAATTTATTTATCTTACCAATATTTTGTTTGGCTTCAATTTTGTGTTGTTTGTAACTATGTTAACATACCTGCAGACTTAGGATGATTATAAATTGGAAGAGTTGCATTCTATGCACTCTACGAATACAGATTATAACGTCTTGGAAAATACTATCTCCAATTCTTGTAACATACCTACCATCTCATACTGTATTTTTTGTAATTTTAAGTCAATAGTTATTATGAATTAATTCCTAAATTTTAATTGCAAAATTAATTGTTGAAAATAGTTTATTATGGAAATGGTTCCTTTTTTTAAGAATTAAGATACACAGAATTTAAGTTACTTAGGTACTTGCATTAGCTTTAAGTACCCAAGCTTACAGGAATAATTTATGAATTGTATGGACTAATACTTAAACGCGAAAAATAATTAAACATAATACTTGAATTCCAGTCCAACAATGAAGTTTATTCTTAAACTTTTTTACAAATGGATAGGTTGTGCTAACCATATATGTATTGAGTATAAGTAAACGCTTGCTCTATTTAGGGTCATAACTCTGAAATCCATATGGATAATACTAATTACACTATAAATATAAGGGAAATTGACGCTTTATCGAGCTATAAATTATAACAGCGAATTTACTGAAAAATATACAGGCTTAAAACTAACAAAAACTACAGCTACTCTATAAATTCCATTTACGAAAACATTTGAATAATTCCAACAACTTCGTCCTTAATACCTATATGGGATTATTTTGTATATGTAATCAAAGATAGCAAGAGTTTCTATTGAAATCAAGTGAACTCTATGAAACGCTTGAAACGACGATACAAAATCACCATATCGCTTTGCTTATAAAACTAACGTTTATGCCTCCATGGGGGTTGGAAACTCGACGGACCCGTAGAACGGGCTCAAGGTGGCTACACTATGGGTGTCATCTGGGAAACATGAGTCGGGGGTTTAACTGCGGCCAAACACTGTTCGATCTAAGGTTATCGCTTCCGCAAATGGGGGTCAAAGTGGGGAATTATAAGCGGGCTGGATAGATGGCCGGGAGAGGAAGACCCGTGGCCAACCTCCATTTAGTGCGGGGGCGTTACAGTCAATTTGAAAAAGAGTATGTGGGCTAGAATCGATTTATTGAATGATTGATTTCGAAGACCGTTGACCGCACCAGAGGTCCAGGTCATCGGTCGTAATAAAGGCAGCCAAGCCTTGTGAGAGGAAAAGGATGGATTGGTCTAAAGGCAGAAAGGGCACGAAGGAGCAGTTTGGATATGGACCATAGAATTGAGATGAAGGAGATAGTAGTTGTAATTGTAGAATTTATTTTCTTTGGTAAACACAAAAAATTCGTAACCCATATCAGACCGCCGGATGAGCAACATTGAATGCCTATAATATTCCACGTTACATAGGCTTTACCACATTAAATATATTTTTACGAGTTTTTCAATAATACTTCTTTTACCTATCTATTTCCACGTTTCGTCGCATGAGGGCATGCTGAAAACATTAACATTCTTCGCTGAAAAGTGTTCAATATAAAATATAGAGAATTGATAATAAATGTTTTTTTCTAAACTCTCACATAACTAAAATGATATAATTGCGAATAGTTAAACCGTTTAGTAATTTCAAGAAATATCTTCCAAATAGATTTCCCTAACAAATTATTTACAGTTTATTAATTAAATACATAATATTAATATTTACTGATGCACGGCGTGCTAGCTGAAAACACAAAGGTCCACCAACGCCAAGAATAGGCGTGTTCCTATTTCCCCGGGGCTTCTTTCTAATTTAAAACGCTTTCCAAATGAAGCAGTTAATCAGTAGCGATGAATTAAGCGAGAAAGCCATTGCACAATCATTTTAGATATCACTTTCAAATCGGTACATTTGCCCGTTTAGATTTTTATATCATTTAACTTACGAATAGCAGAGCTTATTAATAAAATATTAATTTTCAAGTTATTTAGGTACTTGTTTCAAAATACAAAACGAATCACGAAGTTTTAAGGATAAGAGCGACTTGAATCGAAATATATGAAAACCCACTCTCTGCGCCTCCGTTTGTGTCTCAGTTACATTTTCCCTTGTTTTATGAGTTTTCTCAACGGCCGACCTTTATTCTACCTTAGCATAGAGAGCTTGAAATTAAAAGATTGAGGATTTCCCGGGAGTGATTTCACCATGCATTTATTTTATGTCTTTAATTACTAGCCTCCACTAGGCACCATGTCCTGTCACCATTTTTATATTCACTTACCTGTTGTGCTATGTTGAATTTTGCTTTTTAGAAATACAGATCAACAAATGTAAAGACCGTCAAACGGCAAAAATATCGCAGCAGAAAAGCGCAAGCCAAGGAAGATTTTTCAAGAACCAAGTCTGCTCACAGCAGCAAGCTGAGCCACGAATTCAGAAAACACTCTGTTAAGACTGTTAATATGGAGATCTCTACCGTTGCGAGACATTAAAAATCGCAAGAAGTTATAAAAGAGTGCGGCAACGGGGTAGATTTTTTTTTCCAGATTGAGGATCAAGTAGGTCCATCGTAAAATTAATGAAGAGGTCAGACGATGAGAGACATAAAAATTTTTGATGAGAACACTGAGAAGGAGAAGAGAAAACATGCGGGAAAAAAATGTAGATACGATGGGTTTGAAAAACAAGATAGTGGAAGGGAAACTGACTAGGAAGTTCCATATGAAGACCACAGATAGATGCGTGAAATAATGACAGACGAAGAGAGTTTATAAGAGTTTTCCACGAAGACATGAGGCTAATGCCATTAGGTCAGTCGATGAGGGGATCGAGTAGAAAGCGTACACCAAAGAAATTCTAGGATTGATGATTATCTATGACAGCTAAAGTGAAATTTACAATATTCTGTTGTTAGCATTGGAAACACTTCATTATTTTAATCATAATATCATGCGTACTAATATTTTAAAAGTGTTTTTTATGGATGGAAGAAATTCAAGGAGGAAATATCTAAACTTGGGTTTTATTTTTCCGAAATAAGGGAACCTCAACTAAAATTAATTCCTTTCCACGCTTACCATAGAGGGCACTGGCTGCATGGCACTAGTAACCAACAAAAAAGTATGAAGCGGAGGAGAAGGGAGAGGGAAAGAAACATAGGGTAGGTAGTGGAGGGAGACTGCTGCGGAGGGGGGTGGAGGAGGGGGAGAGGGAAGAGGAGCCGGGAGGTGGGATATGGAGGTCTCGTTCGAAAGCGGCCCCGGGCAGACTCCAGGCATGAATGAAACAATTTCGACCCATTAGGGTTAGTTTGGTATTATCTGGTCGCCGTGGTAACGCGGCAGCTGTCTCCGTGTCGTTGGGAGCGAGGCGAGGGAAAGGACGGGAATATGGTGTCGCCAGTGGGGTTGCGAGCGGAGGGCGGGGGTGCGCGAGACTGGGTGGGAGAGTCCGGAGGGAGAGCGGGTGAATTGGATCGGGAGGAGGAGACGAGTATCGCCCACCGCCATGGAAGCCACGAAATAAAGGCGTGAATTTAATGTCAAGTCGGAGAAAAGGCGCAAAAAACGTCATTTCATGCGTAAGAACTGCCAGTTAATAGTGGGAATTGAAGTTAAAAAACTGTCTAAAGAGACAGAGGCAACGTGACATCGACGACGAAAAATGGCCCAGAAAAAGAACCAGAATTGGAGATTATAAAGCGACCATGTGCTAGTAATTTTTTTTTTAATTACTGAGAAACTCACTCGTTGAAAAAGGCAAAACAGAAACCCCGTACAGTTAATATTGAAAATCGCTGAACAATGCACGTTTCCGACGAGTATTTGGAGGAGTTATCCACAAGGAAAATCATCACAAAATATTGTTGCTTATAACCTACCACTTTATAACGTTCTTTATCAAACTATATACAACAACATTGGAGTTACGAAATGGCTTTCTAAAAGAAATTGCCTTATTGATATAATATTTTTATTCGCTGTGAATAAATGCGTAAACAAGATTATAATTTAATTAAACTAAGCACCAAAATGTGTGATTGGTATAGGGAGAAACAAGAATTAATTAAGAGAGAAAATAATAAACTAAATTATGTGGAAAAGCAGTCTTGATATGGGAGCGTACTATTCCATTGAAATGGAAATTCCTGCCTTGTAGACGAAGGTATCTATAAACCATGAAGATATTATACTAAAAAGGAACCTACTAAATTAAATACACTTATGCCCTCATTAATTATCAAGTATTCTCAGGACTTGGGACTGAGTCTCACCCGGGGTATAAGAAATGAGGGAACAACACTGATTTTTACTTTGGGTTAATTATTAGAAAAACAAAAGCTTATTGAAGTCTCTCTAAGAATGCAGATCGCTAGAGAAGTGAGTAAGAATAGGTAAAAATCTTGGTGTTTCCAAAAGGACAGCTTTATTGAGATACTACTGAAATAAAAGCTTTTACATAATTGTTGCCAGGAGCATGACATCCACTATGAACATATATTATTACACCCTCTCATTCTATTGCTTTGAGATAATAGTAGGTATATACGTGAAAAGAATGCTCTAACTGCGTTGCCAATAAGATTATTCCAGCTGAGTCATGGAGAGAATAAAGAGGATCAGCCGACCATCTGCAACTGTCAGCACGAATGAATAAATGAGATGGTCAAATAGCTTTTCAATTAAATTCGTATAGTCTTCAATGAGGACTTCCCGTGTAAATAAAGGAACAAACATATCTCACATACTTACTTGTGGCGCAGACGCAGTTGGCAAGTAAAATAAAGTTTATGAGTGAGTCACATGTACAAAAATAGAACGGACCGAAAATAATCTCTATATGGGGAATGGGGAGGGCTAAAAAGGTATCTGTCGCCTGTTATTCAAAACGATAACTTATGACAGACATAAAAATCGACCAATCAGTTCCTTGTTTCTACCATTTTCGTAATCCGCAGTTTTCCTTATTATCTCTATAACTATCAACTAGTGACTACTAAATTTTTGTTCCCATTTCAATTTTTTTTCAAATGAAAAACATAGTTTTGCATGTAAGGATATATTTAATAACACGGATTTCATTTTAATTTAATTTGATATTTCTTATCATTGAGAGACTACTTTTAGGAGACTAAAACGAAGGTAAACATTTATTAAGACATAACCCCCGCATTAACAACTATCCCAAAGGAACATATTGAAAAATGGAAATATATAGCAAGTCACTTGAACAGGAACATATTTTTAAATAATTAAATTTTATCACATAAAATACTTTAAGTCGAGAATTGTCCCCTCATGTGAGACCTGTCCCCTCAGCATTCTGAGGGGTCATAATGACGATATTATCAGTATGAATCAGGATTGAAGAAGGACAGTCTCATAATTTATGCCGCTAAAAATTGTATGCTCATCGTCCGCAAGAATTTTAGTTCAATTCATGCAATGTAATTCTCAGCATATTAATCACAAATTTGGGTTAAATAAAATTGGCAGGAATCTTATTTTTAGATGAAAAATTTATTTTCGGGCTACTTCACGAGGGTCACCGCTGCTGATTATATTTTCTTACTTACTACCATCTAAATGGTCGGTGAATGTACATGTCATTTTCAATCTTTCCCTGAGAAACATACCTACACCTAGTGTTTTATAATAAAAGCTATCGTAAGGAAATTCAAAGGCGTAAGACTTTTCTTAAATATATCCTACATATAAATAAAAAATTAAAATTAATAAAATAATAATTTATCAAAATGGTAAGCTCTATGCTTAAAAAAATACATCGCCCACTTCACCTGGATTCCAGACGGCTTCTAGAGACATTTTTATCTCAGGTTGGCAACCAATGTTGATTGATGCTATTTCACTGGGGACTGAAGTCGAATATATCCCAGACATCGTTTGAGTAGGAATGGGAGCAGCAACTTCTTGGCTCTGTAAAGTAGCATAGATTTTACTTTTTTTAGTTCATCATCATGTGACTAAAATATTAAATGTTCATTTTGTGTCGGGGGAAAATTTATTATAATTAAGTGGTGGGTAGCTAATAAATACTTTTTCCTACCTCTCCCTCTATATTTATACACCCACTCACACACACACACATATATGTATATATATTTAAATATAATCAACTGACGTCCTTCCATATGCGATCTCTGGGCCGACTCTCCCACCTCAAATATACAAGATGCAAACTTCGCCATATTTTCATTATATATTAAACATGCATAAACACGAACAATATAATACAGTGTACCCGGGCAGTTGGGGTCTTCGCGAGTCCGTATACATATATAAATACTTCTACGGAAGCCTCCTCGCTTTCTTTCGCCCATTACTCTCAATTGAGCGTATTGATGAAAGCAGATTGAGGGCGGAGGGCCGGAGTGCGCGCCAGGGGGAATAGGGAGGGGGAAGTGTGTGTTTGAGGGTGAGGTCAGGGGAACTGAGGCGATGGGGCAGGGGAGGATGTGTGGGCAGGCTGGATTAATGGCGAACCGGAAAATGCACAGAAGGAGAGGGAGGAGAGAGGAGCGACGAAGAGGGCATGTGGATCAGAATGGGTCGACGGTTTCATTGAGGAATAGGGAGAGTAGTAAAAACAGGAAGAAAGAAGAGGGAAGGAATATGTAAGGAAGATGTGAGGGGGAAGAGAAATGACAGATAAACACGCGGAAGAAGAAAGAAACTGGCGCTACTGCGAAAAGCGAATAAGAATAGAATGACTACAGCAATTGCCAAGGATTTACGTTACTTGGTCCTTTAATATTTATAAAAAGTAACTTACTTAAACATTTACAAGTGACAGTTAGCAATGAAAAAAGAGTATTTACTTATGTGGAGATGAGTTAATACAATTATTTGCAAGTACGGGTTCATTAAAATAAATAAATTCGATTAGACTGTCCCAAAAATATTCCCCGTGCATGGAAAAAATTGGTCATATAACAAACAAAGTGTTCTATCACTGGGTAATAATAAAACCCTTGTACTACTCCATAAAAGTCTGTATGGAGCCTAAACTAAACTTAATTTAACTGATGTTAAAAATAATCGAAACGCAACCCACAAGCATTAAGTACTTAAATATATTTTAAATAAGATTTAACTAACTGATATAGTGAATTAATCACTCCAATCTCCATATTTTCATTTTCGAAGCTTCCAAAATTCTCGAAGAAACTAGCTTATTGTCAAGGACGACTCATCAGACATGCAGAAGATAGGAGTCAAGTCAGCGATATTGGTGTATATATACTTGCGTTGCTTAATGGACAACTGACCGAGCTTAAATAACTGATTCCTTTTGGCTCCCCAAAAACTGAGCCATCTATGTTGACTTCTCTCTAATAACCATGAAATTAAGGGGTGTTTTTTGCATCGAATGGAGAATGAACACCACAGTGAAACAAAAAATTCTTCTTGACGTATTTCCCCAAAGTTTGCGCTACTTCCTTAATCAAACAGGATAACTGAATACAGCAAATGATTTCACTTTAGCCTCCCAAGCATACATAATGATGACATAGTCCAGATGATACCATCACTTACATTGACTTCCAACCGTCCTTAGTCGAGGAGAAGCGTGGGAATCCAGCAAAAATTATCGCGCGCTCAGGACTAATGGGAAGGGGGTGTAGAGGGTCATAAAACATGCCTTCGACCCAAAGGCTCGGCGCCGGAGTTGGAGCATCCGGAGAACCGGCGTCGCGGTTAAGGTTCAGCCGCGGGAGGCCAGTTGACATCACTGACCGTCAAACTGGCGGCCGCCCACACCATGTGAGGGAGCTGGAAATGGGGGGGTAGGGGGTGGGGGAGGACTTTGAGTCATCATACTAAGTGCCGGGAGATGAGAGAGTAAACAATGGGATCGGAATATAAGGCAAACGAGAAACGGAGGAAAAAACAAATGCCGTCGAGCGAGCGGAGACTTCTCATTCATTCGTCGAGTCGTCAAACAATAAAGGAGGGTGAGAAGGAGTGTGCATTGAGGAGGGATGGAGGCTATGGCGTGGGGGTGAGGGGGGTTGGAG
>LYUA01000103.1:8542-20458 GCA_002093875.1 Calopteryx splendens
ATTTCCCAGGATGACCCGGTACCCAAAAAATGGTACACAGCTTGGGTGAAGCTTCGGGTGCCACCCAGATTTGAACCCAGGCCCTCCAGTAAATAGCCCAGTTCTTTAACCACTGGATTACCACACCCCTTAATGATAAATCAGCACCAATATCATAAAATTTATCCATCTACTTGAGTCATTATCAAGGTAATTTGGTTGGAGTCCCAAAAATGAGGGAGCAAAGAGAATGCTCTTCTCCCCACACTGTGTTCAACATTATGCAATACTCACAACCCTTCCCTTTACACCAGTCGATTTTTATGACATGTTTACATTCCCAACCAAATCGCCTTGACATTAACACAAGCTGTCAAATCTGATTGGACAATTAAGTAATTTTTTGAAAATTTACATCAAATGAGAATTTATTCTATTACAATGTGCATATTGACAAGGAATAAGACTGCTTATAATGTAAAATGTTATCAGGCTAGTATAGTTTATAATTTTCACAGGCTTTTTTCCTATTAATTTATGACAATTGAGTTTCTTCACAATATGTTTTAATGCCAAAACATGAACTTCATGATACTTCTCATCATCTTTCAACATAATTTTCTTAATAACCAAACAAGTAAACAAAAGTCTTTTTGCAGAGTTATTACCTAATTTATTTTTGCATCAAACATAAGTTATCCCATATTACCTAGCTGATTTGTATTTTACTGCAATAGTTGTCACTCATCATCCCCATAGTAATAGTTAATCACTTCCCATAAGGTTAGCATAAAAGCTGATTTTGTTTTCCTTCTTTAACCAAGAAAACCTATTTTACTTAACATTAATCATCAGTGACTGTACTTCGTGAACTAAAATCAAGCATTTTAACCAAAAAATTTAACCTCAAAGAAAAGAAGGAACAAGAAAAAATTCAAAATTGGCATTAAAGTGTTTGGGAAACCACGATAATATTCACTTAAGTCAAATATCCTCCAAGTCCTCTTCAATTCTACCTCACCAAGGAATACCCTAGAGTTCTACGATATAAGATACAACGAATATCTATGAAGAGACTACTACTCCCTTCTGAAAACGGATATTGGAAATACTTATATTACTAACCCACGTATTACTGAGCAATTCTTTCGTTATCTATGACTCTTTTTTATTTTTTGTCGAAGTAGCTATCGCAGAACACTTTCCCATAAAGATCATTACATACCTAGAAGATTCCCTGGCAATGGGGATAAGCTTGCAGCTTTAGCGACTTGTTCCATGGCTTTTATCTTGAATTGCTTCTGCATGGCAGGGTTGGCAATAAATTCCTTAAGCCTAACATCGGCTTTAAGAGTTTTTTGGAATTGAACCAATTCCTTCTCTACTTGTTCAAGTTGTTTTTGTTTGGATGCAGCAGAATACAAGGCAGTGGCATACCGTCCCTCAATTCCAAATATTTGAATGGGAGGCTAAAATAATAATTAGGATTCCACATTGAATGACAAGTATTAATCATAACGTTAACTGACATTAGCCAATTATATACCTTTACAAGTTGTCGGGCTGAAGAAGAGGTGCTGATGCTACGGGACTAGAAGGAAATATAACTTTTAATCAAATACTACCATTCCGCATTCACAATATATATTTATAACTAGCAACTATTTCCAAATTATGAAGTTAGAGTCTAAAACCAAATGAGACGTAGCTATGAGTTCTTTCGTAGGTTTGAGAACGTATGAACCAATAAACAGAACTCTGAATACCCTATTTAAAAGACGGCAAATTAGACTTACCAATACCGCAAACCTTGCAGCAGCCATTTTCGTCTGGAAGATCTTATCGATAGGAAAGAAATTATTGCTCGCGTTGTTGGTCGACACAATCGTTCACGATCGATTTGGTCAAGCAGGAATTCCATTTAAGAAACGGGATATTTTATAATCTAACATAAAAATCTTTCCATAATAAACCGTATTCAAAGAGATAACACTCTATGAAAACTCTGATCAGATAAAAATATTATTCTCAAATAGTTACCCTAGAATGGAGGTACGTACAGCGCGAGTTTAAAAATGTGGATGACGGCGACCATTCGAAAAATCTTTTTGAAACTGAAAATTTTAATACTTTTCCACTTCTAAGAATTGGGAAAATAAAATTGCACATGAATCCCAGGTGAATAATAGGAATTTTACAATATATATTTACTGTTAAAGATAAATGCTGCGAAACGATATTTAGAATTAGAACATTTTAAAAGTGTTTTACATTTTTTTAAATTGTTAGCGTTCTAATAAGTGGGGCTACTTCTAAACTACTTTCAAATTCAATGCACTCATGAATGGAGACGTTTCCCGGCCCCAACTATCATAATCAATCATAATACTAAATATATAACTATGGAAAGTATTCACTTACATGTCGTTTGCTTTTACATGTAGTCTTAATTACATATTTTCGAATTCTAACTTTCCTTGCGATCTTCTAAAAAATAATCATCAAGTAAGTAGCCGTTCCTGATGGGGTAATCCATATTTGGCACGTAATATCCGTATCTCATATTTGAATCAATTGATTAAAACTGTTGATTACCACTACAGATTTTGATATTTCCTCCGGCACAAGGGAGGCTAAAATAATTTATCTTTGTTTGCAGTTCGACAGTGAATTATAGCACCGTTCCTAGAGGTTGCTACATTTCAGCTATCAACCACATAGTATATTTAGGCGCGAAAAGGTTACTCTCGCGGTTCAAATACAACTTTAAAGTGTTTTTAACTAGTTTTTCTAAAAAAATGAATAATTGATGAATTACAAAAACATTTCTTCGACATAGGCATCACTTCGAATTACAGAATGCATTGCCACAAATTTACTCACATATATACTTGACTGATAATAATCGCTCGAGATACAAAAATAAATGATATTAAATGAGAATTGTACCATACCAATTGTATGATTCATGATTGTACTAGCATGGCTGCAGCACGGACGATTCCATCATTTCCATTTTTTTAAATTATAATGGAAGTAAATTAACTTGCAATAGATTACTTCTCTGGGGAAGCATTTTACTTGTAATGAAAAAGTTTTACCTGATGAGAATTGCTTTTGGGTCCATTTATATTTTTTAGCCAAATTACCAACAATGCTTGATACGTTAGTTTGAGGGTAATACCGGTAATACCAGTGCAGAATATTATATTATATAGGACCTCTTGTTTGGCCACTTTTTGCTATTTATTTACCATTGCAGAAGATAATGATGGTCATAAGATGGTAATACCATGGAAGAAGGAGAGACCTCCTTCTTCCATGGTAATACCATCTTATGGTAATACCATCTTGGTAATACCACCATGGTAATACCATCTTCCTCCATGGTAAAAGAAAACACCGTGCCCCAAAGCCCCTGACGACTAGGCAAAGCGCACATTTTGAGTTACGTTGAATCAGTTGAGTGTCGATGATATCGATAGTCGTTTGTCTATGACATCTGGAATATTTTATGCAGCACATGTTGGTCAGAGGTAATATTTTGGTGCATTTTCGATTAACCCTGCAATATTTTTATGCTATGGATTCTAAAGACGTCATGCGGCGTTTAGAAAGCCGTGCGATAGAGGCTCAAAAGTTGATTAAATCACTTAAGCACCAAGTAAGTAAACGAAAAAGTTACAATTTTTACGTTAAAAGGACCAATTTGGCTTACATTGGGAGGGGTTAATGGATCCAAATTTTAGATTACAGTTCTAAACCAAGCAAATCGTGGCGCAAATGCAGACAAAGAGTGTACAGATTTAATCCTTGAAAACGAAAAATTGGAGAAGGAAATTGAAGTCTGGAAGAAGAAGTTAACTGCAGCGGAAACCATCAATGGGAAAATACCTGTAAGTAATGCTTCTTGTGTTATTGATTTGTTCTAAGAGATTTGCTAATTAATTAATTGTTAATTTCCCCTAATTTTTTGTTATTGGTTGTTCCAGGTTAGTTTTTCGCCAACGGTATCCATGGCTGAAAAACCGTTGGTAGATAGTAAATGTGGCGAACAGAAACTCAACAGGGAGATATGTCATGAAATTAGCGTTAATACCAAAACCACAGCATCGGAAAAGAAGAGTACAGCAGATCAAGAAAAACCTTTGAAAAGGAAAAGTACGGATAAAAAACCAAAGCAGGATGCCAAAAAGGATGGCGCAACGGAGAAGACAGACGATCAAATAGATGTTGGCCGACTTGACATCAGAATAGGGCGTATCGTCGATGTGAAAAAGCACCCGGACGCTGATTCTCTGTACGTTGAATCTGTTGAATTAGGGGAAGAAAAACAAAGAACTGTTGTCAGTGGTTTGGTTCGTTTTATCGAAAGGCAGGCGTTGGAGGGTCGTCTCGTTGCACTTCTTTGCAACTTAAAACCAGCCAAAATGAGAGGAGTAACCTCAGAAGCTATGGTGCTTTGCGCCAGTACTTCGGAGAAAGTAGAGGTAATTGCGGTACACGATCTAGTAAGCCTTATTGGTCTAAAGTCATGGCGTTTTTATTAGCGTATAGTATACTAGCAACAGCAATAATAAAGGGTCTAGTGTAAAGTGTATCTTCCAATCGATTACCTTTTTGTATATTTCAGGTTCTCGATCCTCCCCCGGGAAGCACACCAGGAGACATAGTTATGTGTGAAGGATTTGAGCATCGTCCTGATTCTGTGTTAAATCCTAAAAAGAAAGTGTGGGAAACTGTGGCAACTGATCTCAAAGTGAGTTCTTCAGGTGTTGCGACGTACAAAGGAATACCACTAACTGTGTCCGGTAAAGGTGAAATAAGAGCCTCATCTTTGACCGACGTGCAAATCAAATGAACTTAAGTTTTTATATTGATGAAAAATAAAAGTATTTTTGTTAAGGTTGGAATACTTATCAAGTTATTTCTCCTCATGCCCATAGAATTCTGTGCAATTTGGCCCTTTTTCATAACCAATGTGTATATCCTTAAGTTATGTCTCTGGGAGTTGAATATCAGACTGTTTATTATGTTTAGAAAACTAAGGTTCTAATTAATATCCATTTAATTTACTGTTTCAATTGAAAAGATGGACCTCTGTAATGACGAAAAAGTATCTTTATCTTAGTTTTCACTTAAAAGCTACTCTATAATTTGATTATCCCTCAACGGGCTTAAGCAATAATCTTTAATATGGTTGAATCATACACTTCTCTACGAAAGAGATCTCCTATGGCAGGGAATGTCCAAGTACAATTTTTACAAGTTCAACTTTATTCAGCAGATAATGGAAGTCAATAATACATATCCTGGTAAAGTTCATTTCACATCTGGATAGTTCACGAAAAAATACCATTTGAACCTTCCTTATAGAAAAATTTCCTGTCCCAGCTCTTTTCTTCCACTTTTTGCAGAAAATCGCTATTTAAGTTGTGACACCCATCGCACTTATTGTCAGAACTGAGGAAAAGGAGCAACAATATCATTGTCTTGGTGTAAAAGACTCGCAGGCACCACACAGTTTCCACAAGCCACTTATTGCAACAATTGCCGAATGTTCATTGCATTGATCTTCGTTGACTTGGTATAAAGCAGCCATAAGGTTTTTGATTGCATATTGTGAGGCTCTCTAAAACCACTAAGTTTTTTTTTTTGAAATAATGTAAGAGGGGTGCCTCTTAACTCATGGCACTCGCCTTGATCAACCCACTTTCACAAGAAAATAAGTTTACATATAGCAGCAGTGAGAATTTGATAAATGAGAAAACTGTTTGAAATATATTTATGCCAATTAATTAGAAGACTGCAATAAATGTACTTAAAGGGCATTACAATGGAATGTATTAGTAATAGAACAATTAGTCATTTGTGTATGTATGGAAAAGTAATGGGTGTGCAATATGATTTTACAGCTGGTAGGGTCAGCTGTTTTCACTTCAGCAAGTACTTGAGAAATCCCTTGATGTGCACAAGAAAGTTTCCTGTATTTTCATGAACCCAGTCCCTTCCTCATTTCTTGAACCCAAACTTTGAAAAAAAAACATCCTGCATCAAATATTGAAGAGGTTTTGTGTTTTTCAATAAAAAAACCTTGATCACTGATATTTCCTTTGGGATGTATTGTTCATAGAAATACACTAACCACTAAAATTTTGGATAATTTTATTAAATTCTGACAATTAACATCCAACAAGAACATTTGAGTTAGGAAATAGTTACTTAATTTAGGTTGGAATGGTTGAGTGGAGAAATAATAAATTGTAATTAAAATAATATGCACACATGAATTTACAGACTGAGAGGTTGAAATAGTTTAATGAACCTCCATGAAGATAAATATATCACATCATGGCATAAAATCTTGAGTGTAAATGGTTTTAAATACTGTAAATTATCAACAATGCCTGAGAGATACCCATATGAACAACTATACAAATGAAAACCACTATCATCATAAGTCATTCAATATACCCAAGTACATTAGGTGGCAAAATAATGTCAAAACAAAAATGCTTTAATTAATAAGGCTTATTTGAAGTCTGACAAAAATTTTTTAGGTGGTGCTAAGCATCTTCATAATATAAAAAATATTGTCAAATTCGTCACTTTTATTGGTATCATCAGTTTCATCTTCATTTTTCTCACTTCGTCAGAGTCCAACTACACTATGCCATCTTCTGAGCCATCAAGTGCATTTGAAATAGAGTACTTATTTTAAACTCTTTATAATATTTTCTGGGATGCTATTCCAAGCATCCTGTACACATTTCTCAACAACTGTAGGTGATAACTGCTAAACTCTTCAAGTTACAGTGTACTCCTTTGCCTCCTTGAGCATCCAATCTAGCAGCCTTCAGTCTGTCCTTAAATGGTCCAGTAGCTCAAGTTGCTATTCATGCCTCCTGAGATAATGACATGGTTGGTCTTTCCCATGATAATGTCCCCTTTGACTCTATCACAAAGATGACCTTTAAATGAACCTAACACAAGCATAGATTTTAGGTTAAGAAGAGCACATGGTCTCCTCTGCCACAACACTTTAATCCAGTCCCTCATCAATTCTTGTCACACCACTGCTTTCCTGTGCTCTTACATTGATAACACCACTGAATTTGACCTTTGGTATGATCTTTCGTTTAAAAACAATTTAAGGAAGGAGTTTCGACCCATCACCCCCCTTCAGTGATTACCAGCATGAAATTGTTAAGGTTTAATGCTGTGACTTCACTGCTATGTGGGTAGGGGATCATACCAAGAAATCAGAAGACTCCAGTGCTGTTCTCTTTTTATTTCATCTTTCTCATTACAATTCTGCCACGCTAACCAGTCGATCTGCTCACTCATAAGACATTTTGTTGATCCATAACCATCTTCACTTCAAGCGCAGACATCTCCAACCATCCGAGGCGACTCTCAAGGTTTTCTAACTCTGCGTCATGCTTGGCGAATGCATTTTCTATTCCGTTCAGGCGGTTGGAAATCTCGGTGCGCATAACTTCTTGTTCAGTGTACATACCTGCTTGTTCAGTTCGCAGCTCTTCCAAGCATCCTCTTTGCTCCTGAATCACCTGCAGTATCACGTTCAGGTCCATCCATACCAGGCAACTGCAAAGGTCCTCCCGACTTCCTTTCCCACAGAGGCATCTTTCTCCTCCTTTGGACCAGACTCGTGTTAACTTCAACGGGGGCGGCAGCAATCTGGCCACTCATCCTGCTTTGAGACTCCTTGTGCAGTATTCTTGATGTACAATCCTACTTCTGACACTGAAACAGCTTTTTCTCAAAATTCCAAAGCTCAACCATGGGTGCTTGTTCAATTGATTCAGCGTGGATTCTCTTCTTTCGACAGAATCCATCCCTTTTTTACCAATTTTAAAGAAAGTAATCATGTAATGTAGAGATAAGTGGAATAAGTAAATAAATCCTTTGAAGCACTAGGAATAGCACCAACTAATTAACTTTATGAAACACACAAAGAAACTCAGAAAAAGACATAAGGCAGAGAAACACTTCTATAAAAATAAGAAAATACATTTTGTAACATAATACTCTCCATTAAGTGCTAACTAATTGGTGTATTATTAACGAAAACTTTGAATTAAAAAATGTTATTTAGATTCCAATCATTAATATCAGATACCGTTGACAAGAATGAAGGCAAGAAGTTGGTAAATAACCCTTTCCAAAGAAAAACATTTTGTACACCTGCAATGTATATAGGTACATGAATGTAGTTATACTATTATTGAATAGAGATACTAGTCATTATATCCTATGCACCAAGACATTACCCATAAAACGTTGAAATTAAGTGAGAACTTCAAGTATTATCTGTACTTTTTACTGATGTTAATATTTTTGATTTTATGACTGCAAATGTAGTCCCCCCCCCCTTACTTTTCCTACCGGCATTCTGGGCAAGGGGGGAACTACTATATTCAGAGAAATATACAGAATAGTGCACTTTTTGATATGGATAAGGCACAGGACATCGAAGAAATTTGAGGCTTTGAGAGTGTGAAGAGTGAATGAGCAGTCATTGAATTACAAATTTTCAAAAAGCATTGCGTGAAACAAGGATACATATTTTCACCATGGCTGTTCAATGTTTTCATTGATGTGTTAGAAATGGATGTAAGGATAAGGTAGGTTTAAGGATTGGAGATGTTAGTATATATATTATCATATTCACCGATGATACAGTATTGCTGTCTTGAACTAGCATGCCTACCTGGATAGCTTTAGTGAGGTAACAAATTGGGGCAATATATTTTTTAAAGGTTTTCACTAGTTTCCACATGACATAATTATCCAATATGGTGATCCAGTTCCAATATGAAAATCATTGCATAAAACTAAAAAAAACCATGCCATATTCAAATCCAATAAAAAACACACTAGTACAAAATTGTTTTATTTTTTGATATATGTGTGTTAATTAACAGACAACTTTTTAAAAGCAAATAAGTTTTAAAGCATTTCGGCATTATTAAATATTCTGCATTAGTAACTTAAACAGTGACACCTCATCTTTTTAGTTCAGTTCAGCCATGGTATAAATGGAATTGAAGTTAAAAATGCAGAAGAGGTGAAGTTGTGAAGTGGTATAAATATTGACCTAAGCATCATCATCACTATTATGTCCTCCACCAGCAGGTGGCTTAGGACCACCAGCTCGCTTGGCCATAATAATCTGATCAACTTTGAGGATGGTGCATGCAGCTGCAGTGGCATATTTAAGACCCCACATCTTCGTCAAGTAGAGGTCCAGAATGTCATCTTTAACCATGTCCTTTACTGGATTTTTACCATTGCTCTGTAACATAGAATCATTAAATTTTAACAATAAATGCAATAGGTTACCATTATGGCAGAGCTAAAAATTAATAGGAAAGGAAAAATTAAACCAACATCACTTTTGAAGCTATATTAAAAGGTTTATTGCTTATTTATCAGGTAAATAAGCATTTGATTCTATATATCGTAACAATTAAAGTAAAAAAAAACTATCAAATATATCCCACACCCCAAAACATGTGCAAATAAATTAAATATTAGTATTCATTTCCTAATGAAACACGAACAAGATGCAATTTTAAGGCATGTGCTTTATGTATCTACCAAAAGAAAGATAGGCACACCAAATGATTATAATATTCATTACTGTATTTCCTAAAGTACAAGATACACCCTTATTTCCACTTAAAGATACACCCTTATTTCCACAAGGGCACTTAAATAAAATTTAGCACTTACTAATGATTATAAAAATAAAGACGGCAGCATTTGACAATACATTATGTTTGCATACAAGTAAGTGCATTTCATGCAAAATTAACAACAATTCTAATATAACTTGATTGCCTGGGCATATTGAGCGGCAATATTTTTATACTGAAATACTGAATGGTGATACTCAAGGGTGACCATTTTTAAATGTGTCTTACAGTTTCATAAGATAAATTAAGATCCCAGATGTGATTTCAGTTGTAATGAAAGGTTAAATTAACCCCTTCAGTGGTGACCTAATTTTTCCCAAGCCATTTTTCATGGTAACAGTACACATCATACAACGCTTCCACCGTGCTAACTTGGTCACTAAATTATACCCAAAAACCACTATAATCTGTTCAAAATATCTTTGTCCTGAGTCCTCATCCCCCTTGCCTTACCAGTGTCAGTGCACTGAAAAACCCAACCAATAGCAATGAAGTGTGTGCAACTCAACCGGCGAAAATTTCAGTTGCTCTCCAACTTTCAATGTGTGAACTTCGGCTCTCCTAACACAGTGTTGCCAAGGTTAGTCGTGTGTCAAGCATCATGCCTGAAAGTATGCCTTCTGTCGCGTGCACTCCGAGAGAAACGGCAACGCTGTCGTTGTGCCTCACTCCTTCTGGAAGAGTCTCCACCCCCTTGCAGCAGAGGCGCTCGACAAGTTCTGAGCTTGCCAAAAAGGTCAGTGACAAGATATTTTATGGTGGCACACCATTTGGCCAACATATGAAATACTACCTATTTAGTTCAATTGGCCTGGTAATGTTTTGAGCATGAACGATTTGAACACCAAGTAGACCACAGAAATCTTCCAGGATAGAACAGTTTGAGCAGTAGTTCTAGGCCCGGAAATTTTCTGGGCATACCAATGAAGAGGATAATGCATATCTTCCTAAAATATGGTTGTATAAGATTTTAGGATAACAATGCTGAAATGATTGTAGCTTGAGTTGGGCAAAATTGCACTCTGTAAACATTTCCATAAAGAATTGTAACCATTCATTCCATTAGGTTGATTTTTGTAATTTTAGGTTCACCTAAAATATTTGTTTCTCCATGAGTAAGACATAGAAACTCTAATTTCTGATTTTATCTTAAACATAGGGATTGAACAAATTAATGGAAATTACTTTTGCTAAGCATTCAAACAGCTATTTTTAATAATTGTTTTAACACAAACATGTCATCGGCATGGGAGCCTGGAGGGTAGGATTCAGCAACTGACTAGAAGATCCAAATTCAAATCAGGCGTGTATCTGGACAAGCCTTCTAAATCCAAACCCCTTGGCAGTGCACAGAAATTTAGAAGCATCTTTAACCAGAATTAACCAACTTTAAGGGATATAAAAATCTCACCCCATCTAGTCCATAACCCATCCCATTGCCCTTCACTTCACCATCACCATTGATACACAAAACTATGATGCCCAGATAATCCACACACAGTTAATCAGGAGTTTACTGTACTCAACTGAAACCATGAAATCTAAAATGGATGAACTCCAGAACCCTTTAATATCAGAGCATCAAATGATTAAAAAAAATACGTATTATTCATTGGTACCTCAATATCAAATCCAAACTCTTTCTTGCCCTCCTCATGAGCGGCATATAATTTTGAGAGGACTTCATTTGCTTTGATTCCTGTGTTTTCTGCCAGAGCTTTTGGGAACACCTCAAGGGCAGTGGCAAACCTCTTCACTGCGTACTGGTCCATGCCTGGCAAAGTTTCACCATATGAGGCAATTTGACGGGCAAGTTCCACTTCACAGGCTCCACCACCAGCAACAAATCTCCCATCCTTTAGGCGGAACAAACAAATAATTAACACAACAGAACTTCAACCACCAGGTGTGAAAACTTTGAACATGATCACACCCTCCAAATACCTCAAAGCCCAGTTCAGCCCATGTTAAAATTTCAATTTTTATGCTCCCCAAATACCAATAAAAAATAAAATTGACAGTTCAACATTAAATACTTTCCATAAATTTCTCTTCATATAAACAGTAGTTGGACAAATGCTTTTTATATGTTAAGGGAATTGCAAACATGCAATACTGTTACTGAAATAGTCCTTCATCAGTAAATTAAGTTTTCTACATAAGACAAATCAAAAAACTGACAATTTGTACTGTCCACTTATTTTATTTTTGTACA
>LYUA01000103.1:210856-223625 GCA_002093875.1 Calopteryx splendens
GCGGCAAACAAGAACCCAACATATTACAACGCGCATACCTAGTTGGGAAAAGGGGAGATACGGGAGAATGAGCGAGCGTCCTGCCTTTTTTCTCTCTCTCTCGCTTGACCTCTCGCGCCTGGGTTATCGCGCAGCGATAATTTTGATGAATGACAGTACCGGATCATAAGGCACTCTAAGTAACAATTTTGATAACTGTTGCATAACTGCACCGGTCAATTCTTCCAGGGCAACACCACTTGGTACCATTATAGGGTGCTGGATGTAATGCAAAAGTGAGGATGGCATTTCATACTAGATAGGCCATTTAAGAAACCGCGAAAGGTACCTGGAATCGGGGCAAGTTCTAATTAATGAATCGGATGAAGTTTGAAGAAGACACGCAAGGTTTGTCCAAAGGTTCAGCCACAAAGAGGGAAAGACAGACCAAGACTTTCTTAAAGATAAGAGGCCAATCTTGCTTACTAATGGTGCAGAGGGAATCACCAAAACTCCGCCACAGATCGTTAGATGTATGTATGAGTAAAATATGAGAAAAGTTAAACACTAGTTCTCTCCTTGATCAATTTACGATCACAGCAAAACCACGGTTTTACTCCCACAATTTCTGACATTGTCATCTTCCTTTCCTTCTGGGAACACTTGATTAAAGCAATTCACAATTTCCTACTATTACATAATAAAAAGCTTGCGTCCCAAGACACCCACAGGCCCAAGTAGAGGCTAAGACTGTACGATATAGATTTAGAAGAGATATACCAATGAGAAAATGTTTTTCTATTGAATCCTGTAACTATTCGTACTTGACGTACAAATTTAAACATTGGGTGCAGCAGAAATTTACTGGGCTTCCATGATGGCGGATTTATCGAAACGCGAGTTCTCAAGAAGATTTTTATACAGCGATGGACTGTGACTAGTGAAATTGAAATTGCTGGAAATCCATCTAGAGTTCTTTCCTTTCCCGCTTGTATACAAGGGGAGTGATTCAATTTGAAAATAAATAGTTAAGCAATTGGAAATCTTGCTGTTTTCATTACCTTCGCATTGATACTTTTACTTTCTTGCCTGATGCTATTTATATTAAGTTTAAAGCAAACCAAAGTCGAGTTTCAAACGTTGCGACGGTAAATATCGACCGGAACAGACTCGAATATTCGGTAGAGGAAAATTCTAGTAAAGGAAGAAAACCCGGTATTAATTAAAATTCCAGTTCAATATCGGAAGTTTTATTAGACACCTATGTAAATAAGAGATGCAGAAATTTATACCGGGTGATTTTTAGTGTACGAATGCCGCAGATACTATTTTCCTCAAAAATTCTCTTGTACGTTTTTGCACTCAAAACACAACTTCTTGGAAACTTTTAAGAGTTGAGAAGAGAATACCGAATACTAGCTTTCCAACGCAATAGAATCCTGGGGATACAGCCATGGTATATAATACTTTCTATCATATTACGCATAGATAGTTGATGGTAATACATAGTTTTGCTTGCATAATTCATTCATAATTGTGTTCTAGTAAAATAATAATTTTTCGGGAGGGAAAAGAACAAAGATATTCTTAAGAGTGCGAAATGATGGAACATAATTGAAACAGCGTAGGAAATCATACACCAATTTTTGCATCTACCTATTTCCTCCTCCAATTAAATGGCTATCCAATCATTAAATGAGTTAATCAGCTAATTTCACATGCACAATACATACCTACCTACTCATTGTACTTCCAGAGGCATTTGTATTTTATCAAAGATTTAAAGAAGCGTGAATATATAGCGCTGTTTTTCAGTGGTCCTTTCCTCCCTGGGTGAAGTAAGTCTTAAAAACATCCGCACTTCGGTGACGAAATTCTCATGTGTTATATTTTTATAAAATGCAATACTCAATTAAAACATTCTTTTCATCCAAAAATGGAATTAGGGAAGGTAGGAAGATTAAGTGAAAATGGGGGATTCTATTAAATATTGGTTAAACATAACTCAACCAATTAAACATCATTTCTTAGTGTTTTAGGAATTTCAAAAATGAAGGACATATTTATGTATTGAGAGATTCAATGACAGCGGTGATGGGTAAACTTTGAATTTAAATGAAAATAATTGCATGCATTTTCATAAACCGAAATTTAATGCATCATTGGTAAATAATTTATTGGTTTCGACAGATATATTTTTTCAAAGATCAAAATCAGTAACACCAACACTAGTGTGCATTTTCTAGCCCGTAGATAAAAAAATGCTTAATAACAAGTATATGCCAACAAATAGAAAGGGAAAAAAAGCAATTTCAATGCAATCCACAAAAAATTAACATCAGGTTCATTAATTATCTTTTTTTATTCGTAACAATTTCATGAAGTTATGTAAACACCAATTAATTCAAGAAAGCGATTTAATAACGGTGTTAAATATGATGTCAGGAAGCAGGGAGAAATCGAAAATAATCTACGAACATTTCAGAGATAAGTTTTAATTAGCTACAACGATGGCATTAGGTGAATATCTGGACTTGCGCAAAATGTTATTTGTAAACACCCGAAGCACTAATGAATGGTAATTCCCTGATTAAGTTTTTCATTTACTGAAAAAGTTTGCTCTCATCACGAAAGAAAAAAATCAAATTTTCTTAGTTTTCATGGGAAACATGTATTCCATTTTTATTCCAAGTTGTACTTACCTACATTAAATAGGGATCATGGAAAATACATCGACATACCTATGCCTATTTTAGGGAATAGGTATTTATCTATTTCTTTACGTAATAGGCAAATAAAAGTAGTTGGCAGAAACGGCAAGTCTAAAACTTACCTTAAGCTGAATTACATTAACGGACAAATATGCATAGAAATAAACAATAATACATTTTCATAAATAAACAATATAACTCTTACGTAGTCCGTAAAGGTGAATATTTGAAGGTGATTTTACACCGTAAGTAAATATTAGTTCTCGACATATTCTGGCATCCTTTGAACAAGCTGGACGACTCACAAGTACCTACCCTTAATAGTCCGAATCATCACTGACACAGTGTTTACCGATTGGCCTCATCTGGGGAATTAGTTCGGTGAAGCGATTGACCGAAAAATAAATACGGAAGACACAACTCCACTTCAACCGCAAGCGCGTGGAGAGACAAAAAATCCGCATTTAACCGACCCCGGGTGACAGCCGGGAGCTCAAACAAGCATGCGGCTTTGTGAGGCGGGGAGGCCTCGGAGGCAGTCCCACCTGCCTCGCGGGAGTCGTCTCTTACTTCGCGGGGTCGTGACAAACGAGGGGAGAGAGAGAGAGCGTTGCTCCCTGCCTGGACTCAGGACGAAAAGTGATTATCGACGGAACGAGTGGACCGAAGACGACTGCGAAAGAGGGGGAGCGTGGTCGTCCCTCCCCCGGGCGGATCTCCACCGCGGACCCTCGCGCGCGACGATTACCCAAAGTATTAGAGCATGAAAACCAGCCGCCGACGCGAGCCCACGGAAACGACCAACGTCGCTAGGAGGTGGGCGGCTTCTCCTTGCGATGAAGGAGGAAGTGGCCGCGGCTAGGGGGGGTAGGGGGTGGGGCGGGGGAGGGAGCAGTCGACTAAGTGTATTTATTCAACACAATCTGGCTCCCCCACTAAGTAATAAAACGATGTAGGAGAAAGCTATTGGCTGATGCTGATACCGATCGAAGAGACTCCAAGGCCATCACCTGTTGACCGAAATATCGATACTGAAGTTTACGATTTTACTGTTGGTTTTCGTAATTTACACCTTCCTAAAATCCGCAAGTTTGGTTTTGATAATTGAAGACAGAGTGCTCGTCTCAAACTAACAATGAGGCCTTTTGGTGAGTGAAAAGTCAGGGTAAGGATGCCTTACCCTTTCCCTACGCCACCACTGAATTACTCCAGAGTTCTGGTTAGGATTATGGAAAACACAGTTGCTGAAAAAGCGATATCACAACGAGAAAATGTTTACAACATCACGATATAAAGTGAAGTAAAAAAGGAAAAACAAAAGAGAGATAAATATGGCATTTTATTCATGAGATTCAAACAATTGTTTTGAAAGATGCGAGATGATCTTAAAAGTATATCAGGTTTTGGCGGTTCGAACACTGCTACACTCCTACCTATAACTTAATTTTGGGAAAAGGCGAGTATTCAGAAACTGACTGAGGAGGATTCAAATGCTGATAATTTGGATTTATTCGCGATAGTATTTGGAGGTAAGACATATTATCATTCTCGCGTGCATAAAATTTAAATTGAATTGAAATACAACAAAGTTGTATCTTCGGAGAGGCGACATGGATAAATTACAAAGAAGTGAAAGGTCTCTTTATCCTATGCTAAATTTAATCTGCTGTAAGAATTACTATTTTAGGAGGGAGGACAAATTAGCTATACTTTTTTAAGGAAATATACGACCTTAAAGAGGAGATCGATAGAAGAGAAAATGTGTGGAACTATTGAGCATCTTGAGTACCTTTACGAGTAATCGTGCGAGGTTGAAATGTTCTTTGGCCTGAGAAGGGAACATGAAATCCCAAGTTCCTTAAAAAAGTTATTCCCCTACGCGTAAGGCATCATCTACACCACATGCAAGCTTTTCACACTAATGTTTAGCTTCACTTTGCCGTATAAAATGAACCGAGGTATGCATGAAATTCAAGCAAGATTGCCATTAAATCCATTTCCGGAATTACCTGCTGACAAATGATAAAATCTCCCGGACGATTAATTACTTAATTCGTCGAGGACCACCACAAACACGTCCAAATTTAGAATCGGATCTAGTTTAAATCCAACAAGTAAAGATTGACTAATTTTCGAATATTTTGGAAATTGTTTCGGACAAAACGTTAACTTCCTTCTTTTAGCACCCCACAAGTATTGCAGAAAGATTTCACGTCCGAAACGAATACAGAGCTTAATTCATCTCATAATTCATCATATTATGTTGTCTCCCGGCACAACTTCGGGTTTAACAAGATGTACATCGTCTTATACAAAGAATTTGATCATTCGTCAAAGTTGCTCCGAGGGTTGAGGTTAACATAAGAGCTCAGATCGAAATTTGATTCCGAGGCCTTTAGAATTTGACTGGAGAATCTGGCACCTAATTGGACCAGCATGCTGAAGTGAAAATTTAAAAGGCACGATGGAAGATAATGCTAAAGGGTATTGAAAGAAAATGAGGCTTGGTTGTAGGTAGGTATACACGGGGCATTTCAATGCGGGTTGCCTGCAATCAAGGATGTTACCAAAGGTTTGTTAGAATGAGTTTAAACTTATGATTTCTGGCATTATGTATTTTGAGAGGGACCTAATACGGTCCCTCCAAAAATAGCAAATGTCAGAATTCATGCAATTAGGAGAAAGCCACATGCTCTTCCTCAATTAGGCATATACCAAACCACAGTAATCAACCCTAAAGGTCGGTTTGGTATGTGAGGGTACAGCTCACCCTATAGTTACTAAGTCCAACGGTGTGTGAAATTCACACATCATGGAAGGGGGCGCAGCTCTTTTCCCTGTGCCGCCTGGTATTTCTCAGGATGTGCTGATACCCGAAATACCACAGAGTTTGGGTGAAGCTGAGGATACCAAGAAGCGTCATCCGGAATCGAACCCGGTCCCTCCGGTCAGTAGCCCAACGCTCTACCCACTGCACTACCACGCCCTTCAATTATATACGACTACTGAATATCCAAATACGGTAAATTGCGAAAGGCAAGTAAGTGACATTAGGTGAGAGAGAAAAACCAAGTGAAGCCACTTGACTAGTTCTGTCGCCTACAACTCTTGATTCAATACGCACATCTACCTATATACAGTATAGTATACCCCGTGAACCACTACATGGAAATATTAAGGAGGGTGCTAAGACAGCATGCAGAATCCAGTTAAATTGGGGAAAGTTCATTTTGTTTAATGGTTGCCAAAGGAAAATAAGAATAATAACTATGATTAAAATTAATGCGAAAAGTCGTTTTACACAAAAAATAAAAGGATCATTGTTGTGTGATTGCATTTGAGATTATAAAATTTTGCGAAGAAGTATTTTATGGGGTGTGACCTTAAAACTGGAAATGGATATGAAGTCGTTTACCTGCGTAGAGTAATTAGGATTCGGATCCAAGATATTCAAATTGAATTTTTATTTTAGATACACTCAGGAACTCTCAGCCAGAGAGATAAGAAGCTACATCACCTAAATTTACGCTTAGTGCTTTTCATTAGTTTCCGTAAAATGCGATCTAAAATTCGATAATATGGCTCCCCTAAAAAACGTGAAAAATTATTATTACTTGAAATTTTTAATATGAGTATCCATAAATAGAACCAATATAATGTAAATGAATAATACAATTTTGTCAGATATTGAGCACGAGTGCGGCGTCGTACCCTAATGGGTAGAGCGTTGGACTACTAACTGAAAAGTCCCGGGTTCAAATCCTAGGTGATGGGTTTGGACAACCCCATCTGTAATCCTAACGGTACGATTTTCTGGTCACTATAACTTTGTGGGAAATCGGCAATGGTGGCACAGGAAAAGGACCTGGGCTCTTTACCCTGAATAAATTAATTAGATTTAATCAGGCCTTATGGTTCGGCTCACCGTATAAAACCAACCTACGGGCTGGTTACTATGATGATGGTGTTACACATATTGAAATTCGTTTAAATGTCTAGAAATTAATGAAAGTATCAATTAAGTATTCAGAGCGAATGGCATTGGTCATTTGCAGTCACGTGAAGGCATGACCCAAATGCTATCGAAACGAAGGCAAGGCTTCTACCACTGCACTTCCACTTTCACCTCAGGAACAGAAATAATTGCGCAAGAGTCGCTTCAAATTTCCGGAGACATTTTCGCAATTGATGAGTAAACGTGTGGACTGTACAAATTCAGACCATCAACGACAACTTATCAATGCGTTCCCAAATTCCTTGCCAGCAATTGCCTCGATTTCCAACATTGAATTACAGCTTTATTCTGGTTGGAATGTGAAAATTACAAATAAATTGTACAACCGACCTGAAATGACCATTTCTACCGACGTAGGCATCGCGTTTTTTTTAACAGGAGGAGTGAAACACGATATCGCGAAAAGAAACTACTGACCACAAATTAGGAGGTGTAATTAAATGAAGCCGCAAAAGGCGAAGCCGGAAAAGAACGTTCCCGGGTCTCCGTTTCGAACTCTGGACCCCTCTCCTCCGGTAAATGATTATGAATTCAATTTGCTTGCAACAAATTTTTCCCTGAAGAATTTAACGCACGTGAAATTACCCAACGCTCTCCATCGTGACATTTTTACTATCGTCTATAATTTTCTGAATTGGTCTTGGAATTTATTTCTCACATGTTTTTTTGGATATATTTTTTCATTTCTGTCCACACCAACGTGGAATTAAGATACGAGTAGGAACACAGATGTCGCGGGAAAGAGTCTACTAAAAGAGTTTGAAGACGCAGCACAGTAGTTCTGAGGATCACGACCTTTTTTAGCTTTCGAGCAGACGCATTAATTAGTTTCGTTGTCAGGCGTCGAGGCACGAGTTGGCGGAGGACGCTCTTCTATAGTATTGAGTCACGAACACTTTGTTAAGCGAATTTCAAAATAAATACGGAAAAAATTCATTGCCCAAGATCAGCATATTAAGAATGATTTTAGGCCAACTACATTAGAATAATTTAACTTTTTTAAGGTAAATGGAAAATATTGTCCAGTATGAAAAGAAATTAAAGAGAAATGCCTTCTTTTTTGCATGTAAATGGAACACGAGCAATTTAAAATGTAAGAGTTCAACAAAGATATTCTGATAACACGGAATAGGCATCCTCGCTTTTTGCCTAGGTACTTCCTCCCTACCATAGGTGACATGATACTAATCCATTCTTTACCGGGGCTGAAAAATTGCAGTAAACCATGCAACCACAGTAATAAACCCGAAGGTTTGTTTGATAGGTGAGGGAAGAGCTCTCCCAATGCTAATCCAAAACGGCGCGTAAAATTTACAAATCAGGGTAGGGGAGCCAGTAACTTTCCCTGAGCCATCTGCAATTTACCAGGATGACCCGGTACCCGAAATGGAACCCTGGACCTCCGGTTAGTAGCCTAGCGCTCTCCCCACTGGACATCCATGTTCCACAGTACACCATAGCAATGCAAAAATATTATCTTTATGCACACTTACCTCCTAGATTAAAAATGTCTTACTTAGAAAAAATGCATTAATTTGGATTTGTTTTACAATTTAAATATTTTGTGCATCAGATTCAGCATCAGCGTTAAATTGGCATCATTCGACGAATGTGGCAATAACCAGAAGTTCCTGGGGACTAAGAAAAATGCAGAAAAATAAACTGCATTCAAGTGAATGATTGTGGATGCAAAGTGAACTACGGGGAGATATAAATATTCTTATTAAGCTTGGAAATTTCACTAAGCATGTGCTGCAGGAAATTATAAGAAAAATCATCCAGGTAAGACGCGACGGAAGGATTCCCTTCGTTTCGTTTTCTTTCATTCACAGGGCACTGAAAGAATCCGGCGGCGTGCTTTCCATCTTTCCAATGACGTAATATTTTTGAAATACCTTAATAATTCTTTCTGAGACGAACCTCTCCCTGAATTTCTACAGGGTCCATGTGAAACCAATTCAATTACTGTGAAATTCATTCAACAGGTTTGCCGCGATCACATATCGTACTCTGGTGGGAAAAAAACGAACTCCTACGCATGCTTTTCACCCTGATTACCTCAGTTTCAAGTTGGTCCTACACAGGTACCTTCTTAAAACCAGCCAGTTTGAGCTCAATAGAGTCCTACCTATCTACCTACCCCCCAAGAGGAAGATAGAGAAAGACAACGAAGGAGTCAAAATTGTGCCAAACTTCCGGTTGCGTATGATTTCGAGTCGGATGCCAGTGATGCGTCAAATCCTGCTTATCTGTCGTATACAGAGAAATGGATCCAAATCCTTACTTTCCAATTACCAGAACCACAATTCCGTGGAAAACAATCTCTTTAAGATTTTTTTGCGGAATAGTTCGCTCCTGAGAATGATATCCCATGAAAAAGTAACAGAAACCTTACCGGGGTAAGGGTGGACCATCTGTAATCACGCCTCTTCCATATACTTCAATGCCCATATCCCATTGGTAGATAAAGTAAATTGCTTTACGATTGCGTGGGGAGAGAAAGAGAAACTCACGTTCACCTAGAATAATGCTTCATTTGAATGGATTTTCGATGTTTTTAGCGTCACGCGTCAAGGTTGCATAATTAGGCCGGTGAGTATCATATAGTAATTTGTTAAACGAATGATGGTGGGTGCAGTCCCGAAATAAAGTACGAGATACCTATGAGATTTGATAAAGCGAGAGATAAAAACGGTAAGATTCGTACCATTTGACCTATCATAGTGTCTATTTCACAAATTATGTCAGGATTCGGTAAAAGGCAATGAAGTAAAATATTAATTATAAAATTATTTGGAGATATATTTTTAACTAATGGCTTATGGAATCACCTTTGGAGCATTTGTGTCAGTGTTTTGATTTCCGGTACTCTAATGGCCGTATTAATTCGCACCAGAACTCTTATTTAAACAGAACGAGACAAACCAACTACAAACACTACTTCGAGAAGCTGGAAGCTTTGATGGAATACGGCGAAAAAAAAATCAGACATCCAGTTTGGGTTGGATTCCCTGAAGAATAAAATCCGAAAAGCGCTGGCTGACTCGAGGGGTTTGGATAGACATCGAAACGGACCTAACCCAACTGAAGGATCTCACGCCTAGGCATAAATAAAACAAAAATGGCAGCAAGTCAAACGGAACTGTCTTTAATTATAGGTTGAACTAAACCCCGTGAGGAAAAGGCAGTGTTGAAGTCTAGTATCGTGTCCCATTCTCGGAAAATTAGACGACAGATCGATTGTGTCGTTGGAAATCCGACGAAGTATCCCAGTCGCCATTGGACTCGAAATCTTCCGTTTCAGAATGTCTTGATGGAAACGAACGCCGCGAGAACGGTGCTTCGCCCTTCGGAATGAACAAAACAAAGCGTACGTAACACACAACTCACCCGCCGCCTTCCTCCGCGTCACCGCCTTCCTCATCCGCCTCCTCCCGCTCCGAGGGGTTCGGGCCTCCCTCGGCGACGCGACCCGACGACCCGCCACTCTCTGGGACTTCCTCCTCCCCGTCCTCCGATCGCTGAGTCGGCGACGGGGGCGGCGACGACGCTTCCGGGGCGCTCCGTACCATCCTGCGATTAGAGATCCCCAGAGGCTGCAGCCTCCTCATCGACGACCGCGAGAGCCGGAGCTGCGTCTCGGTCGTCGAGGACATCGCCGCCGACTCCTCTTCCTCACGCCCGCCTTCTCCGGTCGACGGCGGGGCACGGCCCCCGGCACCTCCCGCGTGGTCTCGTCGGTGAGGCAGCGTGGAGGCCGAGGACGTGACGGCGGGGGCACGCATGCGCCGTGGGGGTGAGGTCGACGAGTGCCTCCTCCTCTCCGCCCCGCTCCGCCCGCCCTCCAAGTCCACCACCACTGCCTCTTCGCCGTAGATGAGCGCGGCGGGGGGAGCGGTGGGAGGGTACTCCCCCCTTGGGAACGGGGGGTCGGCCGCGGGACGGTGACTGACTTGGTCGGCGGAAGACGCGTCCAGTTCCTCGATCCAGCTCCAGTCCGGTTGGTCGTCCAAGTCGCTCGCGGAGTTGGAGGAGGAGCGGCCGCGTTTGGTCCTGAGGAAAATAAAGAAATAAAAACGCGCTGGATTCAAAGACGCTTTTGCTCTACTGGCCCCCTTGCTACGTCAGAGGCGACGCTTCAGGAGTGCATGACAGCAGTGGCGCATTGGGTTTTCGTAGATAAGGTCATATAGCACGATAAATATCCTTCGTAGTAGAGGCTAAAATAAAGACAAAAGTGCTCAATTACATTTACATCTTCACGTTTGACCGCAAGCCACCTTAAAGATGCCCGGCAGCGGATGTTTGGCGTCAGCTATGAAAAAGAAAATATGCATGTAAAGGAAAGACGTTTGACTCTTCGCTTGATTCTATTTTTTGTGTTTTGTGAATTGCGTTAGAAGAAAACAAGATTTTTGACTACACAAGTTCGACAATCTCTTTCAATTTGCCTTGGGCTAAAAAATAAATTCTAATAATAGGGTCTTCGAGTCACCAGAAGATCTCATCCTAGATTTTGTAGTAATTGTGTGACCATTTGAATTATTACATGTAGTTTTTCACTAACCGGGCAGCGTTCCTCTGTATGTAATTTTTTTGATTCTTTAATCAATGTTTATTGAGATGGATTCCAAGTGCTCGCTGCATTTGCAATGTCAACTAACGAGAAATATCATAGTTCGTTAACTTTTTCAATTTTACACTTTAGCGTTTCACGAATATAACACCTTGAAGGCGAACCTCATATCACGGATGTGTTTTTCCCTATTTTGGTCAAACGTGATGGTGCACCTCGGAGTGCGTTCGATTTGTTCTTCTGATCCTTTTGAACAAGCTTATCACTGCATACTATTGGTACGTAATTCTAGATCCCATTCAGTGCATACGAATTGCGCGAAAATAGTTTGAAATTATTTCGAGATCTGAATGACTCAATGCTTAATGAAAACTAAGATATCGTGATTAATATTTATCATCATTTCATTTATTCGTCACCCTAGGAGCTTAGGTATATGTCAATGTTGCATGTATGTATCTATTACTTCTTTATGTAAAGCTTTCTTAAAATCAAAAGAGTTCGTAACAACGTGTCTGCTCCGTTTCACTGGTTTTACAATACTAATCATAAAGAGGCCCAACTGTGTCTCACACGATCTATTTTTTTATAGCCGTGCTGCTTGCAACGTACACCTACCGTTGTGACTGTCGAGCAATGCCACAAATTTACATGTTTAAGGGCTTTACAAGGTTGGAGGCAATGAAACTGTTGAATAATTTCTAGTGTATTGTTTATTCTCACGCCTACATATAGGCTTGGAATTGGGGAATGAGTCAAGGAATTCAAGGGATCGCATTTCCCTCTTCCGCAATTCACGGCGAAAACATAAAATGAGGGAAAACAACACGTTGAAACGTCTCTTCTCCACATAAACAGACTTTTCATCGGTGGTGACCTTAGCTACCTTCTTCAGACCTTATGCCTTCTGAAATAGACTTGCTCAATATGCATTCGAGGAACGTCGAGGGTGGGGTCGGGAAGAATAGGGGTACACTCTTGGTGTGCTGTCTACCATTATATCACTATTACCGTTCTTGAGAAACTTGAATATGCTTCCCTTCTAAATCGCAATAAGATGCCTGCGATAAAACGGTGACTTCCAGCGCTTGGAAGACTGCAAAGAAAGCTTTCAGTGGCTCTCAGTTCATCATAATATTTTTATTGTATCAACTGACCTAGTTGAAATTTTCCTCGAAGACGCCATTTTAAATTTAAATTGCATCTTATAAAAAGTTTAACCCAAATAATTTTTCTTTAGCCTACCCGCATATACCAAGTGTGTGGACACCCTAGAAGGCAACAGCTTAGAGTCTACGATCATAATCAATTCCTTTGAAGCCCCAAACTCTTTCTTTCATTCCATTTGGTCCTGCATTGCGTTAGAAGAAAACAAAATTTTTGACTACACAAGTTCGACAATAGTCTAATCCATGCACCTGTTAGTGAATTTCTTGGTAATAATATTGATGTGGGTCCAAGCATTATTCGGTGATAGTTATTGCAACA
>LYUA01000103.1:232561-243087 GCA_002093875.1 Calopteryx splendens
TCCCCCCGGTACCCAAGCAATCCTCCCACCCGCCCACCCAACAAGCCACCCTCTTCCCTCGGGGTTCGGGTTACAGGCCGGAGGTGTTTGAACTCAAATCCGAGGCACAGCCGGCGGAAACCACAGGTAAATGCGGGGGAAATATCGCATAATGTATCTTTATTGGCCACCGTTGGTGACTCGCTTCTAGCGACAAGTTGGTTGTCGCGAACTTCCTGTGTCTCCAATGTCGCGGAAACATTTTTTAGGCGGGAGTTGTCGAAACAGGATCTACACTTGCTGTCGAGAAGTAATCATTAATGTTCCTTTATTTTCTTTTTTGCCAATATTTCTGAAGATTAGAAAAAAAATTTGTTACATAAAAAATGTAGTTAGATGTTCCACAACAGGCCTTGAGCAATCCTAAATACAGTTATTCTTGTTGAGTTCAAACGTCTAAAAAAACAGTGAAAGCTATGAAAGATTTTCTTTTCAGGCATGCCAGGTTTAATTGCCAGACTCGGAATGTTTTTAACGCACTCCTTATAAAATCAATCTGGTTTTCGAATCTTCAGGAATATTCAATCACCACAAATGAGAGAGATTTGAACCGAAAACTATTTCACTTTGGATGGATGCATGACGAATGACGGCGTGATAATTACCCTAGTCTTTATCCGCACTTTCGTTTAAAACGAAGTTTCAGAATATGCACTCTAGATAACTTCTCTAATATCTTAAATTACCCATTTGACAATATTTATTTTAATAAATATAGTTAAAAGACTAAAATGCTAAAATATCCTGAAATCTAAAATATTGATCGCCTTCCCAGCTAATGTTGACCACTCCATCTCTTCCCTTGATTGAAAAATCTGACGAACATCATCCGAGGTTAAAAAAATAATGTCACGAATACAGCATAGTTTTTCATAGCTAATTAAACAAATCAATGATACTAAGCGTTATGTCGGCACTCATTAATAGTCAAAACAATCCTAGGATTGGTTTGTAACAGCTCTCCATGCTATCCTGTGTTCTCCCCTCTCATAGTGCCTTGCATTATCCTCTTTCAACTCTTCCTTCTCGAAATTCATCGTTGACCTTCCTCTATAGTTCTTCCTTCCGTGTTTCCTTTCATTACGGTCTTAAGTAAAATAGTGGGCCTCGAAATGTTCCCAATTAGTTTTCTTCTTCTTCGTGGAATTCCTCTCTTCGAAGGACTTTTTAATTAGTCACTCGGCCTATCCATTTTATTTCCATCTTTCTTCTGTTGCATCATGCTCCCTTTACATATTATCTTCTCCTATCTTTTACATATTATCTTCTCCTATCTTCTCTTGTTTTATCCCGGGTCAATTTGATAATGAATAATCCCCAAATAAAACAATTCCCAAATTGTAACGAAATTACATTAACTGAATTTTCCTTCTCTTCTTATCTACCTAAATTATTTTTTGCAGCTCTCTCGGTATGATTTCTGTCGTCGCAATCATCAGGGCAGTTACAGAACAAACCCCTCGCGAATCAACCACTCTTTTAATCCCACACGGAGGAAGGTTTTTATTTTCACATTTCACCGCTCTCGTTTGAGATGCTTCTCAGGACAGAAAAAAAACCATTCCTCCATTGGTAAAAATTTGCCTGCTTCCTCTCCCCTTTCCTGATGTCAACTCATGTATGGACAACTCCCGAGTACGTTCAAGCATCTGGGTAATATAAAAAAAAGAGGATTGAATTTTTCTGAACATGAAATGTAGCTTTTGATAATGGATTTCGAGATTGGCTGTAACATTACACAATTACGCACCTGATCACGAAAGACTCGGACATTGATTATCGATGATAAATGATCGACATCCTTCGAATGACTGCTCGAGAACCTACCACATGAAAAATTACCCGCGTATTAATTTCGAAGTGTCAATAAAGATTACCTGTGTGCTGTTTATGCACTCGTTGAAAACAGATGAACCTCAATACAATTCATCTTATTCAGGAAAACCAGCGGAAAAATGCTTTTTTTAAATCATTAAAATTTAATATTTCCTAAAATATTTAGATTGATGAAATATTTTAGTTTAATGAAATATATAAAAGTGACAGGCATATGAACGCACCGTAACTAAATTTACACTCATAAATGATTATGGCCAGCAGGGTGAATAAACCACCGATCACCTTCATTCTTCTTTTCGTATAAAGAGAACTGGTCGGCACTACAACTTTGCAACATTGTCTATTTATTCACACTGAAGCATCAAACAATCTTTACTTTTGTTGAAAAAATTGCTAATTATCAATGTTTATTCCATCATTAAATCACTCGTTCTATCACTGCAAGTCTAAAACATTAAGACCATAACCTTAGGACTTACTAGGCGTGGTTTTTCCTGAAGCTGAACTTTGATTTGCATGGCTGAATCCTTTAATGGCGTCGTTATCTCAAAGGCGAAAGCTCGTCTCGTTTGTACGGTATATATACCATTTTCCGTTACCAACATAACGTCTCAAGATCGCGTGCACTGACATCCACGCATTCAAGGGTTTAAGGTAAGCTGATGAAAACTTTTAATGGCGTCAGAGTTTCATCGCTCCACTCTAATCTGTGGTTATTCCCAACTTGCGCATTAACTCACCTACAATTAGTCCAAGAATATGAATCGTCTAGAGAAATAATAATTAAACTACTGCCGAATGTCTGCCATACGGCGAATGACACAACAGCACATCTGAAGCAGTCAATGCTTTGAATACAGATCAATAAACAAATTGGTGCAGGATCGCCGAGGACAACAATCATCTTAGTGCACCCGGATTCGAAATCGGATCTCCTAGTCAGTGGTTGACTACTGGATCGAACACTACTTTGAAGTAACGGTTACGCAATTTATCATCATCCGTGGCGTTACCGCAATTGCAGCTAATTTTCAGGGGACGCCGCTGTTCAGGCTGGCTTTTGCCCTATGGCCATTATCAGTATCCATTTTTACTGTTCAAATTTCGATTATTTTAGAAAAGGTATCTTAAATAACCTTATTTTCTGGCCTTCTATGTTTATCTTTTTAATATCCTTTTGGGACGGCGAGAATATTTATCTCTTTTATATTTGACTCTTTAATTTTCCCGAAATAGCTTTCTTGCAATTTATGAAATATTTCTTTGATCGGGGTGATTCCCGTTGTCTCATAGATATCCTTTATTCTGGTCTGCCTTTTTAGGAGGAATAGCGAACGAAGACATTTCCTTTCATTTATAGTCTCTCCCAAATGCTTTTCGGCAGGAGATCACACCATGCAGGGGCTGCATAGGATATCGTCGGTCTTATACAAATTTCGTGTATACGCGCCTTTATGGTATGGCCCTGTTATGTAAGATTGTTGACAATTTAGCCCTCATGGCGAAGGTTTTCCCTGTTATTTTTATGTGGTCCTTCATGGTAAGCTTACTGTCAATAACGACGCCAAGGTAAGTTGCCTTATATTTCCATTCAATCGGTTGTTGGCCGAGTCTGAGGCAGCCGCCAGTTGCTAGTTTTTTCCTAGGGGGATGAAATGGGACTATATGGGTCTTTTTTGTATTTAAAGTTAGTCGTTATTTGCGGTACTATTTCGATGCCTCGTCTAGCGAATCCTGAGCATACGTTTTTGCTAGATTACAGTTTTTGCTTTTAGCTAATAAAGCTACGTCATCTGCATATAATGCTCGTTCTGCCATCCAGTTTTCATCTCTGGGGAAGTCTGTCACATAGAGATTAAAAAGTAGAGGCCCCAGGACCGACCCTTGAGGGACCCCTGCTGCTGCCGTTTTTTTCCTCACTTAGGTCACCGTTCCATTTAACTTTAAATTTCCTATTGCTCAGATATGAATCAATCCAAGCCAGCGCCCAGCATGGGAATTTTAATGTTTCTAGCTTGTATAGCAGACCCTCGTGCCAGACTTTATCAAATGCCTTTGAGACATCTAAAAAAATTCCCACAGTCACTTGGTTCTTATTGAAGTTATCAGATATGTAATCTAGAACCCTATGCACTTGGTGGGTTTTTGTTCTGTCCTTGCGGAATCCAAATTGGTCTTCCGGCTATATATCCATGTCGTTCGTTTCGTTCGTGTCATTTATTAAGTGCTTGATTATGCATCTCTCAAGGAGTTTCCCCAGGTTAGACAGGAGGGATATGGGCCTGAAATCAGACGCTTTTATCATTCTCCACCTTTTTTGGGAATACAGGTTATTTCTGACGTTTTCCATATGTTTGGGTAAATTCCGTTTTCTAAGGAAAGATTGGCAAGTTTGACAAATTTATTTTTGCCAACTGTGGCATTTTTATGACTATTTTATTGGGAATTTCATCTCCTCCCGTTGCTTTACCCTTAGGAAGTAGCTTTAAAATACCTTCTAAATCGAAAGTCGTTATTTTGGGGGAGGTTTCTGTTTTCATGTTTTCACGCCATTTATCCCTTTCTAAATTTATTAAGGTGTTTTTAAACCCGGTTCCCCCGGCGTGAAGGTCTTTTCTAAAATCTCCGTCATATATTTGGGTTTGTCCATTTGCTTCGCTATTATGCTACTGCCTGTGTCAATACTCGGGTCAGGTTTGGGGATTTTCCTCATACGGTTCCCCCCTCCTTCCATAGCGAACCCCGTATACTATTTTTAATGCAGCGAGTTGATTTTCCCACTTCTCTACTCTTGCCTTTTTCATTTCCGATTTTATTTGTCGATTTAGGATTTTCAGTTTTAACTTCAGCGTCCAAGTGCCCATTCGATTGTATTGACGTCTAATTTTATTTCGTTCATTCATAGTCAAGATGATACCGTCACTTAGTTTTAGATAATCTGTCGATCTCCTTTTTTTATCGGTATGGCTTTGTCCGCAATTTAAGAGACAGATTCTGGAAATATATAACCAGGGCCGCGGAGGATTATAATGTCGACTGGGTGCAAATTTGTGACTGCCTATGTAAAACAGATCGCTGTAGGGAAGACATCAGCCCTGCTCCCGTCGGAAGTGGTGAATGAAAGGGGAGTTTGGAGACTTTTTCAATTTTTCCGCCAATGAAGTTATGACTTATAACAAAGGAGATGAGGGGCGACCAGCCTCTGGCCAATTAGTGGCCAAATTCCAGCGGGACATTTGGAAGTCTTAGGACGCATCTTCTATCCCGAAATAAAGCTGGTCTACGATTGGAAAAGGAGCACACCTTCAAATCTACTTGACATAATCGACGAAGGATTGTTGCCCCCTTGGGCTAGTAGACCCCCTTGCAGGGCACTACTCCGCACTTTTGCTGGTATTTTACATGGTGCTACCCAATTGCAAAGAATCCATAGAACTTATCTTTAACACCTCTTCCAGGTCTAGAAAAATTTCGGAAAGAATTATGAAATTAAGACCTGAACAATCAATGGATGCAAACACAACCGTACCGCATTCAAACCAGGGAGGTGGCCGACTTTGATCTTGGAATTGAAAAATGTTTGTATTTTCCGAGAAAGTGTCACAGGAAAATTGAGAATTTTCCGCAGCGCTTATACTCTGACAGATTAAAAACACATGCCGAGGCAGTAAAATAAATTTTGTAAGTCTCTTTCTCAGGGAAAACCTGATATTAAAATTTATGCATTAAATTCACAGAGAGTCTTAAAAATAAAATATTTCAGCATGATTTTGGACAAAACACTACTCGTTCAAGAGCAGAGGTAAAACAATTATACACTAGAAAGATATTTTAAATGTGAATACAGTATTCAAAGGCAATGCCTTTAATATATTTCTTAATTCGGTTTCCTTACTTATACTTGGGTCTAAATAAGTAATATGCTGTACTGTATCCCTAAAGAAATAAAATCAAGAAAATTACATGTAGCATGTTGTATACTTAAGTAAATGATTGATGTATGCAGAACTAGAAATATTGATGGCTTATATGTTGACAGGTTTCAGTGCCCATCAAATATAAATTATTACAAAGAATGAAGTTATGTAAAATACCTAAAAAATACTACATTGTTTCCAATTTTAAAATAAATCAACGGAAAAATGTAGTGGGAGTAAAATCCTAAGCCAAAAAATAATTAAAAAGAAACTATCATAAATATAATTTGTTTATAATTTGAGAACAGTTCCCGCAAGCGAAGGGAGCCTTTTAAAAGATAAGCATGAACTTATCATTTTCTAACGTACATTTCCCACGAACTATTTCAGTTTTACGAAGTGGAACGTCTATGACATCTATGAACGTTTTACGCCGCTTACATGGGAGCGCGTACTTCAAAGTAAGGATTTTCTTTCACAGGAGAATCCCAATGTAACATTCAATTCGATCCAATCCGGTCGCAGGCCGCGACTTTTCCCCGGTGAATTCATAGCGCCCACGAGAACGTTTGTATAAAGGTGTTGGGACCATTCAGCACCCTCACGGAAGGATTATGGGCGTCTCTTCCGTGAGCGAGCGTCGACCGCCCCTCTTGATTTAATTCCCACGTCCCTCGTTTCACTTCCTGCCTCCTCCACTCGATCCCCCCGCGCCCTTCCCCAAATGCTTTGGTCAGGCCACCAGCCCGACGCTCGCCCGGGGCCTCCCCCCCTCACCGTCCTCCCCCACCACACCCTCGCTGCTTCAAAGACCGCCCTCGGTGGGATCGCGTGCCACGTCGGAAGGAGGTGGACTCCCCACTCGACCCCTTTCCCCAAGTGCGCGTGCACTTAGGGCCGGCCATTAATCTATGCCTGCATGAGGCCCTCGAGACGTACCACGAGCTTTTAGGCTTTCGGGATCGGAAAAGAGAAGTCGAGAGAGTTTAGCATTCACCGATGAAAGAACGGCGAGGGACCATGAACCGACGTACTGCACCAGACACCAAATATCGCGCATCCGAATCCAGAATAGGGCATTTATGCTTTAGTAAGACTTGACGATTTGCACCAATCACTCTTACCGAAAGTGAAAGGGGAGATGAACATAGGATGAGGAAGACTGGAATGAAAGAAGTAAGTAATTGAATATCTTTAGGTATTATGCATGCCTCTCGATGAAGAATTCACGTTTTCATGTAACACCGAAAGAGAAGAGCAACGCGTGGGTGTCCAGGATACCTGAAGCGGGAAGTACCTGCTAAATGTCATTAATTTCATCATCAATCTGCTCCACCACGTCGCCGGAAACACGAAATTTGATAAGAAGGTCATTGTGAAACATCAGGGTGGGTAACGGAGAGGAGAACGGAGTGGCCAGCGTAAGTAAACCTCCGATTGCTAACCTCAGACATAGGTTTTGTTATTTATGCAGAAGAATCCAGTGAAAACAAGTCAAATTCTAAATGTGATAAATAAAAAAAATATCCTGGAGGAATATAAATGCTAATGAATAAGCCACTCAGAATGTCAATACCATAACTGAACCAAAGTTCCTTTTGTAGCAAAAAGGAATACTTCTCTGCGATTTCCGAAACAAGGACCACACGAATACGACCTGTGTTATGAGATATCATCAAAGTCATACTTAATGGAGAAATTAAGGACCTGGTCCATAAAAAGGTGCAAGTAAAAGTAGAAGCCTTAGACGGGACTCGAAACCTTATTTTACTATTGGCCTAAATAAATTAATATTTTTTCTTAACGTAATACCTATTTCGCTCATGATAATAACGCATGCTGAGATAAATGAATACGAAAATTTTTAATTTGCATGATTTACGTGACCGCAAGCATTAAAATTACATACCTATATGGCACCAAATCTCGACCAAATGAAAAAGTTGTATTCAACGGTTACCAACAACTAGACAAATATCAATCTGCTCAGTCAGTCATACGATTTCAGATCTAAGGACCGTGGTTAACTTCCATTCTTCTCACAATCAGTTTTCATTGAAAACCTCGCATTGATTACCAAGGCTGATGCCAACAATCGGCTATGTTGGAAAACTTATTCTACTCTGTGGAACTAAAACTCGACAATTTTTCATGATTTTTCATATTTCTACATTGTGTGCAAATTAACTCAATCCAGTGAGCAAAGTTAAATCTTTCGGGTGAAGCAACTAAAAGTAGGTAAGTCAAATCACCAGAAAGAAAGTTAATTTCAACACGGAGGATGCATAAGGCTTTGTATTTGGATCTAACAGACGTAATCGAATATCGGAGACAGGTGAAATCCACTAAAATTTTTCGCAATGACCCCCACGGCATTTATGAGAGCGAGGCACAGGTGGCGCACGCAATCGCCAGGAGGAAACTGGACTGAGTACGGAACAACTGGGCGGACGTGAGCATTTCAACGCGATTAAACCTTCTCGGATTTGAACCTACATCGCCTTCTCACCGTGATCTTCCGCCCGTACATTGATTAATCCGGTCTGCACACAACCGAAGAGTTCTGCTCGAGGAATCTAACCTGCTCCTTGGGAAGCGAACTAGAGTTTGCTCGGTTCTCCTGACGATCAAATGGAAATGACTCCGAGCTCATCAACTCGATGGCCTTGGTCGCTAGCCGTAGCACGGGGTCGATTAAGTCGAGGAGCGGATAGAGAAAGAAAGAATGCAATAGTAGAGCAGCAGAACAAGGGAAAACGGTACTCGGTTCCCAAGGATATCGCAAGGAATCGCGCGGTTCAATCTCCTATCCGTCCGGCAATGGGTTGTTCCTTAGGTCGGAGCCCCATCTTAGCCCCGGAGAGGGGGGGGGGGAGGGAAGATGGACCGTGTTTCGTACGATGGGAAAAAAATTAAGGTAGGAAAGAAGAAGATCAAACAGCTTTGATTGTCCCTGTGTAATTCCTAAATGAACAGTATTTTTTTTTTCAGTTTTACCGAAAACAGCTCATGTGCTATATCAGATAACGCGATCTATCGCACGTGCTTACAACTGTAGAGTCAGAATATTTCCATTGGGGATGGAGATATAATCAAATGCGTAGGCAATGGCGCGGGAACGTCGTATATACTTGGTTCTACTACCCAGGTTCACGTTTCGACGGCAACGAGTCACTTCTTCCTCCAAGATCTTGTCCATTAACCGCACGGATGCTCTAGGAGCAGTTAGGCAAGAATAATATAAGCCATCACAATAGCCACTGCTCAGGACAGCTGGGGAAAAGAGACAGCTGTGAGATTTTCATCTTAAGAGTTCCATGATGAAAGATGTTTGAGCGCGCGTACAGAAATTACCAAAAATATTCGCGGAGCATTAAAACATTAGGAGCAAAAATTCGAACGAGATGCCAATTTAAAGCCACACGTGCCAAATACGTCGACAAGTCTCACTTTTTATCTCATTATTTCAATTATCCCTGGTATAAAAACACACATTCCTCTTCGGGCCCCTCGCTTTACTAAAGCGTAGTTCATGCCAAGGCGCGGAAGTGTGGGGCTTCTATATTATTCTACGTGACCATTGGCTGGCTATTGCCTAAACCTCGGACACGCAAAGAGGGCATTTACAAGCTACCAACAAGCAGTAGCTACTACCTGCCCGTTACAGTGCTGGCGAGCCCTGGCATTAAGACCCAGAGATTAGGTTTAAGCTCTTATCCGCGCTCACACTCCAAATTAATTTGCATACATTTAGTTCAAAGTGCGAACGATTCTTTCGAAAATGGACCCACTGAAATACGACAAGACCAACTGGTCTCTTACGACTTTGGAATTTTTAAGGAGGAAAAGAAGAAAATTATTGGACGATATAATCTACGTAGGTAGAAAAGAATGATTATTGAAATCAAATCAATAACGCATTTCATAATAATTAAGTAAGTAGGAGCTCAAAAAATGTGGAATCAGCAAAAAACATGGAAACTACAATAATACATGTAATTGAAACGAAAGAAAGAGTGAGACACGCCGCCACAAATCCAGGTTATACACAAGGAACGAAATTATTACGTCAGCTGTACGAAAGAAAGAGAAAACAATCAATTTGGAGATAGTTTTTTTGGAACGAGGAAGTGTTCCAATGATGTCAAAATAGAAAACCAACGGTATATCTTTAAAAAAATTAGGTGGGTGAGCCATTAGGGAATGGTAGTGGAAAAGCGTCGAAGACTAGAATGCATCGAACATCGAGTTGAAAGAGGACAGGTACCGGGAAGATTGGAAATACATGGAACAAAAACTATTTACTTTAGTGAGGTGAGTGCAGGAAAGTGGTCGAGGTTTTGAGAGAGCGAAGAAGATAACGGGAAAGAGGAGGGAAAATGCAGACAGTTACGTCCCGCATATTTAGGGCAAATTGCTAGCAGGTGCTGGTTTTAGTGGTTTCAAGTGAGGAGGAAATAGGCTTAAAGAGCTTTTTGGTTGGACGGAATAGAAATTTATACGGAAAACTGACATTTAAATTTACAACTGAACCTTATAAGCGTGTTTATTCATGTAGCAATTAAGATAGAGCCTGATATTTGCGTGCATCAGCACTCTAGACCATTAAAGTGACACAATAAAATAATTTTGCAACGAAAATGAATTCTGAGTTTTATTATTGGTAATCTACCGGTAAAAGTAGGTTTCTGATGGACACACTCCTAAAGTAACCCTTTCTTCATTTCTGCA
>LYUA01000103.1:285906-297205 GCA_002093875.1 Calopteryx splendens
GGGGGGGGGGGGGAGGGAGTGGTTGGCTAGTAGGAGGAGATTAGCAGTAGTGTACCAGCCAATAGGTCTTCGATGGACCCAGGGAAAAAGAGCTGCTTCACTTCCGAACCCCGCCTAATACGACAGTAAATATCCTTAAATCCCGCTTTACATTAAACCATTTTTCGGCTCCAAAATTCCGGCTGCTTTTCACCTCAACTCATTCCATCCAACATGCCTATTCTCTTCCTCCCTCTGACTCTCTTACCCAACACTCTCCCCTCCATCACAGTCTCCATTGACACTCAATATTCTCGACACCGTGTTTTCCTGTCTTCTCCGAATTCCTCCATACAACCTTTCGCCCCCCTGCCGTGTCCTAGCACTTCCTCGTTTGCTTCCCTTTCCGCCCATTTTATTTTTTCGATTCTCCTCCTTAGGGGAAGTTATGAAAGAAAAAGAGATAATCTGACAGTTTTTATCTTTGATTCATTCACAGGTGCATTCGTGCAAAAATACAAACGAAAATTAATAGCACAAGGTTTGAGCGGTCCAAAATGGCTGAATGACAACTAAAAGTGATATGCGTCTTCATAGGGGAAGATCGTGTTCGGTTACCAAGCCTAATTGCAGTACCCTAGTCGCAGTCTTTTTTTTCAAAAATAATTTTCTAGTATGTATTTCATATAAATAAAATGGAATACAATAACAGTGAAATTAATAAAATAAGAAATTAATGCCCTTATTATGCTCAACAATCACCAAGGCAGGCGTATATATAGTTAGCGCTCATAAATCCTAGGGTGGGTGTCGAAAAAAAAAAAACCTTCACAATCTTCCTCTGAATCCGTCTATGCTCGAGATGGGGAAGGAACGTTCTCCCTCACTCTCAAGGAGAGGGAGACCGATGGAGAGACAGCGTCATGCGGCCTCCTTAATTAATGAGACGGGGACCGTGCGATACGGGCATCCTCGTCTGCCACCACGAAGCCTCCCGTTAATTCGCGGAGCCCCTTCCCGAGTCGCAAGTTTCGCAACTCCTCCGACCCCTCTTTCTCCCTCTCTCACGGCTCCACTTCTTCTTCTGGCTCATTTCTTTCCGGTCCCCCCTCCACGCCCCTTCCCGACCATTGTCAAGTGAGAGGACGCGCACAAGGCGGGAGTGCCCCTCGAAAGGGTTGAGGACGGGAAGAGCGTGTGAGCGACACGGCTCTCCCTTCCGCGAAATGAAGATGACTGCACTATCCAGTCGTCCCTGAAGTAAATCATCTTTCCCCTCCCCCCCCCTCCTTCCCAACACACACAGACACAAACGCAGTCCGCCTCGTCCATGGTTTCCCCGAAGCAAACTCTTTTCGGGTTTCTTTTTTCTCGTTCCGATTGGTCACTTTCGAACGTTCTCTATGGCCGGCTCGGCGTTTGTTCTGGAGGAGCCTTGATCCAGTAAATCCTCGAGCGGTTTGTATCGACAAATTTCGTACCTCATGACAGTCCGCGGTTCAAGGAACAAAAATCTGCGTCTGTTTCCGAAATGCACACGCTTTCGCCGGCCATAAATTTCCGAACTGTTTCTTTTTCTCCCGAGCGGTTCTGGTCGACATATATCGCAGCACTTCGTGAAATTTGGCTCAAGGAGAAAATGTGCGCTTAATGACATGAAATATGACGGCAATGGCCACCATCTCACTCCAGATAAATTGATAGAATCAAGGCATCTTTGGAAAAATAGTGTCCCCGTGTTTTTCGGAATATTTGGGAATCTTCCCTCAGCGGCTACAGGCGCTTCCTGTGGCACCTTAAGAGATGGAGATGTCGCATACGATGCAGTCCTCGGCTAATGGAACGATACATTTTTAATACTGACTCTTAAAAGATAATATTCCCAACGAATTGTGAATAACATCAACAGAGTCAGACCTGAGTTAGAGGAAGTTGTTGATATCCATAATGAAAAGGAATTTTGTAACTTTCCATAATTTAATTTAGTAGCGGCACGACGCATTTCACGAAACTAAAGCTTACGCACATACGGTGCTACAAAGGTATTTCATAGCTAATAGCTAGCTATTGGCATATAGCTATTATTAGGCATTAATCGCGACCGATCATATGCACGTTCTAGAGCAAGATCTAGGAATTTTTGCATCCCCTTGTGACCAATTCCCTTTCCCTCCAAGATGCTTTAATTTGTAAAGCCAATCGGGAGACAAAACGATACAACGTAAATCTGCATTATGTTCTTCAATAACAATAATCGTCCCATAATTATTCGAAACATGGCGTTAGCACTCCTACTTCTTCGGCGCCTGGAGAATGGACCCGTTCCGACCCCCACCCTTCTATATGCGGTGCTGAACGTTTTATTACTTCAGACATACGCCACAGTATAACGAAATGCGTTGTTCCGCTACTAAATAAAGTTGTGAACAGTTACTATGTTCTTTTTCAGTGGAATCGGGAATTTTCTCTTTCTCTTTTTTTTCAAGATGAATTAAATCAAAGGATTCGTCCGTAAACCATTGTCCTGCTCTTATTTTCGGGCATAAGAACTCTTAAACGACGTGGTTCCACGTCGGGGTTACCACTGGCAACGGGAAGGGATGAGTTGGACAGCTTGTCAACCACTGCACTTAGTAGTAAATAAGAGGAATTTACCAGAAAAAAATCATGAGAGAATCCTGAATAGGAGTTTCCCTTGAGAGTAAGCGAATAAACTGCGGGAAGCCAGCAATAATGCTATCGCGGAGGGCAATCACGAACTTTACGAGCCATAAAACAGATGAACCTCATTGGTGCAGGGATGATACCCAACGCAAGTTTTTCAAAGTAATTTAATGCCACTGACAATCCTTTTTTTTCTTCAATTACCTAGCACAAGTGAATTGGCTGTAATTGAAAATATCAACCTAAATATCACGTATAAACAACACTTCGCTCAACGTGACGTAATGATGGCACCAAAACATTTCGGACTACTAGTATTAGCAGCAGCAGACATCCTTCTTATATTGTAAATTTGGTCTCCCGTTTGGTGATATAAGTTGCTTTAATTGGTATCTTCTGAATCTGAAAAAGATAGTGAAAGCGTTAATGAAACCAGGGATTGGCATCGGTACCGAGGTAACGAGGAATAGCTAGGTTTCTTGTACTAGATACTGGAACGCAGTCTTTAAACCATAGGTACCGGGACCTAGGAATCATACCCTAGGCACTTTTAACGAGGTACCGGCACACAGGATTCGTACCCGAGGTACCTCTAAACCATATTTTAACGCTAGCGATTCCGAAGAAACTGCTAGAAATTCCACGACAGTAACGTTAACGGAGTCACCTGCTGGTGTGCTTACAAAATACGAGAATTTCAGAAGCATTTTGACATTTTGTGGTGGTGACTCCGCTGAAGGTACTGCCGCCGCATATCCCGCAGCATCTTTGAAAATGACTAACACTTATGTCTTTAAACGTTGACTTTAACCTCGTGAACCGTGCCGATGTGCGCGCGACTACGGTCACTTCGCGACATACGTACGTACGGAAATTCTTCAGAATATCCTTTTCCTTTGAGAACATTAGAAATTCACAGTGTAAGAGCGCTCCTGGGTGGCTTAACTGGCTGAAGCACTCGTCCGGAAATCGAAAGATTCGACTTCGAATCCCGAGGCGTCCAAGGCAAATGATGTTTACTCTGCGAAATTCTCCCATATGTGATCAAACCAGCACTTAGAGACTGCACGAAAAAGACCCAATAATTATCAAATGCGGACCCTGTGCTGAAGAAGTTAGACGATGAATTTCTAGAAATTAAGTAAAGAAAAGAAAATAAGAAAAATTCAGATATTGATGCACATGGTGAAACAATTACTATTATACGCTTTCGATGACGACTTATTATGTTGGAAGAGGACAGAGATGAGGACGTTCAACTACGAACGACGATGAAGAAATACAGTTCAAAGATACAAACAAAATTAATGAATTGTGGAGGAAGACAAAAATTCAGAATCAACACGAGGTGAATTCGGCAACACCTCTTTAAAAAACTGTGAAATTCTCGAATAAGAAATTCGCACATTAAGATGACTCCCTGGTAGCTTAAATGGCTGAAGCACTCGGTTGGAAATATTCCCAATTATACCTACACCTCAACTAGTTTCTTCCAGAATTCACCGCGTGTTTTTCCGAAATGTGTCAACGCAATTCCACCCCGAAGGAGTATGTATTCCTTTCGTTATCAGCCGACGTATGACGAGAGACCCAAAGGGAGGGGGGAGGATGAAAAGAGTGCTGGCAACTAGTGAAAAATTTGAAAAGGCTGAAGAGGGGTGTGGGTAGCAGTGAGTGAGACGTCACTCGGCGAAAAGTACGACGGATAGTGAAAAAATGAATTAATTTCGAGCGAGCTGAAGAACCGAGGGCCAAGTATTAAATTGAAGAATTGTTCCCTCTAAGATATACCTACAGTAGGAGTACAACTGCACAAGTGAGATGTAGCATTAGGGTTGGGGAGGGGACGGATTTAGAAATTTGGGACAAAATGTGACTCGGGCGAGGTGGGGTCATAAAATATAACACTAAACGATGTAACGACGTAAATAACGGCCGTCCCTTAGTTTGAAATGGCGTCATAAGAAATGTTCTCTCCGATGAGAATCTGTGAAGATCCATTCGCCTACAGGTAACTTCCAATTTTATTTGATGCCAGAGCCCAACTGAAGATTTCAAAATAAAAGTTTTAGATCGAATATGTCAAGAAAAAACCAGAAAAGCGTAACCAAAGGACTACACACAGAAATGAAGCGAACTTTACTTTTAGACACAGGTGGAGAGATGGGCTTAAGGACTCGGGGTACCCTGGGCGGGTTTCTAAATAGGGTTTCTCAACTGCAGGGGTTCGGGATAGCATCCACCGGGGGTCATGGGTGATTCCAAACCCGGATTTCAAAAATGCCCGCCCGCGCTGCTACGTGAAGTGTTTGGTGGAGCTGCCAAAGTGCAGTTTGACCTCCCTTTCCCCACAGGGACGCAAAATTTCGGTCGAATGATGGAAATTTCCGCGATGGTACACAACAACGAGAGCTGCCATCGACTTAAAACAATAGGCTGGTTGAACGCACGATATCCAGAGACGACATGGCTATCGCCCTCGTTTTATATTACCGTGATTCCCCCCAGCAGCAAACAGGCGAACGATTACGTTGTAAATTATTTTCGAACTGATAAGTACCGAGACCCGATGGCATACAGTTACGCTTGCCTGTACATACATACATATAGATTATCCATATATCTTGATTTTTATCTCCTAACCGACGCCCTCCCGTGTAAACAAAAACGGAATGGAACCGTGTACCTATTTGAAAAATGTTATCAGGTCAAGGAAAATTACGTTCCAAACCAAAGAGGCACAAGAAAAGTGCACGGCCGGGTTGCTATTCGTACAGAAAACCATGAGCTGAGTCGGACGAGAATGAACGAAAGAGGATGTTCGTCTGCTAATACTTTAAGTCTATCAAATTTAAATCGTTTAACATACTATTTTAAATGAAAAATTTTTAACCCTTCTCAATAAATTAATGACTAACAGCTGATATCATGCACAGAATTATTGTCATACAAATTGGAATTTTAAGGAAACAATATATTATCAGTAAAACTGTACCTTGTTTTGACTATGACTATAACAGATGACATAAACCTTTTAATAAACATTTATATAGACTAAAATGTTCAATTACCTTTTTCGTCAGTAATTTTTTAAAATAAACAATTTACTTCTTAAAGACTGCGCATTAAAGAAAACTCTATTGACCTCACCTTCTGTCTATAGTACCATGGCGACTTCTGTCAACAGCGACGTATGCGACGTCGACCCTCGCGCAGGAAAAAATCTTAACCTCGTATGTCTGCGAAGCTGTGTAACCTGTGGAATATCACACCCCACCTTAGGTAAACACAAGTTTTATATGCGCTGTATAGGACTTAAAATGTATATAAATATGCTTTTATGGGCAATTCTATCGGCGGGTGGTTAGGTATACTGGGGCACTTTTCAAAAAGTAACAGCCTGCAGTTAGGAAAAGGAGCATAATATAAATGTAAACGCTTGCTTACAGAGAACGAACGAATTCTTGAAGGACGGGGGAAACAGGTCGAGGAATTTTATTTGGCAAATTCCTTTTCTATAGAGCGATGGACGAGTGAAAGGGAGGCACCTGTTCAAAGATCGGGTGGACGGTGGCAGCGCCGTAGGAAAGAATGTATTTCGGAAGAGGATGACGAGTCCGGAGCGGTTAAAAAGGAAAAAGGTGACCGAGACGTTCTAGTCGTTGGCGACGTTCCGTAAATTAATAGTCGAGAGGAAACAACTCCGGAAAGTACTCCCTCTCTGGACAGGAATATGAGTGTGAGGCCGGGTATTTAAAAATCCCGTAAAAAAGACCTCAGGGTAATAAGAGAACGGATGGAGAAGTGCGGGTAGTCCTACATCTACGTTTACACCGCACTGCCGTAAAACCTCCAAAGGGGCGTGTGGCAGGGGTGCTAAGACACCAGTCTTCATTTGGTAACTGCGAGGGAATGCGATGCATTCGTAATTGGAATGAAATAACACACTTAGGTGTTTACTTTACTGATTCTGGGACGTTAAACCTTGATTTTGTCAGTTTAGTTGGGCTATTTGGAACTCCCCTGAAACTCGGATTTAGAATATTTCGAGTGAGGGGTTTCAAGTGAAAAGCACATGCGGAACTGGTGGGCCCCGGATTCTGGTTGTCCATTCGATGTTCTCAATATCGTAGTCTTATGAATTATCACAGGATACGATTTTATAGGCAATATAAAATTCGAAAATAGTCAGGCGAATAGGTCTCAAAAAAAGGCCGGGACAGGCACAGAAATAAGCATTCAAAACAAACCAAGCTTAGGTGAACGTGGGCACCAAAATTGTAATTGAACATCAATAGACATTAAATTAAATTAAACTACTCGAATAAAGCTGTGTAATACACGTCTTTTCCTGACTTGCATTACGCATTTTTATTTTTACTGGTTGCTAATTTATTGAACTGACCATTGACATATGTTATAAGAAAACCATCCTGTTCACTGTAGACTAAACCTTGCGAGAATGATCCGCACTGCTCGCCTTTAGACGCCAAACTGCTGGTTTGCGACTCGAAATCTGTGATGTGGTTGCAAGATTATGTCTACCACTGCTCCAATATCATAAATACCTTGTCACCTTCAAAGTGATACATCAAAGTGCCAAAATGAATCTTCCTTGTTTCTACACCAGCAGTCTGAGATCGTCTCAGATGAGAAACATCTCATTGACTAGAGCTCACCAACGTAGAACGGCAGGTAAATTTCCTATATGATGCGCTTTTAGTAAGTTTGGACTCATAACCAAGGCATCAGCGAAACGAGATACCAGAAATATGAATGTTTTATGTTTGAAGTCTACTTAAAGCAGCATATAATTATGCATAAAAGTGTGGTACTTGAGACTTAAAAAAAGAGCTATTTGCAAGTCACAGGAATTGGTCTTACAGCATTTAAGGTTACGGAATCGAGAATTCAGACTGTAATACTATGCGGACCTTCATCGGGCGCACCAACGCCACCATATCGGTAGCTTCCGTATTCTGGGGGTGAGAAAGGAAGATACATAGTTGAGGTCACCCGCGTCATTAACTGTGCGTAAGCATGCTACTGGAAATAGGCAGAAACTGAGATGCGGACGAATTGCGGAGAGGAGACCTGGCCTCGAAATTTGCTTCCTCGCGAAGAAGAGAACCGGAGGGTCACACATCTGTACCTGCCACTTGCACGTCAAGTGCCCTCCTTATGAAACCGAATCAGGAAGTAAGGATGAGGAACAATATTTGAACCCAGGGTTCGGACGAGGGACCCGAGACTGCGCAGTCAGCACGGTGGCTCAACACCTAGGGCTGCTGCGCGATACTCGAATTTCAATGCAGCATTGCGATGTAAATTGTATATCGATATATCGACTACGCGATAAAATTGACGATGTCGCTCAGCATTCCAGAAAATTGCTTAGCATCGCAAAGCAATATATCTGTATCTCATTTCCCGGCGGCTCAATCTCGCATTCCGATGTCACATAAATATCGCTACTCGCGATCGATGCGTCTCAATATCGCACCACCAACCATCCCGATCCCCCACTTTACTCACAAGAAGTCACGCGCTGGATGGTGGGAAACTTTGAATTCGTCGGACTTGCACCGAGGTCGCCGTGACGTCGGAGGACGATGCAAAGTGGGCAGCCGGAGGAGGCGTCGCCAGCCCCAGCCGTACCGGGAAGCGACCCCGCGTGGATCCCACCATCCGCGGCTGGGCACGTAGGTATCGGACGAGGGCGATGCCTTGTGCCCCAAGGCCGTGGGCGCGGATGGGGGAGCGGCGGTGCAGGGGGGGTGGGGGGATGGAATCCGCAGGGGAGTCGGGGCTGCCTCTCTTAAAGCCAACAGGTACAAGAGCGGCATGTTTACAAGCTTAGCCCACTCACTCGAGAGTGATCATTGACACAACTATTTGAAATCACTACACGGGAGTTTTTTTTCATTAATTTGCGGGAGGCGTGCAGCTCTAAGGTCATCTGCGGCATTTAGGATGGAGGTGGTCATCTCAGATTTACGGTGCGGTAGGAATTACGAGGTGGAGGAGGGAGCACGGGCAAAATAACCTTAATAAAGTTCACCGAAGCACTTTTTATTTCCCGGCCTAGATTTCAACTTATACAAAAAGTCATTTTCATGGTCGAGGACTTTCGTGCGTGTGGACACCTAGATCGCGAAGAAAGGTGATGTGGTGGACTTTACTAAGTTTATTTTATTCGTATAAAGATTACGCACCACATAATTTTCGCCTGATAGCATCAAGTTTAAGAGGAAGGACGGAGTGGAAACATACCTCGCCATCTGTCCACTCGACATGAAAGGAGTTAGGTTGCGGAGTTATGGCACACGACATAATGTCCACATTGGCGGTCTGTGTGTTTTGCACTTTGGAGCCTTCCCCTCGCCCCCACGAAACGCACGCAGAGCTAATGCCGCCATTAAGTCCTTCAACCGGCTGCACTCCAAACCGGGAATTCGGCGTGGGAACACTACGGTGAACACGCCGTGTACCAACAACCGCATCAATCCGTCCTTTCGAGTTCCTCGACATGATGGCTATCGACTCCCTTGACTGAGAGAATAGTTTTGTGAGTCAAACGAACAGGTCATGCGATTCTGGAGTCGTCCTGTTTCTCGTCACTTGTCTACTTGCAACCTGGAGAAACTGGACCCCCAATGACATGACGACCCGGGGACGAAGATGGACAAAAAAAAATAATTCGATAAGCACGCGGCGACTCGGTAGGTCACTCCTGGGACGGCGGCATGCAGTTTGCCGAGAGGGAGCAGAGGGTGTTGACGACTTCTTCGAGGTCGATCCCTCCTCCGTGACCACTGGCGGTGGACGAAGATACCCATGACGAGCTTCACACGGCACGCGGACACCAGGAATGCGGTTTAACCTCCCACGCCTCCCAAAAAATTCGTCGTCTCACTAATAAAGAAGTAAGCAGATCCATCCGGTAAGTCTAAGGAATATGAATTATCGTTCTCAAGGTCAGCTTGATGATTTGAAAGAGTAGGGTTGGATGGTTCCATTCACCTTTACCCTTTGATCCCGTAGGCGTCGCAGAAATTTTTCCTCGAATGTCCCGAGGCGCATGGAGTGCAACCTCATGCTTATGGTGCCCCACATCCCTTATTTTTGCCACAGTACCATGTTTTAGCACAGTGAAAGGTAAGATTATAAAGTGCTCAAAAGTTGTGAGAATTCTCGGACAAGCTAGATAGCTAGAGTTAAAAAAAATTATAATATACTTGTAATTTTGATATTCAGAAATGAAATGGAGCATAAAATCAACAGTTCCTTTCCTAAGTTATCTATTCACTGACCCACAAGCAAAAGTGTACCGCACCAGTCACAAGCAATTTTATTTCTAGGCGGATTCAAATGCTAAGTTTACAGCATTTTATCGTATAACCATGGCGGTAAGATTTCAAACAGTGGAAGGAGAATAAGCGGGACCAAGAATTTTATGAAAAAATAACGCTTAAGCATCTAATGCCGAGAATAGAGGTAAAATAATTTAATAACGCCTCCTTTCCTACGTTGAATTGCGAAACCAATTAAGAGGCACAGGATCGAGTGCTAGGCCAACAAATGGGGCAAATCGTCCGAGATTTGTGAAGGGATAGGTGAATCATTTGAAGGTGAAGAAGTATGGTGGCGAGTAAGTGGCAGCAACTGGGGAGGAGGAAGAGTAGACGACGGTGGGTGCGCGGGTGGTGGTTGAGAGGCCGAGGAGTTAGCGGGTGCGGTTGGGCGAGGGGGGTGGAGGGGGGGTAGGAAGGCGACGAGATGAAAGGGCGGCGGGGGTGGGAAGAGAACGGAAACCTAATTTTCCATTCGAGGACAAGGACTGACTCCTGTGGAACAGTGATTCTCGAACGCCACGGCCCACTTTCCCGTGAGGTCAAAAATATCACCGCGAGCCCAATTGGCCACTAATAGTGATATTGCGCCCAATTCCAGTTATAAATATACCAGTGTTCGCCTCAAAGTGTCAATAGACAGGTTGATGCGCGGGCCAATGATGGTTCATTTAGCTGTTGTGTGATTGATATCATTAAATGTCGAAAAGGTACATGTGGAAGTATATAAAACCTGAGAAAATATACACTATTCTCATTTTGTCAGAAATGTTACATGTAAAAAATGTGTATTTTCCCATGCTAGATAGGTGATATTTTGATAGAACAACTGGATATATTGGATGCGCGTTTTTTCGTATACCTCAGATTCTCCATATTTTTTTAGTTGAGAATGTTATTTTAAGGAGATTCAAGTAAATCAAATTTAAAGGAATCACTTTGTCGATATTTACGAAGTTAACAGTTGACACATTTTTAAAGGCACGCGGCACTACCTCTCCGTAGTATTATGCATTTCATAATTTTTTCCATCAATGATGATCTAATAGAATAACTAATTTTCCTCTAGATACAGTATATAATATTTCAAATTGTCGAATTCTTTGCTACACCCCTTATGACATACAGGCTTGAGATCCTCGACGATACGTTAACAGTAAAAAAAACTATATTATTCAGAAATGGATCCAGTAGCAAGAGTCAAGACCACGGGGTGAACGATCCTCTTGATTTTCCGACGTGCGCCGGAGTGGGTGGGGTGGGGGGGAGAAAGGTGAAGAATGTGGGACTTAAAAGTGAACGGT
>LYUA01000103.1:701245-711296 GCA_002093875.1 Calopteryx splendens
ATCGATATGTTAGTCTATGGTGTTACGTCAACGCAGTGGCGTAGGTACGAATTTTTCACGGGGAAGGATCGATCGACATTTAACTATTTGTGTTGCTTGTTTCACCCAAACATATGTCAAACTAAGACGAATTAATTAGAAATTCGGATCTAGGAAGAGGTTTATCACCAACTTGAACACAGTTTTCAAGACAATGGTAGGTCTTGGACTGGAATGGGAGAATAAAAAAAATTATTATTACCAATTATCCTCAGGCTTCCGCGCACAGAGTTACAAATTAAATGAAAGAATAGCTCTACTATGCATTCAGTTTGAATAGGTATGCTTGTTCAACATCTTCCAAGCAAATATATTGTCCAGTATTGCACGAAAATTACCTAAACAATCTTATTTTTAAGTTTCGCTCGAGGTCGTAGTTATTTGACTTCTGGCCCAGTACGCCGTAGTTTTGAGTTTCGTCGTATTTTTATGCATTGCATCACAGCATTCAATATGGGCTTTAACGTAACAAAATGCGAGAAGGAAAATAAAATATAATGAAGGGTAGCGTTACCCCTCGCTAGCATCCTTCCAAATGCCAATTTTTATTTTGACTATCTCTCCCAGCGGTTGACTTATAACGCTACCTGTGTGCAAACTCCACTCAGTAATCTCCTTATTTTTCCTCTGTATAGTATAGCCAAGAGCTCCTCCGGCCATTTGTATTAAATTGATGATTTCCTCTTTTTTAGAATTCCTAATACTAGAAAAGTAAGGCATTTTGTCTGTTCCCTTGATGGCAACGAGCCTCTACGTGAAGGCTTTTTCCTTCGTCCAAAACGGCTTTTCTGAATTCAATGCAACTAAATGTCATGAATCTTACGCTGGCCATTTCGTATTTATTATTTTGCATTGCTGTTTTGAAACATCTCTACATCTCTCATGACCACTTCATTAATGTCGTTAAAATGAGTTATATATGAATTATTCTCGCATTTACGCTTGACGAGCTGAGAAATATTGATGCAGGAAATAAAATCATTAGCTCCCCTGGCAGCGATAGCAGGACTCCCGAAGCTCAGTGAATACGAGACAGAGTTTTAGGGAAAATATAAGCAATTGATTCCATCTAGATGAGCATGAGTTTGATTCGAAGAATATTTTTCCGTCGGCGGAGGTGATGAAAAAGATTATTGGACCCAATGCGAGATTATCCTGAGAAACTCATATCTAAATATCGGTTTACTCTCATATATGTATTAAGATACCAGAAATTAGTTGTGGGTCATAAAAATAGCCATATACCGGACATTTTAATCTATTTTTATTTCACTGCTGCACTTTTATTACAGAATTCCAGGAGTCTTGAGAGAGTTAAAAAATACTCAAGGCGAAAGAGAGGCCAATTGAAATAGAAACAAATAATTTCAACCGTGAAGACGCATACAGTTTGAGTACTTCAAGGAAAAAAATATGTCCAGAAAATAAGTGGTCAGCCTTCAAAATTTGAAGGAGAGCGGTGGACAAAAATGGATGAAGGGCACCTTTTACCCTATGTTCCCTTGGTCGAAGCTACCCATTAGAATAGAATAAAGTGGAGGAATTAAGCCCAGCCTCGGTAGTACTTCCATTTTTCCTTCTGAAAATAATTAGTATGAAGGTATCATATTTGATCATATGTAATTGAAGAATTTAACTTAAAAACCCTTGAATGTTCAGGAAGTGTATCCCTCATAAACATGTTCGGTCAGAGTAACAATATGAGAGGATGTTGCGGTGTCCCTGGTCAGTGCGTTGCACCTGGTTAGTGCGGTGCCCCTGACGGCGCTCCGGGTTGCCCGCGGTGTACCCTTTTGGAACCATTGATGTACTCGTATAAGGTCAAGGGACAACGGTTCCGCCATCGGTATTTTTGTAACGTTATTAAAACACCCTGGATTTGCCACACGTGCAAACTTTGTATGCAGCGAGATTTGAGTCAGAGCTCTACAATTTTTAACTTTCGAGATATCACTCGAATAAATATCCATAACAGAAACACATCCACATGATCCCATGATCTAGTGGCAGTCTACTTGAGGAGTAAGGTCTTACTCGTTCAAGTAGCAACGCTCTAATTTTTCAACACACTTGCATCTGTCCCCACACTTATATTGCTCATAATTACTCTCTACTTTATATACACTACCGTCAAAAACGCCATAGTTGTTTCTAACGACTTAAAAATAGAAATGCTAGTTAAGAGGCAATTTTATTATATTATTTATTATATTTTCCCGGTTCAGGGGAATGATTATTGCATTGTGATTTTTTTGCATATGTGTTATGCAATAGCAGGTGATCCGCTAAAAGTTTCTCGTAGTATCATTTTTTATATTATTTATATTTTAAATTAGCAGAATAAGTTTGAACAGTCAGTTATGTGAGGTGAATTAGGAAGCTTCATGTTAGCATAGCATAATTAAATGTTATAAAATGTAATATTAATTTACAACTAATTCTATACTTTAATATAATGAGAATCTTTAATTTTTGTTACAGCTATGAAGACGGCCCTGGATAATCTTAATGAACTGAAGGAGTGCACTTCTGTTGTGATGCAGCTACCGGTGAGTGTTGGGGGTTTCTATAGTAAAGGAATAAGGTGTTTTGTGACTTATTGACACTTAGACAATGGGAAGTTAACCAGAATGTTAATAACGTTAGTAATGGGGGCCAGTAGGACCTCGGGTATATAGTCGCTGCTCGGACCGAGAAGGTTGGAAGCATCTGATGCCAGGAAGGAAATAATGTGCTGTTTTCCGCAGTGTAATCTAATTTAGCGCTTATGTTAGAGTTCCTGGGTTGCCAAGGGCTTCTGAGAGTGACGGCCGCCAAAGGCCGGAGGAGAGAGAACGGGATGGAAGGGTCGCATTCTGGTTGCTCTACTATAGGGGAAATAATGAATGGCATATTATTCTGCCTATTTTGCGATAAGTGAACTAATACACTTATGCGTATGCTCTTTTATAAATCTGATTTTAAGTAATTCTTGTTGGTCTTCGGAAGACTATTGATAGGTACTCAATGTAGTGGCGGAAGTTTTATTCCGGAATGAGTCGTCGAGCAGTTAGGGTAGCGTGATGATAATTTGCAGCACGAGAAGTGAACTGAGTGAGAATAATTATGCTCTATTATATTTAAGCACATCTAAGTGCTGCGTGCTTAATGTGCGCCGCTAGTTTTATTTCGTCATAGCTATTTTTTATATTCAAGCTTAAAACTAACATCTTTATTTTATTTCATTTAATACTGGGCTGCATAATAGGTATAGCCTAGAGTTTAACGCCAGGACGGAGGCTGAATTTACCCGAAGGGGGAGCGGTGAGCTGGGTGCCCATGGGGAAGGGGTGAAAGATGGCTCTGGATGGAGCATAAGGGTTCGCTAGGATATCTAGGAGGTTGAGATATCCTCACGGGGAGGCGATGGGGAGTAGGAGAGGGGCCATTCGGGCGCCGTGGGGCCTGTAGAACGGCCTTCACTTATGTTCAACGGCGGCCACTCGGGATTTTAGTGGCCACTAACGCGTAGGAATGGAAAATCTATTAATTCTGCTGCAGTCCGGAGGGTCGGGTGAAGCCCAGGATATGCCACTAAAAAGAAGCGAGGAGGGTATTCTTCGGGATACTAATTTAACTCTCATTAAAACTGACTGGAGTAAAGTATAACTAAGTAGATGGAAGCGTTAACAACCCTAAAATATGTCGTGTTTTATACCGCGAGGCACATTGGAACTGAGGCAGAAAATTACAAGCATCTCGTCTTGCACCCATTCAAAATTCCTTTTTGACATCGATTCCCGTTTGAGGAATTCTTGAAGTGCTTGATAAGTTTTCCTAGTTTTGTAGTGAGGGAAATTTGGGAAATAGATTGGCATCGAGAAAAATGAGTTTTTGCGATGCCACTTGTTTGTCTTTATTATTTCTTACCATGGATCTCGCCTTTGTAGGCATACTCATATGAGATAAGTATACCTGATGGGCTCAGAAAAAATAATGGAAGTAGTTAGCGATTGAAAGTAACTTGTAAAGCTCATTGGGTCCACTGTTCCTTGAATAGATGAAGTGGTTTGCTTTTGAGAAAATTGCCCTGCGTCGGAACTCTTTGGAGCTAACCTTTCTAATTGTACAATTCCACGCGATGAAATCGGAAATTTTCACGGGTAAACTGATCAGTTCCCTATTGCATGGTAAATTATCAAGGGACTATTTAATCGCATGTCGCGAATGACGAGTTAAGTAATTTTTCCCTACTCATTGCCACATTCAAAACATCTTCCCGTCTTCCCTTATTTCTGCGGTTTTTCACAAAATATTCAGAAATTATTGCTTTATTTCCCCTCAAACTCGCAGTCGTTCGAAATGAAAAGTGATTTCACCCGCATTGAAAATTCTCAGAGCATTAATGAATCTATTAGAGGGTTTCGGTGAGAGATTCTGTTTCCACTACTTAGGCGTTTGGTTACCGCTAACCGACAACCTGTTGTCACTACGGCAGCAACTCTTAACTCCAAAAATTACTTCTCCAAACCTAATCGAGGAAATTATATTTCAGAATATGATCGGGGCAACAACGTAGCCCCGATCATATTCTGAAAGTTCCGTTCAGAAAGTAATGCAGTGAGACACTGACTCCCGGGGGATGCTTGCGTAATGCATAGCTGTTGTGTAGTCTAGCTGCTATTTAAAAAAGAATTATTTTTTTCGTAAAAAAAGTGGATTCCCTCTATCGTTTTACTCTTAAATCCGAATGAAGGAAATGAAGGAAGGACAGGAAGGGAAGAATTATTTTTGCTCGTAAAAGGAAGTTGATTCTCTCTATCGCTTCACTCTTAAATATGAAGGACCTGGGATGGAAGCTCTTGGGATTAGTATCGCGCCCACGTCAACTCCCTTCCCAGAAAAAAAATCCGAGCTTGGTGGCCGAAGGCAACTCCTTAGCATACTTCTGTTTAAAAAAATCGATTCTTTAGTATCTGAGCCACTCCGCCCTGTAAAGTTCTCCAAACTTCCGCCAGATGGCCGAGGATGCCGGACAGCACGCTCTCCTTCGTAACTGCTCCTTTTACGCGGAAAGAATCCTTAATACTTACTCTCGCGACAGTAAAACCCACGGGAAAGTGGTTTCAATGACTATTCGGATCCAGTGACTTATAAAAAACCTAAAATAGTGCCTTACCCTCTTCCGTTATTTTAGGAATGCAATTACGTAGTTCATTCAGAAAGTACCCGACTAGACTTTGTGCGAATGTAAACTTCGAACTCTTTGGCGATGGTACCAATCTGTGAGGGTTAGCCAATTTCTTATTCAGTGTTTTCCTCCATCATCCTCCCTTCTTTTTACAAATAGTTCATCTTCAGTCCTCTTTCTCAATTAGTTCTACCTTCTCCAATTACCCACGCACATTCTATAAATGGCCGCGGCGAAAGCTGAGCAGATCTCATTGAATATTTTTTTACCCAGTTCATATAATGTTCATCATAATCTTCCATCTGCCAGCGTTTGTCAGAGGGGGTTTTGAGACGGTAGTTTTTTATATGTAATTTTGGAAAATTATGAATTCGTTTTATAGCATGCTCGTTAAATGCAACACAGGCCTTTTTAATTAAACAAAGGCCTTGTTTGGGATGTTGTACGTCATTCATTTTACGAGCGCGTTTCTTTCTCTCTCAACTGTTGGGGTGTTAACTTTTTCTAACACTGTTGTCGTGAATACGAGGAAAAAACGACTATTCATATTTATAAATGCGGTTGGTTATTGTCTTATTTTTTCTGAGTGGTTTCGGTATGGCTTGGAATTTTACTAAATTCCTATGCGTCAGATAGAATCGCGGGTGCCCAGTATCCCTTTTAAAATTTATAGTCAGTCTGAATATCTTCACGGGAGAAACCGTATTTTCTGTCTAAACATTTATTTTTTATCTTTTATCATCCTCTTAACACTTTTTTTTCGTACTAATATATGACAAATCTAGTGGGTCTACTTTTTGGAGGATTCACTTTATTTTTTTTCAACATTTTCACGTGGGTGTTGGCATTGGCTGAATAAACGTCCGGGGAAACATCACATCCCTAGTGGAGAGAATTCAGGGTTTGTATTGATTAATATAACATTTGTTGAATAATTTTTCTAATTAAGGTTGCCATGAAACTATATCATGATACTTGACTTATATAATTTCTGCCTTAAGTCTAAAGTAAAGAAACTCGTAGTTGATAAAAACTTTTTTTTTTTTAATTATTGTAGGGTATTTAATTTTTCTAGTGACCAATTATTTTCTTAGTGATAAAATAATTTTCGTACCGAGTCTGAAAAGGAAAGAAATGCGATTAAAAGCATCAGCTGTTTTCCATAAATGTCTCTCAGATTAGATGGAAATTACGTTGTCAAAAAAGTTCTTGAAAATTCTTGAAATAAATGCCCTTTGGTGGAATGCAGGCTTTTTAGTGAAAATTAATCCACGGTGCATCAGTTGGTGCGTTTCCGGCGCACCTTCCATCTTTCGCATCGTTAACATGCTCTATTTAGCACTTGATCGATCACTTAGTTTAACTTTAATCTGAGAATACGTTTTAGATCGGATGTAATCGTTGGGAAATTTCATTTGAAAAATCATACTCAGACCGAAGAGCGTTTTGTGCTCTCCTCGGTAACATGGTCCAGCTGGGATTCCTTGCAGTAAACCACCAGTGTTGGTATCACGCGTTCACAAGTGCATCAGTCTGGGTTGTGGCGTGGTACTTTTGGTTGCTGGCAAAATATTCCTACTACCGATTTAAACCCTGAGGTTTAATGTACACCACCTTCCTTTCTGATGCTGAAAGCTTTGTATTTTATTAAATTAGTGCTTGAAACCACTGCCAATATAAAAATGTAAAATTTTAGAACGCCTTTTAATTTGAGTTTTTGACTATTTTTGAGAATATTGAGAATTTATGATCAAATACGATGTAGCTCATGATGATTTTCATGAGATCCCTTTCGTCTGATTCATATTTAAAAAATAATGCTGCGAAGAAATTTATTTCGCGTTGAAAGAAAAATTATTTTAGAGGTCATTTAATACCTATATTTTTATGGCATTGTAATATCCCTACTCATTTCATACGAATGAGGTAAACATAGTCGTTATAAAAAGACTTTCGATGACTTAATTTTGGCATTAAATTATGCTTAAAGTTCCTTCATGAAAGATGCTCTTGTCATCTTGGGAAGAACGCCACATAATTGAAAATACCGAAATAGCTACCAAGAAAATTGGAAGCTTCCTTTAAGGCTTCATATTCCTAATTCTGAAAGATATCAGTTTGCAAAATGCGATAACGGTCAGAAATATTTCTCACAATAATATTTTAAGAATCGTAACGGAGCGGAAACACTTATGGTTTATCATTTTAACTTTTATAAATGTGTTTTTGAGTTCAGCCCGACCGTTTTTTGGCACCGAAAATTTCTATCACAGTATCGCTTAAAGATGGCCTTTCAATTAAATCTGCCATAAATTCATTTTAATTATAGGGAGAACATTGGCGTCACCAGAAAATAATTTATTGGGGGCTAGTGCTGATTCTTCGTTGCCTAATGCGCTGTGCCTGAAGAATTTATTTCTCCCTTCCAAAAGTTTTATTGATAGGTATGTTTATTATTGCCTTCCTCGGCATGTTTGTACTTTATTTTTGTTAGAATTTTTCTAAGCCCAAATAAAAATAGCGCTTTAATTAAAAGCAGCAATTATACTCAACTTAGTTAACCGTTCTTGTAGGAGTACAATTTCTGAGACAGGGGGGCTGGCTAGGCTATAACGAAGCCACTATTTTGTTCTACTGTCGAAAATTTCACAGTAATACAACGTAAACATCCCCTTTCCTAACTTCGCCACTGGAAGAGACCCAGCGCAGAAGGGCTGTCTTACAATTGTATCCTTTTTAGTGTGGAGAAGGTACTTCATTTTAATACGCACTCTTTGCTGCAATAATCAAGATAAATTTTCTAAGATTTGCCACTTCTAGATGTGGATTTTCAAGCACTTTGTTGATTGAACTTTCCGTCTCCATTGAATGCCACCCGGAGAATTTCCTCTGCACAGACCTTTTTTTAAAAAAATTACCAAGCTTTGATAACGGCCAATCCTTAATCCCCTGCCTATGACCACCGATTCCGATTCTCTCTCCACTAATCTTACTTGCTGATCCATATACTGGTGCCGAATAAGTCCCCTTTCCCTCCAATATCCCCCTAAATGCCACAATATTTCCATCAGCTTTGTTCGCTCTACTCTATCGAATGCCTTTTTGTCTTCTTAAAATCTACAGAGCACAAAAAACACCTTCATTATATTCTGAATTCATTTCTACTATCATTCTCATTACTCTAGTGGCATCAGGTGTTACCCTCCTCTTTTTAACCCCAAAATGACCTTCGCACAGGTAGCTGTTTGCGCTTCTCCTCATAAATACCTTTGCTGTATGTCCAATTAAACGGTCCTATGGTCCTCTCTTACTGCCTCTTAGTTTTTTTTTGCGATGGGCTTAAAAATTGATCTAATAAAGCCTTCTGGTCGAATTCCTCCTTAATAGATGCTCCGTACAAGTACATGGTATCTCTTTCTGGTATTACTTTCATTTTTTCCTAAGCCTTTAAGTAATTAATTCGATGGGATATCATCTATTTCAAAGGCCTTGTTCGACTTCATTTCCCACAGGGCTTTATTTATCTCGCTATTTAGTATTCATGGACCCGAGCATTCCCTGTCCATTCCCTTTCTTTGCCTAAGCCACCTGGCCTAATATATTGTCCCCAAAGTTCTTCTAGACATTTTTTTCTCTTCTGGACCAGATAATAACTTTCCTGTCTTATCTCGTATGGTCGGTATAATTTTTCCCTTAACTATATCATGAAAATTCTCTTAATTTCTTGTGTAGCGCTTTTACAATTCCGTTTCTGAAACTTTTCCATCTTCTCGCACTGTTCTTTCCACCACTTATCCTTGGCTCTGTTGGTTCCTCAACTAAGTTTATTATGCAGTTCTCTTTACATTTTTTTCATCTCCATTATAGCGTTCTCCCATTTTTCATCTTTCATATTCCTAATCTCCTGTGATCCATGCCGTCCTAATTTTCTCCGCGTTTACGGTTTCTATTATTTCCTTTGTTTCTCTTTCTGTCCTTTTTTAGACGTTCCTATTTTTCTCCATAGTGTACCTCCCTTTATCCTCAGCTAGGTTTTTATTAACTTTTTCGTGAAATTATTTCATTTTTTAATCCCTTTAGAGCCTAAACATTCCACTTAAGCAGTCTTACTCGTCCCAGTTTGATTTTAATTACATTTCATAAAAAAAATTATGGTCAAGATCTTCATTCCCCCCCGGGAAACTGCGAATTGATGGCGCTGTTCCTAAATTTATACTTAACCATCTAATTGATGCCTTCCTGTTTCTCCTAGCTTTGTCTTATGACCCTTCGTCTATGATGGTATTAGAACAAGGTACTTGTTATTACTGAACGATTTCTCCTGAAAAACTTGACTACTTTTTCTTCTTTTATTACTGTACTAGTTATTTGAATTAGCTTGGCGAAACGGCTATAAATTACGGAAATTTAAAATTTACTTTGTTTTGGTAAATAGTTTAGTTTGTTTAGTTAAATAGAAATTTTTGCGTAAAATATTGATTGACATTTGGGCTCACGGAAATGAAACACCGTTTGCACAAAGTTATGGACTTCCACAAATCAAAATTAAAAAAAAACTTTTTCTTAGACAATATTAATATGATTTTTCTGCAAGTTGAATCATATTACCAAAACAGATAAAAATTTCTAAATATCTTTTTTGTTAACAAATTCCTAGGCAGCGTTAGGCTAGCGACATAGTGAAACGAAACAACGATATTTCGGATCCTCGCCTGTAAAGAGAAGAGAACCGAGGATGTTTTTTTCTCCGGGTTCCCCAAAGAAATTCGAGTCTGCGAGTAGGGTGGGTACTTCGAGTGGAGCGCGTGACCGTTCTAACGCTACCGCGACCCCACCATCCCC
>LYUA01000103.1:863082-873862 GCA_002093875.1 Calopteryx splendens
GGGGGGGGGGGGGTAGGAGAGCTGGTGTAGGTGAGGGAGGTGGAGGACCAGGTGGGTGATGGTGGTGGAGGGTGCGAGGAAGAGAGTGGGAGTGGGATTTATCGAGCTAATGAATGAGCGGGAGATGTGAGTTAAGGGATGGATGGAGACGGGAAGGGAGGTGGAGTGGGTAGGCGGAAGGAAGAAGGGAGAGATGAGAAAAGAGGGCGGGGAGATTGAGGATGGAGTTCACGACGAGAGAGAGAGAGAGAGGAGCGATGAGATTAGCTTAGGGTGGTGATGAGAAGCGCAAGATGGGAGAGAGGCGTGTATGTGTCTCTGCGGGTCTGTGTTTGTGTGTGTGGTTGGGTAGTGAGTGTGGAGGGAGAGGAGGATGGAGACAGACAAACAGGCAAACAACTTTATTACGGCGAGAATGAGGCCATCAGTTACGACCTCTCTCTATTCCCTCTCTTCCTCCTCCTCCTCCTTTCTTCTCGCCTCCCCTGACGATGCAAGCTCTTCCCCAAACATTTGAGGTCGCCCCACATCCCGGCTGGAAAGCCAGTCAATTATTCAGTGCGCTCCCGAGGAAATTAAGTGGTGCAAAATCGGAAAAAAAAATGGCTTGCGCGATGGGACTGCGTCTTCTTCCTTCGCAAAAGGCAGTCCGGACGGGGAAGTCTGACGTGCCGTCGTGTGGGACTCGGAGTCGCGACGGGGGCGGAAAACGATCTTCGCGCGCATGAGCCCTCGTGAAATGGATTTATGGTTTACGAACGAGCGTTTAATGTGCATGGTTGTGGTGGAAAGCAAAAATACCCGTCCGGTTCAACGTCAACATAAATGCTTTACGTATGTAATATTCCACATACCAACATATGACAAATCTATACCTATATCCTACGTGTGTATTAGGTAAGTTTCCTGTAGGAAATATCCCGCTTGGAATTTTGTGGGGACTAATCAATTTCACCGAAGAGCTTGAATCTATGAAAAAAAACTTTGGCTATTCAAAAAATACCTTTCTGATATGATAAGTGTTTTCTGCAGTTCTACACAGCTTTAGATCGTACATTTCTAAATATTTGGTACCTACGTAAATGTAGAACTGCCTTTGTAGGTAGGTATACGCCAGCCACCACCAAATAAAACCCTATGTCAGTTCGTCCGTAACATTATGGGGTTTGCATTGACTATGTTGAATCTTCAAATTTCAAGCATCTCTGAAAGTTAATTTTGTTATTGCATAGCAATTCGCTGTTTATTTTTATTCCATCAATAGGTAGGTGATCTTCTGGTGGATATTTTCGCAGTTCATACTAATTAATATAAAATAAACTTTGGCATTTCTCCGATTATTTCATTCGCATAAGCAGCTTTGTTTTCCTATGCTGCAAGATTCTAGCTTGAGGGAAAAATAAACCAATAGCAGAAATCTCAAAGTTTATTTTATTTTTGTCAATGGTGATCAATGGTCTACTTTGTTGGTGGCGATATAAACAGGAAAAATTGAATACCACTCATGGACATACTTATTTTTAAAAAGCTGTGATTCTGGAATCCCGTGAATTTTCTTGGGTGACAAAATACGATAATGATTTGCGAGCACAGTTGGTTCCCTCTTGCGCAATGAAATTTTGCCAATAATTAATGTTCACCGCTGAATATGGAAAAAAAACTTTTTTTAGCCTCGGTAAAGATGAGACTGATTTTTTGATCGGGTCTGACATCTCACGGTGGATTCCGCATGGTTATTTCCTCAACCGCTCCTCTTTTCTTTAAGGCTCCAAACAGCTATGATGGAGAACTTAACATTAAAGGCTTGACGCCCTTCCAAGATATGAGAAATAAGATCGGTCATTCGTCTTAATGCCTCTGGTTATCACGATAAAAAACCATACAATTCAGCTCCGACAGATAAAAGCCGCGGCCATGACTACTCCCGTAAAATACAAAAGAAAGTGACCCTGAAGGTATTTTATATTGCTTGCGAATAAAGCCCTTGGAAGTAAAGGACAGCGAAAAACACAACTATTCACCGGGTGTCTAAACTGAGAATCCGAATAACCTAAATCAGTATGTACCTATATTCGTAGAAGAGGAAAACTTACAGCCACGCTATATTTCCATGCTGTTTATCAGATTGGAAATTTTTGATTCGTACCGTTTTCTATCTTTACATACACTGTATTTGATGATTATAAAAACGAGGCAGTGTGGTAAATATAAAAAATCCCTATTAACGGGAGTTCTGAAGAATTGTTGCCATAAGTGACTTTAAGTTTCTTTTTCAAAGTACCTTGGAATAGGTCGATTTTTACAGCGAGTGAAAAGAGAACACCCAACTTTTCAGTATTATTTTTTCTTCGATAAATTATTGAATTGTGTAGAAACCGAAAGAGATTTTACCGTATCTACTTGGAGTCGACGACGAGAGACATCCGACAGAGGTTCGCCATAAATCGTATAATGGCTGGCCGCGAGTTTTTTTTGGTTCGCCTTGTTGCTTTAATTTTCCGGATGGCGTCTCGATACCTATGTAGTGATATATTACGATCGTTAAAAAAATTAAAACCTTGAAAAGTATTTTTTTCCAAGGAAAATAGTGGATATATAATTAAGGTGAATAGTTATTTGCTATCCTAAATGTTTCTATTTCATCTACTCCTAGTTGGTATAGGTATTGATAGAGTGATTACTTTGAATCTTTTCGTTTGTTATTTTTTATGAAAAAGTGGGAGAATTTAACTTAAATTTAACTTAAAATTGTTCACAGTAACACGTAGCTGAGGCAATTAAAAATAATTTTTTTAAGTATTAATTAATTAAAACATTAATTAGCGTAGTGAAATCGCCTTCATGCTTAGATATAGAAATGAAGCAATTGCGATCAGTAAATTTTAGAAAGTGTCCCATAGTGAATCATTAAGCCTACGCTTTTATTTTTTCCTATTTTGTTTATCATTAGGTGCGAAATGAAACTTTAATAAGCATAATGAGAACTTTCATGTTTACCTCATACTTATGCAGGATAACCTATATCTCGCCGTTAACTGCAAAAGTTGATGAATTCAGGAAAACTGAAGGTTCAGTATTAAGAATATGCATTGGTTAGGTTTGGAAGTTTTTGATGCCTGATTAGATGGACATTTTAACTACGGGCATTCATGAAGTCGCTTTTTAGAGGTTTTCTCATTGCATTACAACCCAACATCTGAAAAATATGATCACATGTTATCCTAAATTCAATATTCATGATCTGAAGTCCAAGCTCGGTAATATATTGCAAGAAAACACAGCTTCTTCCAAAACAAATACGCTAGTAAAAAGAACTAAGTGACGCAAGGAGTATCATACGTTGATTGATATCGATGTTTGCAATCGATTTCATGCGTCGCGTCGTCGGCTAAGAATATTTAAATGCTCCAGTCAAGTTCAGCACGAATCATATTTGAAGTAATCGGTGGTAATAGGATGGCAGGATTTCCAATGTGCCACATTGAGCAACATTATACTACACATCCAGCTGTTTCCAGGTGGTCTCGTAAAACAAAACTCGTCGGCACCTTCAATCCAAAGCAAACTGAAAATTCTTTCCTGCAATTCGGTGGAAAATGAATACTCGATTCAAATTAGTTCGTGCTTTAAGGCTATTTTCCCATGCGTAAGTTTTTGGATGGACTCGGGAGTCATTGGCAACAAAAAAAAATACTTTACACCATATATTCCGCCCCGGAGCCAACCAATTAATGAGTTGATATCTCGGGTAAAACTTGCTCGATTGCTCCACTCCTCCCCTCCCCTCGCTTGCTCCCTCCCTTATTTTTTTTTTCGGAAGAGAGAAAACAATCCGACAGCTAATTTAGCGACGTTCGCGGAATTTTTTTGGAAAAGTAAATCAACATCCGCACCAATTGGTAATAATAAAAAAAGGCTTGTGTTTCACGGTGGATCAAACTGCGTAATATGTATTTGCTTTCCGCAAGGACAAAAGTTTTGTCAGACGGAACTTGGTTTTTCTGGGAGTGTTTAGCTGGGAAAACAAATTCGCCCATTCATTGAGGGCTTCAGGATGTTTAAATGGGCGATTTCCTTCCTCACCCCCACCGGTCTCTTGCACGTGCTCCATTGCGAGACAGTTCAGCTGGTATTCTCAATTATCCCTCTATTACCAATGTGATGAATGTGTGAAAATAAACGATGCATATCAGCATCATCCTCGCAGTGGCTGCTATTGAGGGAGGGCTGTGGGGCGGAACCTTCCTCATTTGAAAGTATAGTAAATAAAACTTGAAAAACACGGGTTATTACTTAATGATAAATAAAGCATTCAGGAAATAATTAAGGATATCGTTTTTGAAATCTCAAGACAAATAGATCTACTTACAAAAAACGTAGAGAGTTTCTAGGATAGGGACTCCGCAATCAGGCATGCATTACGTCGATCGTGTTTTTGGAGGTGAGCCGCGCGGCGTTTATGTCTGTGAGTCCGGCGTGACGTCAGCTCAGCTAGTAAATTTATGGCGAGAGGGGCGAGGGGGTCGGATGGGGTAATCTCTGTTTCCGATGGAGCTCCGGGCTGAGATACACAAAAACCCCGAAGGAACGCATACTATTTAGCTCGTTGCACCTATTCTTCAGCGTTTTTCCGTTTTGGTAAGTACGCGCTTGAAGTTTAACCGTCGTATTCTACGTGCCAATATTGATCGAGATCAGTTGAGTTAATTATGCGCTGAATTTATGATTCAAAATCATTAACATATTCACGTGCCTTCATACAATCCGTTTTCCTGTACTGCAGTTGATTTAACCAAATTTCGAATATCTTAGTTTAAAAAAAACTGTCGACAGAAGTTGAATTTGTGCAAATAAAAGATTCTTTAGTCCCTCAGCATTACGATTAGTTTTACATTAATTGTTGTCGTTGTCCAATAAGCGATCAAGGCACACTTAAATCTCATCTTTATGTATAGAAATAGTACTTATGCACCGAATTTGAAAATTTCCATCCGGTGGAGGATATTTTTTGACAGATGCTTTTTCGTAACTTCGTCAAGAGCAGTCTTTTCTGTTGATTTTGAAAACAAGGAAACAAAGCCTTCCAAAAAGATAGATATATATTTATTGCTCATTGCTGCAACTGTCTATAATCAAATTTTCTTAAGGTAATAACAATCAAGGAAGTAATTATTTTTATATGCTGATTCTATTCGAGGTTGGAGAGCGACATTTTGACAGCTCATGGCATGACAAGACAAATCATGACTACTGCAATATCATCACTTTCAGCCATCAACTTTTTAGGGGTTGAACTAACATTAATTATTTTCTAACTCACAAAAATAGCCCCGCTAACACCGTGTGCAGTGTGATTACTTGGTATGATGAAAGAAAGTCTTTGAAAAAGAGGTGTGTGGTATAATTTTCACAGTTAATGGTGGCCGCTTCTCATTCAGTGGTCATTTTTTTGTAGCTGTGATATTGGAGTCACGTTTGTTTTAAGTCAAATATTTTTCTGAGACTGAATTAAAAAATGCTGTCCGTTTATCATGCTGTCATCCTGGGAAATTACAGGCGGCACAGGGAAATGAACTGGTCCCCCTACCCTTGTGTGTGAATTTCACTCGGCGTTGGGCTTAGTATGGCTGAGCTCTACCTAACCAACCTTCGGGTTAATTACTGTGATTTTTTTTCTATTTATTAGGGTAAAATTATTGTGAACCCCGACAAGAACTAAACGATTTGTATCCATAGTCGTACTGAAATCTCATGTGCATCAGTGGCTATATCATACCTATCTTGACTAAATATTACAAAAATTATTTAATAGTTTCACAAAATTCGACAAGGATTTGTGAATCATTTCCACAGATCACATGACTACTTCTGTAAGTGAACGGTGATTTTCAGCATTTGAAAAAATGAAAAAAAAATTCCCGAAAAACTATGAAAGAAGAAACACTGCACTTTAGCAATGAGCTCTATAGAGAAAAAAACTACTCGTGATTCAAAATTTCAACAAGTTTATAATCAACCACTTTTCTTAGCAGGAGAGGCGCATGGATTTACCCTTAAAAAATCAATCAAGGTAAGGTCAGCAAATAACACTTCATTTCAATAGCTCAGACATAGTGCAAAATAATAACCTACTCATATAACTAAATGAAATTCTTTTCTCACCTTCAGTAGTATCTTTCAACCCATGACCCCCCCCCCTCCAACTCCCTACAACCCCTCCGACGCTAAAACTCACCTGTCACTACTGAATTTTAGGTAATCAGTCTTAAAAAGATGCCTTTGGTAAATCCCTGAAAAATAACATGCATCTCATGGGCTTCAAAGAGCGTCCTCCAAAGCCAAAACTGTATTGGCTTCTGAGTAATTTCTCTTTTGAATTTTTCATCTTGTTATATTATTAATTTCTTCTAGCCCACCTCCTTCATAACCCGCCTTTATTCATGTCGTTCTAAATACCAATTCTCTTCCACCCTTTGCCCCTCTTATCGAACGCTCTTCTTCCTATCTGGAAATTCAACGCCCAACTACCTCTCATTATCTGCGCCTTCCTAAGGGTTGATTATTGTAACTTTTAAAATATATTTTCTATTGTTTTTATAATTTTGCAGGTGTTCCTCTCTTATGAACTAGATATATTATGGTTCGTAAGCGCACTTTGTCAAAAGTATTTATTAAGTCAACAAAGCAGAGAAATGGATACCTATTATACCTACTCCAAAGATTTTTCTTTTAGCTGTTTCAAGACAAAGATGCCATCGACATATGGTCGTCCATTTCGGAACCTTCGTTGATCTTCGCCTAAGTTAATCATTTACTTAATTTTCTTCGTTATTATTTTAGTTGTCAATTTTACTGATGTGTTGAGTAGATTGATACCACGATAGTTTTTATGGGCCGCTTTTATTTCCTTTTTTTGCAGAGTGGTATGATATACTCGTTTTCCATTCTTCAGGTCTTTTTTGGAATCTTGCCATTTTCCTTATTAGCATCGTCAATTCTTGAGTCAAGAACCTGTCCCCCATTTTTTAGAAGCTCATTTGCTGTGTCCTTTTTATTGGGTTATTTTCAGTTTTTTTAAACGTAGTTACTGCATTTTGAGTATCTTGTTGTTCGAAATTAGCTTCCTCTTCTTTTGCAATTTCCACCTCAAGTGTTTCTTTGAAAGGCGTTTCTTTGAAAGGCGTTTCTTTGAAAGGCGTTTCTTTGGCAAAGAGGGGTTTCATATTGTTGATCCATTAATGTTTTCTATTTGTTTTGCGCCTATGAATTTCTTTATCATGGGATTAATCATCATTTCACATCAAGGGAAGATAATGCAAAGTGAATAAATGACAGGAATGTTGGAAACAAATTTTAAATGGGAAAAAGCACGGTACAAAAAAGTTGGAGTGGAGAATGACGTTGAGGAGGGCCCGATCCTGAGGTCAGTTTCATGAAGCAATAAATGACCTGCTCGGGAGCAAGGCCTCCGGATCGATTATGTTACTTCCTACTTATACTGAAGGGGAGACTTTAACCAAAATCAGATATAAGATAATTTGTAGCATGCACTTATCTGGAATAATATCGATGGACTTAGCGTGGAACATCATTTTATTTATGCCCCAAAATAATGTATCAGGTGAATATGTTAACGATCTGATAATGAGACTGACCGAAGTGGAAGAAAATGGGACGAAAAACGACTCAAAAGAGGGGTCCAAAAAATAATGTTGTTTACAGAGAAGAGAACGGAAAACAATGTCAGCAGGCATGCGTTGAATTATTGAATACGGAGAAAGCATTCGATAATGAGGACTAGAATACAATGGCGTTGTACTTATGATCCTGAGCGAAAGGGTAATATCTCATTCATGACAGAGGTGTGATCCACACTCAGCATATAGAATAGGTGGCTGTGATTAATCATTGACTCATCGGTGAAGAAGCGAGAGCATGGAATGGAGCAAGACAAGGATGTGCTCACCCATTATCTTCTACTCCTAAATTGGAAAACCAATGAATAAAATTGAAGTAAATGTTGCGGAAGTGGACACCTTTGCCAAAATAAATAAGCATGGTGCGTTTTGCCGACGATAGGTATATCTGTGTTGGAGGTAGAGGAATGGATTTGAAGTGGATACGTGTAAGATAAGTAAATGAAGCCGAGAAACTTGAAGACAAAAAAATAAAAGACATTGGTTTGCGGCAGAATCAAATTAAATTAAATTAGTTTTTATAGCCACAGCGTCAATAGCACAGTACGGTAGAAGAGCATGAGGCAACATAAACAGAAAACTGGGAAAGAAAAATATGGAAAAATTGGGAGGGCATTGTTATTTTGGAAGTTGAATCAGTAACGCTGTTAGAAGCGAGAAGGAAAAAGGAGATTATCCATGGCAAAGAGGGCGTTCTATCAAAAGGAAACTCTACTAACAAAGAACAAGATCTCTGAACATCCCTTCAAACGAAATGGCGGGCGGAGATTGGTTTCATTTTTTCGTGGAACGGCACCCCGAATCGTCCATTAGGTGAATAAACCTGAAAACCTAGAAATTGTTTATTATTGGTCAAAACGTATGTTAATCAAGGTTCAAACGCAAGATGAACCTGATTGTGTATTCTGCCGTGGTGGTTTACCAATGAAAAATAAGTCTCCAAGTCTGGTTCCCCTGAAAGTTACTCTCGAGCCATGTAGCTATGTGTCTATGAAGGACGTTTGAGCGTGTCTCAGTGATAGTGGCTATCTGTTGTTGATTCGTGAGAATGTATCTCTCAGTCTTTAGCCTTTAAATGAAAAAGAATTTAGGATAAATGCCGTGTTGAAATTCCGGCAAGAACCGATGTTTGCTTGACAGGTTCAGAATGAGTAAATGAGAAATCTTTATTCTAAATGCCTAAGCTTATTTAACAAACAAAGAACACCCGGATAAGCAATTGTCACTCTTCACGGTAACTGATCCCCCATCTTGATCTTGCACATCAGTTGCGATAGTTGATGTGTATGAGAAATTAGTTTTCCTTTGAAGTGTTGAATTTACTCCCGGATTTTTTTTAGGGAATATATCTTTAATAAACGTTTCGACCCATCATATCCATTAGAATAATCCTTTTTACCATATGCTCATGGGAAAATCGGTTTTACGGCAAATAAAATATTTTTTCTGTTTTAAACGTGATGATTATGCATCTTGAAAAAAAATCTTAAAAATATTTCCAAATTGGAAATTTATAATTATTTGGAAAAGCAGACCTAAATTTTCTCGGTCTACCCTACCCAAATAGGTACTTGGCTGTCTTCATCTAAAAAACACCACAATGCATCATAAAAGACGAAGATCAGTTCAATCATTTGTGCCTTTTATATATGTACCTGTCATGGACATGATGAATTTATCTTTTCTCCAATGAAAATTATTTATAAAAATCTATATTAGTCATGAAATTCTTCCAAATAAAAATGCTATAGCCAAATGCGCAATTAAATAAAACCCATTCATCTGGAGAGTGGACGTTTTCGGTTTCAGCATTTAACTCACTATACACCTGCTACAACTTCACCATAGTTTTTGGAATCTGCGGAAAAGCGTGGCCGATTTTCTCTTGGGATACTTATTAAAATGGATGCGATGAGTAAGAAGGGCTCATTTTGGTCGCATTGCATTTCTTTCCCTATTACGTAACATGCCTTCTCGTTCCTATCTTATCAGCCACAACAAGGGAGGAGCAGGTGCGGCAGAAAGGAGGGGACACAGGAGGGGGCAATGACGTAAAAGGGAGAAGGATGAGTGAAAAGGAGGTGATCCCCAAGTTGGTGCTGAACGGGCGTACGACGGCGCCGTCAGAAAGAGTTCAAGTTGTCTGGTTGAGTTGAGCCTGGAAATGTGTTCAAAGGATCTGAGTGCTTGAGGACCACCCTTCTGCATCGGTGATGCATTGTAAGCTCACGGAGGAATATGGTCTTCATTGCATAGGAAGTGATGAAGGGGGCTACCGGCATAGCACCTCGACGTGCCGCTGTCCAAGGACAACCTACGGTGAGTAAAACATTCACATTTGCCTAATGTCTAAGTTTCCCCTTAAGGATTGGAAGTTTTCTAAGTTCAATTGGATGTTGTCCAAAGTGCCGTCGATTGCGCGTATAATAATTTAAATCTAAACAAACTACAGCCTTCTAACCGGAGTCCGATAGGTTAGGGTGAGTTTAGTAGAACAAAACGTGTATTTAGCCTGACGCGGCACAAAATTCACGTATTGAAGATAAGATTTGGCGTCCAAGGGTCTACTGGTTTCAAGAAATCCCACGTCTTGGCTTTAGCTGCTGATCAGCAGAGGTATCGCCCGGGTTTTAAACCAGTACCTATCCTCCGCTCTGTAACCGAAATAAGTGGGGCAGAATGTCATTAAATGGAGTGTCTCATAGAAAAATTTATGGGAATTGGATGCTCCACTAGTCCGCTATTCCTTTTTATTTTTTAACAGCTACAGAAAATGAATTGGCGGGCCTGCTCCTAACTTCTTTTGCAGTCTCGATGATCAAAAACTAAAGGAAGTGGACACATTAAAATCTGAATTGGGTATTGGGCAGTGAGTTATTGTTTTGTAAATATGTTTTTATTTGTCAAAGAAAAAATTGGTATCCTTTGCACTAAGTTCAGAAAGTATAAGAGGTGCTAAAGATTGATGTATGTATATATATATTGAATGTTTATATATATATATATATATATATATTATATGTTTATATATATAAATGTTTATATATATATATATAAATATTTATATATCTACTGTGTTACTC
>LYUA01000103.1:895255-908763 GCA_002093875.1 Calopteryx splendens
GACCGGAGGCCGAGCGGGGGCGGCGTAGCGGCCTCGGCGGCCGCCCCTGAGGGTCCCCTCTCGCCCGGAGAGCCCTCTCCGCCCCCGCTCGTCGCTCCCCCGTCGCCTCCCGTGGCGTGCGCCCCGCCCTCCGCCCCGGCCCACCCGCCTTCCGGAATGACGGGGACCAAGGTGGGAGGCCACGTGGGTCCGAGGCACACTATCGACGCCATCCTGGGTTTGAGCGGAGCGGCTGCTGACGGTGAGGGAGGGAACCTCTGCATGGTGGACAGGAGGGACAACGGAGCGGTCGGCAGGATGGAGTCCTATATCGGTGAGGCTTTAGGGATGCATGTGATTTTCTGTTTTATCCGTTCAATGGTTGTGGTGAACGTGCGACGCAGTGATTTCGATGCGGGCTCAGATGAGCGTCGGATTCGTGTTATGTCTGCCTGTTTGTCTCAGTGATTACTTAGCTACTATCTCGCCGTCTTAGTGTTTTCTATGTTATATCCTCTTTTAAAGACGTCAGAAGTGAACTGTCACAGGCTTCGCCATTTTTATAATATTTTGTCCTATTTCAACTTGCCAAATCGGAGTGCAGGTCTATTTTGAGGGTTTTTGCTGAATTCTGTATTTTGCAATGATTCATTCGCACTGTATTGTAGCTGTACTATACTATACCTTGCTTGCAAACTTTTTAAATATAATCGACTCGTCACTTTGCTATTCCATTTAGATTAAGATTCCTAAGTGTATCTATCATCTCTCCTCCGCATTATGTGCTATAGAAATTTTAACATCCGGTTTAATTAATTAAATATCATAAAATGCTGTATTTTTTATAGCATTCTGTTGCTTTAAAATTGAAGTTAATGTATAGTGATCAATGTGCATGAGGGATAATGGTGAGAGCAAATGTAAGCTTGAAAATTGAAATATGTCATTTAAGCGATGAAATACTGCTACGTACCGTTCACATTAAACATTGATCAAGCTGATATTTCACGCATGATGAGGGGAGACTCGCGTGTATTGGATCGGCGCCTAAATTGGACAATGGAAGTAAAACCGAAGTTTCTGTTATTAAACGCCGTCTATCAATTGTGTAATGAACTGCTTTCTAAAATAATTTGGCCCATATTTACGGAGCGTTATCAACAGATTATTTTGTGTGGTGGTATTCAGTTTTTTTCCTGTTTCGAGGCCATCTTTCATCAATAAGCTAAGCCATATTGTCATTTAATTGCAAACTGTTTAAATATTGATGCACGTGTCTTGATTTAGGCCTTAAATTTCATGCAATAATTTCCGGGTGCTTGGGCATAAAATGAATGCTTCCAATGTTTTTATTCAAAATGCACTATTGCCTAATTTGCATACTGATGTCTTTCCTAATTTGAGCCGGCCTGTATCTATTAACAAACATACACTTATATTATACCTACACTAACAATAAAATAGGTACTTTAAAAAACAATGCATACGCTGCCCTAAATGTTCCAAAGCTACATTAAACGTGACGCTGAAAAAAATCCATGTGCAAATGGCGAAATAAGAAATTCTAGAAGAAGCCCAGTGTTTTCTACTGATACTTAGGAATGGAAAATGAACTATTTTAGCACCTTTTGAAGTTCAAAGAGACTTAAAAAGCTTAGCAATCCAATACATAAGGAAGCTAGCGGACGAAAATGCAGAGCTTCAATCATTTGTGTGCTTCAATTTCAACAAAGGAAATTGTATAGCTTTTTCAAGGATTCCTTGAACCCTTAAATTAGTTTAGAATAACAATGATACCACTTGCTGCATACCTATGCTGCAAAACCAGAACACAAACTACTAGATCAGAACGTTTATTGGACACAAATGAAATTAAAATACTGAGGATAATTCAAGGAATGATGAAACCTATGCGACGAAACAAGGTACCGCTGCAAAGTAGAGGTTAATAATACATTTATGACAGATCGATGCATGCACTGGAGAAAACAAATAAACAGAATGCAACATCACCTACTATCAAAACAAATAAAAGCAAAGAAAATATGCAAAATATGGCAAAGGAGGACGAGGAAGACCACCTAAACGATGGCTTGAAAGCTGTTCGTCATCATCCCATTATGACCTGGCTTAAAAACAGGCCGTAAACCCTGCAATTAAGAAGGAGAAGAAATTGTATGGTCGGCATTAAGTGGCCCTATCCATTTTAGCGACATCATTCAAATTTATCATTGCGGTAGCCGGAATCTACATAAATAACAAAAAAAGAATGGTGTAGATTCATTTTTCCATTTTTTTAAAAACATGTGACAAACATTTCTGTAGATTCTACAAGATTTTTCAATGTGGATGAAAGTGGATTTTCAAAGGATCAGAAGAAGTCTCAGAAGATTTTGTGCCAGAAAAGGAAAAAAATAAACGTGTTTGCTCAGCGAGTAAATACCAAAATGGTGTGTGCCTTAAAGTGTTGGGGGAGCAATACATCTCGGCGATGATTATGTTTGAGTCTTAAAATTGCTAATAGATTAGCTAATAGATCGGAGAGATTTCTGAAAGGTTAGTAGAAATATCTGAATCTGGATTAATTTCCAAATTCCTCTTTCAAAAATGGCTAAACTATTTCATTGAAATGCTGAAGCCCACCAAAGATGAGAAAGTAGGTACCTACTCCTTATACTTGACGGTCACGTCAAACTTGGGAAACATCTGGAGGCCCTGCGGCTCTACAGAGATAGGTACCATTGGAATCCGCGCACACAGCACATCTCCTTCAGCCACTGGATGCTGGATTCTTCAATCCTCGTCCGACCATTTACGGCCAATCTGTGGAGAAATGGCTAAGAGCAAATCCCGCTGTATCAATGACACAATGTCAAGTATTTCAACTTTTGGGAGAAGCGCATGGGAGAGCTGCTGCGATACACACACTTGTGAATGATTTTCGGGCAACGTACGGTCTGTTGACCAGAATGTTTTCAATGACCAGCTTTATAATGTAAACCTCAGCGGATAAGACTACCGTCGATTTATTCAAATGGAAGTGATGAGTCTCTGCGCCAAACAACTCGTGAGAAAACCTCAGTATACAATGCCTCTTATAAAAAGTCAGGGAATCCTTTTCTAAGCAAGTATTAAAATACCTTGCTCTTGCTCTCAAAAGTTATTTAACTAGATATAATTTATGCATGAAGATTCATTAAGTGGGTCTGAAAAAAGAGATTTTATACACTTGAATTTCCGATTCGAGGCGTATCACCAGATCCTCGTTAACAGTCAGACGCCTCGAAAAGAAGAAAAACAACCACCTCAAAGAAAACTTGAAAAGTAGCCCATTTACCTATTATTTGGGGAATCCAAAGAAGAAAGGAGTATTTAGTTGGATCTGCAAGAAAAAATGCCTCTAATATTGAAAATAAAATCCGGCCAGGATGCTTAAGTTGATATGACAGGACAAATAGGAGGATAGGGCAAAACGCAAATGCTATTAGCGATTCGCAAACGTTCTGCAATTTTTGTAATGGATGACGGCAAGTGATGATCCAATGCATTAAATGGTAAGCTTGGTATCATTCAGAATATTTAGGGGTTGGTAAAGGTATTTAAAAAATTTATTTTTGAAAATAGTATGCGATTAGTGTACTTATTACTACTTCTAATAAAAACTCGTGCTCCAATTTTGGAGCCATGTGATCTTATTTAGGCGATGCATCCCAATTTGGACTGATTGCACTGACTTGGTGAATGATTTCTATTTTGTTTTTTTTATCAATGACAGTCTACCGGTTAAGGTAGGTTTTAATAGGTATTTATGTGTTTGAAGCGAATTTTAAGTAACCGTGGCAGTCTCTAAATAGTGGAAATTTAGGATTACCTATGATAATGAAAGTAAACAGTAATTTTCCTGAGTTTTACTGGGTACAACGCGCTACAGTGCTAATGGATCATCTTCAGATACAATACATATATTATAAGAAATATACTTATAGCTATTTTTTGTAGGTACCTACCCAGAAATAATGACGAAAAGTGAATCATTTAATGAACGAAAGTATTGATATTTGAATTTCAATATTTATATGTTCGTCTTATGGCTACTCACTCGACATAGTTCATTCAAGGGTAAATTCAGGGTACGGATTTCAAGGTGACGACTAAGTAATTTTCTCATACCTACGCTGACCTCTTCCATAAGGCCTCCTTTGCACCTAGAATGCGCGTTTGAGCTCTAATAGAGCACCAGGGACGCTAAGATTTGTGAAGTATTCGTAATTGGAGTTTTCAGCAGGCAGTGAAATTAGTACAGTGTTCAGTAATGCAAAAGAATTAATATTGTGTGAACCTAGGCCATCGACGAGGCTTTCGGTGTTCTGTAGGCTAAGAAATTATAACTTTATAGATTTTAGTTGGTGCGTACTTGTGGTGGATCCCATTTTTTGACGCACGAAATTAGTGTTCAATTTTCCAGCTATATTTTCTATGATTGCAAAAGATTCACATCTCGTTTGCAAAAAATGAAGTCATGGGCATCATTTAGCAGCATTCCAAGTAATGGTTCTGGTCCATTGATGATTATTTTGTTGGAAATAAAAAGGCGGGTACATTTAGGTCTCTGTCTGTTCCTTCTCGTGAAAGTATAAGTACACAGAAAATGGAGTTCGTCTACTGAGGCAGAAGGGTGACCGATCTTTACAGGAGGCGAAGTATCTCGGAATTAAGGATAGCTGCATCGTTAAACGCGCATCCTCGTAATAAAAATGGTATTGAAGATAAATTCAATGAGAGTTCACTTGGCGACTCGGTGAAGATGAATAAATATGGAATCTGAGATGAAATATATTCGTGGATAAAAAATGTTTGAATAATTTTAGAATGAGAAAAAATGCCTACAAATATGAAACATAGCTTTTCTTTCACCATAAACATATTCGTCGGCACAAAATACGTCGGCATCTTGGTATCCGTGTAGTATGTTGAATTTTTACTTTTTGAAAGTTCATTTTTTTAATAATTCTGCAATTTTTCTTTTTGAAGCCATTCACCCGCCAATGTGCTTGCTAATTATGATAGGTATTTTATGATAAATCCTATGGGCGGTTGACACAGCTTTCCTCTTGGGTCTCCTTTCTAATCTCTTCACTCTCTACATACCTATGCTCGCTTTGCCTTGCATCACTTTCATAATGCATAACAATTGGGATCTCCATCTGTATAAGAAAAATATGCTTAGTTTAGATATTACCGGGAAGTCTAGCAGTACCAATCATTTAGTACCTAAGACCCGTTACAGTGGTCTAAAATGAAAAGAAACGCTTGTAATTTAGAAATATGTACCGATTGGTCAGTGCACATTAGGTATAACCATACGCTGTTTAATACCTTAGGTACATTTATTTTTGTTATGTACTTTGCTGAGGTTTTACAATTCATGATTAAGATCATTAGCAATGGAGGAAGCTTGAGGAATATAGCAAGCAGATAAAGAATGACGAAGAAGATTTTTTATCGGAAGAAACCGCTGCTAACAGAAAATGGTACTAGCTCAAATAAGGAAGAGGTTCATAAAAACGTAAAATGGAGTTTATTTTTCTATGATGAGACATGAAAAATGGTAGGGGATAAAAGAAGATTATGGATGCGTTAGAAATGGAAATGTGGTGCTACAAAAGAATGATGAGTATAAAAGGGATTGAAGTTCTTCGAAGCGAGTGTGAAGTTGCGTGTGTGAAGTGAGCGAGTGCAGAACGCTTACGCGAAGAAGAAGGAAACTAATCAGTCACATTATGTGGCACGATAGTTTACTGAACGCCATAATTGAAGGAAGCGCTGAGGAAATAACTATAGAGGAAGGCCAAACAAGAATTACAGTGAGCAGGTGAAGGAGGATGGAAGTTCAAAAATGATGAAGAAATGGAAAGATTGGCAGGTAGCTCGATAAAACTTGGACAGTTGCTAAAAGCCAATCATCGGATTGATAAACTGTGTCAATGATGGCCTTAGCTGAACAATTATTGAATACTATCTCCTATGGGTGGGTGGAAAAATGTGGTATGGCTATTTATGCAGTGTAGAAGGTGATTTATTTGTTGCATACATTTGCAGAGACTTTTCAGAGCGATAGCAATGTATTGTATCTATTGTACGCCCACCTTGTACAGCAAAACTAATGAGGAAACCTTTTTTCCGAGAAAAATCGACAGTGTAGATCCATACTAACATACATGGTCTAAATGATAGTGGTTTAGGGTTTATTAAATAAACAAAAAATGAATTTCGAGTAAAGAAGTACCTATTCGCAAAAAATTGCATTTTTCTGTTGCCTTGAAGCTTATTGCCCTATGTAAAACCAATTTCAGTCTGGTTCACCCAGGTTTTAACTTTGACTGAATTTATGTGAGAGAGAATAGAGAATGTTGACGCATATGTTGCTCTAAAATGCCCTCTATCCATCTCATATGCACTTTGAATTATCTTATTTAGACTTAATTTAGGTGCAGCGCATACCTAATTGAATAAAGTTGAAAAACCACAATTTTGACTTTAATCGCTTAATAGTGCATGGCTTGGTTTAAGCATACCTCTCCAGTTATTTGCAATTACTTCCGTCATCCAATTGAATTTGAAATTCAAGAGACTAACCTTTGTTTTCCAGAGGAACAAACAATATTTCATACGCTGGAAAATATATCACAAGGCAGACTTCAATGGGTCATGCACAGGTCGACCTGAGCTTCACTGAGGATTTATTGATGCAATCGCCAGGCCTAGGTTTCAATGTGGTGACAATTCTCTCGAGCTCATCGGGATTCTCTAGGGAATTTTTTATAGTGGTCAAAAATGAAAAGCAACTTTTCTGTCCAATTGAATGACGGTTGAGTAAAAACGGACTCGAAAAATGTCGAGGCAAAATTAATGACAAAAGCCTTGAATGATTTTATCCTTACCTAGCTCGTGCTAATCCTATTTTGTGTAACCCGGCATAAATAAACTCACTCTTTTTTTTCCCAACATTGATCCACTTACCACTTTCCTCAATTATTAATCCAAGATCAAAAGCCATGACTACAATGCTCTTGGTTTCAAAATAATGAACTTATAAAAAGCAGAATTTAAAACTATGGCATTTGCTTGGGTATCAAGTTTAGAAATAATTAGTCGACGCATAAATTATGCAACTTATTTCTAAGAAGTCAAAACAATAAATATCATCAATATAAGTAGGAAGTGAAGGATAATATATGTTATAAATGGAATAAGTCAAGATAGTTTCAACCCTTTTCGTCTAAAATTCTGTAATTATAAGCCATAGCAGGTGCCTACTTCTTCTAACGATGAAAGAATGCCATTTTTCTGCTAACTGCATTAGGGACACGATAACAGCACAATTCTTACAGCAAAAAGATCACTGGGTCACATCGGAGAAGATTTCGTTCCACTTTCATGCAATGCTACAGATATTTTTTTCAGTCAACTTTTTTCAACGGCTTACTGGATTTTCCATCCATTTTCAGAAAACAATTTGATTTAGTACGACACTTCACGCAACGATAGGGGAAGAGCTTGTTCGACTATTTTTAGACATTGGTTTTATCACTACTTTATATGCTTATATTAACACTACCTACTAATATTTCTCACACGTGTACTTAGTGCTATTCTGCATAAGTTTTAGGTTAGGTATTATTATTTTTTGTTTCACATAATACTTCTGCAAACGATGGGGCTTAGCATTACGGGGAAAGTGTTTCCATTTTGTGATGTTAAATAGTGGTATTTATGTTATCAGAATTTAAACAATATATAAGAACACGTGAGAAAGTGTCTCCTTGCTTTAACTTTCATGACTTGGCCATTTGATATACCTAAGTTAATGATTTTAAAATTGATAACTTCTTCAAAATTTCCACAAAAAACAGACTCATATCACTCAACATCAGCTACCAACATCATGGTTGGGAATAGCTATGAAAAAATTCGAACACAAGTCATTTTAAGCAATATTCATCTTATTTTCCGAATGGAAAATCTCCGAGTCAATATGCCGATGGCTCTAGGTAATCATTTCTTATTTTTAAGGAAGTTAAGTAGGTATATTGTAGGTATATCCAGTATTTCGATTCAAGGAAGAATCAAAGCATTTTTTTTTATTTTTAGGGTAAATGAATTATCTATAGGGTTAAGTATATCATGGTAAAATTATCATCTAATACCTATGTTGTTTTGGAACAGCCTACAGGTAACAGTTACTCGTATTTACATGCCTATTTAAATTGCGTGATTACACTTAGGCCTGTTTTCGCTCTGTTTTACGATATGCGTACTGTTTTATTGATACTCTGCCTTCGCCTTTACTAGGAGAAAGTACACTATTGAAGAAATATGAGGAAATAAAATTATCCTATGCCTAACGCAGCGATTATATTTCATCATTTTATGGCTATTTTATGCGTAATTTTTCCTAATTTTTGAAACAGTTAATACTTAGTTACATATATTATTGGTGTTGTAGATTAAAGATAAAGAAGATAATTCTAATCGATCCTGGAGTCACAAAGTTGATCAGATAATGATAATTAGAGATTTAGAATTATCTAACTAATGAATGACTTTATTTTTGCTGAAGGTAATAACGAGTCGTAACTTAATTATCGCATCAAACTTCGAAAAAAATCAACAAGCACATTTATGGTGGTATCCGACCCAGTTTATTATCTATAATATCTAAAATTATAGCTTAATATAAACTTATTAGCATATCGATTCATGAGGTAATCCGATAAGAGCATCCTCCTTAAAAGCTTGTAGTCCTTCGCAGTGCTCTTGCATAAGCAGTGGCCGCCTGAGGAATGCCCGAGTGTTTATTTACGTTTTCACTTTCATTCCGAAGGACTGGCGAGCGCAAATATGATTGCGTTTTAATATATTCATTCACGTTGCATTTATTATAATGCTAATGACAAAGGCCTCCGCGTGCATCAAAAATAAGAATGTCATAAATGATAAAAATGCGTCACAAAAAGATGTTTGGCCATTTCTCGATCCATCAATATGAGAATATGAGAAAGTAATATTTCCAATAGTTGCAGTCGATTTCAAAAATCCATTTCCTGTTAGCGCTTCAGGTGCTTGGACATATCTATTCCACTAACGGCCACCCCATGTGGGATTGATAAAACTGTGCGAAGCTGGAAGATGACCACGGAAGAGGGAGGGAGGGATCGACGGCGCCTAAATGAGCGGATTTGGAGGCTACACGGAGTGCGTGCACTGGCGCAAGTGTGCGATCCGAAACCTTATGATCCGACTCAACTCGGAGAATTTTCGAGAAGCCCTCAATCATCGCCGATGATTGCTTAATCAAATCCTCGGAGCGAATTCCAACGAGTTTCGTAACCCGACCGTCGGGGGAGCTGGTGACAGCCAGAGGGATTCGCGATTCAGGTCCTAAACGTGTCTGCGGATGTGCGGGTATCGATTTTCGCTCGAGCGTCTTCCAAGTTGTGCCATCACCGAAGGGCTCTAATCTTCATCTTGGAGTCGCCCTCAACGAATCCAAACAGCTTTGCCTCGTTTGGCGTATCGCATTTGTCCCTTTGGTCAAGTATTTATTCAGTAAAGGATTTAAAGAGATGTTTTCCTTGTGTCGGACGCGTATATTATGGAAAGATTTCATAATAATTGGAAATATTAAGTTTTTATTATTTTTATATGGTATGATTTTTAGGCGACACTAAAATGAAACTTGCACTTATGCTATGAATAGCATGCAAAGTATGTCTTAATAATAGAAATTGATTAAGGTAACCGTATTTGGTGAGACGTACAGAGAGGTAATCATAATCAAATCAAAATTAAAACACCCTTTTCCACAAATTTTATGGAACGCACAACGGGTTTTAGGTATTCAATTTATCATCATGCACAAATTGGTACCTGGTTGACATACGTTGTAAGTTCAATTCATTATGTGTAGTTAATAGTGCGCTTTTGCTTCAGTTTGATTAAAACCAATTAACTTTAAAGAAAACTAGTAAAAATAAAACACTCCATACAAAGAACAGAAAATATTATTTACACTAGCGTTCTGTCATTGGCATATTTTAAAACTATAATGATCTATAATGATGTAGCTATATGGACTGAATGACAATTTTCCCAGGGTTTTATATATTTTCATCAATTTATCTAATATCTTAATTTATCTGGAATTCCTCTTCCGTTGACATTTATCCCTCCATGTTTTAGAATTTAAGTTTTTTCAGTCTTTTCAACAAGTAATGATTCTCATTCCCATCCGACCATTCCCCCAATGCCCTCGATGGCAGCATCTCTTGTCACAAATATCTACGGTCCAGTTTCCTCATAGTCCATATTTATGCATGACATACTTAACGCTATTCTCAATTTTATTAGCTTTATCCTTAATCCAATATTCATTTCCCTGTTCATCGTAGTCCTTTTCTTTTAATCTTAATCAAAATCTTAAAATTTAATCTTCCTCTTTTCCATTACGTTCCGATTGGCTCCAAAAAAAGGGATCGTTAAAAAAAATATGAGGAACGTTATAAAAAAATACTTAAAATACCAAAGAATGAGCAGTAAATTGAGAATTGAAGTGCATGGAACCGAGTGGATATAGAAAGTATAAACAGACAAAAACGATATGATCCCTCCCATGTAATTTTCTTCGTTAATGCTTAGTCTCCTCAGTCCCCTCTAATGATGTTGTCCGGCATGTAAAAACTTGTGCAGAATACATCAAGCGCGTGCACAGAGTGAACCCGCTGATTTGTTTCTCTTGCCTTTCTCAGTGCTTATTATTTCAAGCCTCATTACGCGAGCAATATATATTCCGTTCCATTTTATTTTCAATTGAGCATTTATCTCTTTCCCATTATCTTTGTTAACGGAACATCCGGTCTGTTCGAGTAAATGTGTGCCCTAACGGTCAGCTACTGGTCAGTAAAAATACAAGGGAAGACTAAAATGGCTACCGGGATGATTTTGTTGGCAATCAGTCGGTAGTACCTGATTCTATAGACCAAGAGGGATTGCAATTTTTTCCATTTTTAGGTACTCCTTAGCACAATGCCATTTTCATTGCTCAAAACGATTTAAATTAGTAATCTTCGTTTCTCTATTTACGCATTTATCAGCGGAGAACTTGCTCAGTGTTGCTTTGAAAATGTGTTACGGCACTTAGTGCTAAGATCGACGTCATGATCCAATTGTTGGTACCTTTTGGTGCAGTGGAGTAGGTATAGTGCTTAGGAACCGTACAAGAAACTTACGGCCATCTGTATTTTCATGGAAATTTTCCCAATTCTATTAAAAACAGTTTCAAAAAGCCATTAGTTGAACTTTACCTTACACTTTACTCTCAGATAAAAGAGAATCAAACGGGCATAGATTCTGAGTCCTGATAATCCAATACCTAAGTAAAATTTGACCTTAAATTAGTTGAAGTTGCCGGTCTTTGGGTTATAGTTGGTAGGGCCTATGGCTGATTTTTTTGGTTAAGATATTTTTGAGACACGGTTTTCAATTTAGAAAATTGGGCGAACACAAAAAATAAATACTGTAAGTAGCCTACTTTCAGTGTTACTTGAACGTCATCATACCGATATTATATCTTTATTTACCTATCGTTGTGGCTACCGATTGTTTTCATGTCAATCAAGTCTCCAGCTTGATTTCAGTGAAATTTCTTAAGACCACCTGATTTTAAATTAACTTTAAGTTATTTTACCTTGAACGTAGTTATTTGCATTTAATGATGGAATATGTATGAAGCAAATATATGTAGGTATATATCTTTGTGAAATAACATTTCCTTCAATTAAAATGCGAGATTCCCAGAACACACCATTTTCCGTTGTCTATGTTTGATGTTGTTATTGTTCGCAATTGTTTTCTCACTCGATCTTCCAAATTTTATTGCTATTCCCAATTTATAATCTCTAACACTACTCTGTCCAAGGGAATATTAGGGCATGGTTCCCAACGTTTCATTAAGTAATTTAAATAAATTATCGAGTGTTAAATTCAGAGACAATTATTCCAGTGTGAGACGGAAATTTCCTAGCGTGGAATATCAGATACCTATTATTCTTGAAACGATATATTTCACTTTTAGCCACTATACATAATTATACTTATTATGCATTATGCTGCTTATCAGAACTTCTCAAAAGTTGCATGAGCGGGATGAAGGTTTTCAAAATTGGAGTATGTTTTCCGACTGAGACTGGTTAATCGAAAGCTGCGCTGGGAAGTCTTTTGTGGGATAATATTTTTAATGAAATAATCTTGAAGAAATTTCCTTGGTCGCTAAAAAAATATGGGAGGAGGCTAAAAATAGTAGCAGCTACAGATAATCTTCGCTCATCGTCCATTTAGTTTATGAAATACTGAAGGAAGCCTTTCTGTTTTCACTTGAGTATATTGCCTCCGGGGATCCGGACCGGTGCTCCAATCTCTGTTAATGCCTTGATTAAAAGCCACTGCCACGGCCACCGGGGAAGGCCTCTGATTTATTGCATTACGTTAGAGCATAAAAAAGTAATTAATATTAATTATATATCTCTCATAACTACCGTATATGTTCTCTGAAGCCCCATGGCTGTAATTAATTCTGTATAATCTTTACCCTGCCTTAATACGTTGTTCTTAGCTGTAAAAAAATAAACCTGTTTCCAATTCTTGGAAGGAAAGAATAGCTTTTTTTTGTTATGTTCGAAAGTCATTGCGACGGGAAATTTCATTAGGAGCTATTCTAATCTGATGGAACCTAATAATTGCTAAATTTAGATGCTACAAATACGAAAAAATACGCTCCCACAAAGTCGCATTAGAAGTTCCTGAAAGCGAATTTTTCAAGCGGGAGTCAAGAAGAATAAATTCGCGGCGGTCACATCATATATACGCTTGGTTGAAGATGAAAACTGTGATATTGCAATATCTCAGTGCTTACTGTAGAAGGTAACAATGGCAATGTTCGTTGTGTCCTTTATTTCTAGTCTCAATCGTTTTTTTTAGCATAAGAGATTGTTTCATCTGTGTGAGCGAGTAAGGTACCTGTTCTTGCAGACGGAGGTAAAAGGTTCGAGTCGCGTGTCCCTGCCCAAAATGGTCTGCCTTATGGTGCTGGTGCATTTTGGTCATTCTCCACGTCCCCGCAAAGCACTGAAGCATAAAATTAACGAGGTGTTGATTCAATGGATCCAATGACTGCGATGTGTTTGTCCCCTCCCCACCTCCGTCTCTCGATCCCGTTCCAATTATCGCCGTAATTGAACCAACATGGCTCTCTCAACACGGGAAAGAATCACGCGGCGCAAATGGTCCACCACGGGGAGATGTGGAGAGCCGACGGCTATAATGCTATGCTATAATGCCGCTCCCTCCCTCTCTCGAACGCCTGTGGCTCGGAGCGGACTCTGAAAGATGGGAATGGGCGTGCACGCAGTTTGTCACCAAACCGCTTTAATTTCGGGCGTTTTGTCACTTCCGCCATGGGAAAATACCCCGGA
>LYUA01000103.1:990684-1001417 GCA_002093875.1 Calopteryx splendens
GGGGGAGAACGTATGAACTTACCTGCACTTAAGAATGTGTGTTTGTGTGCATGTGCGTCTGTTGAGGTGAACGAAAGGACTCAGGGAGGGAGCTTTCGGCCTTTAGAATCGTATCTTATCGTGGCGCGCATGCTACTCGTTGCATGCTCCCGTGCTTAATTGAAAACAAGCCTTCGGACGTGATGGGGGCACGTACGCCGACCGACAACGGAGCTCCTTGGCGCGGCGGGGTGTGGTCCGCCCCGCCTACCTGCGGGCCGCCCGACGGCGTGCCTCGCCAAACGACCCGCGGTCCTCCTCCATTCGGCCGATGAATTAATCGGAGGGACTGAGGGAGGGCGGTCGAAGGACCCCCATCCGAAAGACGGGGCTCCTTCGACCTCTTTCGATGGGGGTCTTGTATGATTGAGGGAGAGGTCGTGGCCGGCTCTGCCGAAGGGACGCTGTGCCCTGTCTCCTAGAGGTGAGAGGGTCGTGGCCGACGGGGTCATCTAATTGGTTCATCTGCATCTTACCCTGCATGCCACCACGAGGGAGTGTGGCAGAGGGTTTTAGGTCACCAACCTTTAATGACATTGGTTATAATTGGCAATCCATATATTTTCCCATTCGGGAATCTCAAGTTGCTGTGCATCTTTTCTACTGCTCTGCTCTAGCATTTTGCGAGAGAAAAAGGATTCTTACATGTACCCGTTCGCCAGTCAATCTAAACTGCCCGTCATCGTCTCTAATTACCTACCAATGTAATATGGAGATCAAATTATTCTCTTTGTTTAAGTGATAGACTCGAATGATTTGTATCTATCTATCAATTAAATTTGAGCATGCAATATCAACTTGCTTCCATTGGCTATCCACCAATGCTATCCAATAGTAGTGTGACGCTCTCTGTTCGTTTTCGTATAACGATTCTTCACGAAACGGGCCGTTTCCTCTGTACCCTGTTCGATTTTGAGCCTGGGTCCTTTTACGCAGGGTCCCAAATGCTTGAAGTGCAGCCAAGATGAGCTCTAACTGGAGGGAATATAATTGATTAGACCCCCATAGGCGAAAAAATGCGGGATAGTCACCATAGGCTTGAATGAATTATCTATTCTTGGTGTAGGAGGGCCAAGGAAAAGTTTTCCCCGGATGGGGAAGTGACTTTCAACCGCCTTAGATTTGTTTTAGGGCTCCAGGTATCTTCCGCCCAAGTAAAAAGTTTGACCGGAGTTGTTGAGGGTCTAAGTGGAATATTCGGGGCCTTCTTATATAGGCTGTCAGTCATTAAATAAGTGTGTAGTTGGTATAGGTAAGGAAATTTTGCCCTTGAGGAATCGTTTTACATTAGGCTACTCTTCAATTGTTTCGGATTCTTTAGAGGAGAACTTAATTAAACAAAGCTCATATGTGATATCCAAGACTTGAGAAATATTTTCGCGATAAATATTGATTCTCTGGGTTGATGGTTTATTAAAGAAACGGGGATACGACTCCAGCCATATTCCGTGGTAAGATAAGAGAAACTAATCTTTTTGAAATTAGCGGTACGCTTCACTTTATGAACGAGTACATTATTATTCACTCCCACGTTGTAAAGATGGATGAGTACCCTCGAATAAATCGCAGGCGTAAAATTTAAAACATGCACTCATTTCCTCCCTGAACGATTCGCTGTCACAACAAAAAATGTCTAGACCAACCCGATTTTATAATTCCAGAACCCTTTTTCCAAATTATTTACGAAAGTCACCCAAAAGAGATTATTAGCTTTTCACAGATAGGTATACATATTTCACTCAATATTCATTTAATGGATGAACCTCGAGCACTCCCTTGCGACATCCTACCTGCGTGCAAGGGAGGAGATGAACGGGGGCGGCGAGGCCGATCGTTTTGCATTCCCATCGCCGAGGGCACGCTCAACTGTAGTAAGGTACGCGCCAGCGCGCATTTGATACCTATTACTCCACAAGCCTTCCATTTTCCAGCTGCAGTGATTCCTGGAATTTATTTGGCGCAACAGTTCCAGTTAACTTAATTCATCAGGGCGCCTCGCAATGAAGGATCGCATTGAGAGGGCTTAGAGGCAAAAATTAGAGAAATCTTCCCATCAGACCGCGATGCAGTAGGACTGAATGGAGACCGTTACTTGCTCAGAAAGTAAAATTCGGACGATGAGAGAGGTGTTATTTACCTAAATAATTTCCACCGTTTGATTTATACCTATGACATGTCCGTCATCAAATATAACATTTGAGTTTGATGTTGAACAGCTGGTGTGGAATCTATCCCCTCCCCCACCACACACCATAGCGGTGGCTCGCAAGGTACCATGTAGAAGTCGATGTAGTTCTATGCTGTCACTTTCCAAAGGTTATGTGAATTTAAATAGTTAACGGGGAGGAAAGCGTTTGCATAAAATATTATGCATAGCATATGCTAAATATGCATATTATCTTGAACCAATTGGAGACCATTTTTTTCAGTGTGGGCCTCTCTTTCTTAAAGAAAATACTGCATCCGGGAGCCAAGATAATTAAATCTTCGACATTGCCTTTTCGCCTTCGGCATTGCTCATTTTAGTATTTGAAGGTTCTCTGTTAGCCCAGAGATTCTCCGGTGGTAATCGAGTGTAATGGTTTTTCCGGACATAAACCTGGCAGAGTTGCTTTAATGAGATCACGAATCAGCAGGAAAACATTGGTTATCGTAGTAATAAATTATTAGTTTCGTGCTCTACAAAGTGCAGTTCTTCGCAACTCAACGCATTGCAGTCATTCCCTTCACCCATTCATAGAAACCGACCTTCGAATGGATCCCCTCGCACTTTTTTCATTGCTCTTTCAATAATCTGAGGAGAGGTTGTACTCGGTAGTCCTTGGTCACTTAAGATCCTGTCTAGGACGTGTTCATAAGACAAAACCGAAAGAGAAACATGTGGTTTTCCGGTAAGCTACGGTGACATTTCTCCCACAGCATCGGAGAACACGCGTACCAAGGAATTCCTAAGACATGGTCAAAAGTAATCTTGAGGCATTGAGACCTATCATGGAGAGAGAATTTATTACCAGATTCATCACGCTCTGGAGGGAAAAAATTTAAAACAGAGACAAAATAATTTGCCTCTCGAAAACTACGTCAATATCACCATCCCTTTTACAAGTTGGTTTAGATATCAAAGATTGTTTCTCGCATGAAAGTAGACATTTCACTTATTTTGTTCATAGTTCTTTCATGTATCATAGCTTATTAAATATATAATTGTATTATAATAAAATGTTGTACCTATACCATCTAGACTAATAATTAATTTTTCAATGCTCTATATAACTTTCACTAATGCTCTAAATTATTGGGAAAAATTCTAATCTTATGGTCAATCCTGGATGATGCAGGTTTCAAGATAAAAGTTGTGAGAAATCGCAAAGGAGGAATATCCCTACTGTTTACGACTGGAAGTGTGTGATTAATTTCATCGTTTTTCCTGCTGGGCCGAACACTATTGTAACCAACCGCGCAACCATAAATTGTCGTAAGATCAAATATTCATAAAATACAAGCATAGAAATTATTTATAAAATTGTATGACTATATCTGTAAACTCTACCACCAACTATTACTAATATACAAATATAACACGACCCGTATTTCAATGCTTTATCATCATCATCAGGTGAATTTATGTGAAGGGGAAATATTAGGTAATTGCCTCAAGGGCAGAGGAAGAGGGCAGTATACAATCATTCGCTGGTAACAGAAGACACCGTATCACGAAGCCTTTTTAAAATATAAACTTTATCTAGAGTTAGGTTAACGTTACTTATGACTAAAATGTAAAAAATCAACATTGACGGAACTTCTATTGAGAACAATGCAACTGAATATAATTTACTGAATTACAATCCTTTCAGAAAATAACAACTCTTATGAGAAAAAAAAGAAAAATTCATGATCCTAATCTATTTTGGCAGAAGGTAGATTAAAAAAAATTTCGGTTGCACTTGGAAAAGAGTTTATCACGCGAAACGTAGGTACTCCCGGAATTTATTTTATGACGAAAACAATCATTTTCACGATGTCAAAACAAGCGCTGTCACGTAACTATCCCTATTGCGACTACATTGCCTGCGTTTCCAACGGATTATGACCGATCACGCTCATTGACCCTTGCCGATGATAGGTATTATTTATGACAGAATAATAAATGGAAATTACTCAAATATATTGGCTTGCCAACGAGTTCATGCTGGCACCAAAAATTGAAAAGGGCTACATGATATATGAAGTTTCTGAATTTTCATGTCGGAAGTTATAAAGAATTCATGCGTAGAATACTTTGTTCTGCCTAGATATATAGTACATCTTAAGCTGTTAGTATAATGTCCTTCCATTGCTTGAATTATGTAACCTCTCCGCCGATTGATTCTAACTTTCGAGTAATGCATTATTTTATCGATGCATGCCTGGTATTGATACAACCCCTGTCATTACCCCAGCGGAGGCCTGCAGGGCACCATGTAGATGTAGTTGTTAATTGTTCCATAATGATGGAAAAACTTTTGCAATTTTTCACTCGAAATATTTTATTTAAACGAGTTTCGATGCATTGTATAATATCCAAATGACAACTCGTTTTCATAGTGATGGGTATGTATGCAATAGGTACGTAGGAAAAACACGTTCTCAATAAAATTGCCGACGAGTTTTCATTGTCGAGGATCAATTACAACTTCTACATCTACATGGTGCCCAGCTCGCAGAAATAGAAGGACAAGAGGAACAGGACCACGTTCACGATGTACCAGCTGCAGTGCCAGCTGCTGGAAAGGGCGTTCGAGAAATCCCGATACTTAAATATACCTACTGCTCCTACGCAGCGAGAGCAATATTTATTGCACCTTGAGTTTTTATTCCTGTAAACTATCTGTGTAGTTCAAGAGATTCATGGCTAAAAGGTCCGTGGTTTCAAAACTGGGATGGAACTTAAAATCAATTCAATGCATTGAATATAGTTGGGATAAATTCTGTTAATGATAGTTTGTAAACGCGTAACCATAATTATGAAAAAATTTTAACGTAAGCGGGAATTCGTGTACAGATACATAATGCACATGGTACGGGAAAGCATGCGTGTGTCTCTTAATGGCTGTATTACTTCGCTGACTTCCCCTAGATCGTTCAATACTGCACTCGTGCCTTGCCCGACACGTCTGTCTCTCTCTCTCCCCGTGATAGTAAACGCAAGCACGAGGCTTGAGGGGAGTGCCCCGCCTGCGTGCCAGCGACGGAGCCGGAAGACGAACCTCACGCAGCGCGCGACTTCGTCCTGGGGCGGGAGGGAGAGATGTGTGTGTGGAATGGGGGAGGTGACGGTGAGGGATAGTTGGGTGCCTTACTCCGTCTCCTTGGGGACGCACGCGATGCGATGTCACCCTCGTGCACAGATGAAGACGGCCGGGCCCGCATACCAAACGCATTCCATTCCTCCCCCACCTTTCGAAGAAGGAGAGCGGGAGACTCGCCGACGTCTCCTCGTTCGTGTCCCTCCAGCAGTGGGTACTCCTTCCCGTGATCTCCCACACGGCCCGTTTCCTTCTGGTTCCGCGTCCGTTCGCCGGCGGGAAAATTCACCACCGACATTTTCACGAACGACCATACATTAAGGCGACTGTTTACGGCTCCGATCATTCTTATGCCACCGTAGCAGTTCGTCCTTTTCATCGCGAAGTGTGTTCTTCGTCGTGCAATTAACGTCCGAAGCGGGAATGATTTACGGGAAATATTTTCTTTGGTATTGTGTTCAAAAATGATTAGATGCGTGGACATGGTTTTCCATAAAATTATGTTTATCGATGATGGATTGAGTTCTATTAAAGTTAAAATTCAACTAATGCGGCTATTGGCTATATCCACCGAATAAAATGCTGCAATGCAAGATTCAGTTTGAAATCCGAAAACTGCAGAAAAAATGTTTGCTCAAAATTTATTGAAAATAATTCGTTGGTTTCAGGCACCTTATTAACCTGACGCATAGGGATAAGCGACAGGGTTATTGTGTCTCTTCGATTGAGATCCAAGGCGTAGTATCTACCTATATGGCTGAATGGGTTGCCTTGTTACCGACGTTGTGGCGTTGAGCTGTGAGTAAAATTTCTCCGGTTGTCCATTATTCCTTTTAACGTGACTTCATCTCTCTCCCCGACCTCAGGTGAGAGGAGCGGTGACCATTTCGAGGTTGGCATCCGCGCCGCGCCCACCTTCGCCTCCGTGAGGAAGTTTCATGGTGCAGGGCACCACCACCTCGGCCACATCCACCAGCTCAGCCAGCAGCTGTCCCAGCAACTCACCCACCAACTGACCCACCAGCTGAGCCACCAGCTGAGCCAGCAGTTCGGCCAGCAGCTCCACCACCACCACCAGCTCAACAACCACCACCACCCCTTCGCCCACCAGAGGGTGCACCAGCCGGGGGGTGTGGGGATTCAGCCGCCCCAGGGGGTCGCCGGCGGCAGGCAGCAGGCGTCCGGGGGGACGAGGGGCAGGAAGGAGGAGGAGGGCGACGACCTGGGAGACGGCGAGGACGATGGGGACGACGGGGAGGGCGAGGGGGACGAGCGGGGCGGCGACGACGGCAGGGACTTGGGGGGCGAGGGCGCGGGGGGCGACGGGGGCGGCCGCGACTCGGGGCGCGCAGTGAGCCCCGCGTCCTCGGTGGCGGACGGCCCCCCGCCCGGCGCCGCCACGTCCCCCGGCGGGGGCAGCGGGAGCAGCGACGGCGGGGGCGGAGGGGGCGGTGGCGGCAGCAGCGAGCAGAAGAAGAAGCACCGGAGGAACAGGACCACGTTCACGACGTACCAGCTGCACGAGCTGGAGAGGGCGTTCGAGAAATCCCACTACCCGGACGTGTACAGTCGGGAGGAGCTGGCCATGAAGGTCAACCTGCCGGAGGTCAGGGTGCAGGTAAGCGCTCAGTCAATTTCGGTTTGCCAAATGATCAATTTCGCGAAGGGGGTAGATAAATTAGTGCTATCAATAGTGTCTCAGTCAGAGGTAGGGTTTCGATCGACCCCGAGAAATGTCTTCATAGTTCCTAGCTTGAGGCAAAAACACTAAGAACTGCTGTACTTCTTAGCATCGCCTAACTCCGCTCTAATTACCCTAGTTGAATGTATTACAATGAACCGTTTTTCAGTGTTCCCTCAATTGCCCATATATTTCACTGAATGTGTCTGGAGTGGACATTGGGTGCCATTGAGTGATTTTTTCTGATCGTTCATTAATACCCTGGAAATGTGACAACTTCCTTTCATTTCAGCCTCTATAAATAAATAACAAAGTGCAAATACTGCATCTCAGGTAATTTATAGATCATAGAGATTATATTTTAAACTTTTACGCTCATTAAAATTTGTGTTGTGTTGAGCACGCTGAAAACAAAAGAATTTTGAAAATAATTGAAATACGATTTAAAGGAATTTCCATTAAAATTACTATCTATCTGTAATGGGCGCTGGTTTTTTTAGTAGTTTACTTGCGAATTGATGGACCGTATATCACCTTTCAGTGAAAATGAACCTATATACGGAGAGTGCAATTAATCCATAGGTAAATATCGTATCCGTCATAAAATTACGTCGGCTACGTTTTTTTTAAACCTAGACTTAATGATACAACTAAACTGGTAATGTGCAATTTATTCTTGACGTGGACGCATCGAAGGTGTTTACTAACATGTTTTTCCCTAGTTCATTGAAATCTATGCACATTTAAAAAAAAACGATCTAGCCACATTAGACATTCCCCAATTGTGTCGAACCCTGGCATTTCCCCAATTGTGTCGAACACCACGATCTGAGCCAAGAAGATACTAAAACTTGGGGATGATGAAAACATTGTAACACATTTTTTCGGAAACTTTTACTGGGAAAAAATGACCGCTAATTCCATCTTCAGCAAGTAAATACTAGGAATTCGGGACAAATTTGAAAGCGAATCATATTCACCCCAGGACTATCTAGATTTATGTCCCTTGGTAATTCGGCTGAATTACGTTCTTTATTACCTATGTCATTAATAATAAAGAAGTTTACAATAATAAAACGTTTAGGAAATTATTTTGCTAAAGTGATTACTCAAAAAATAGAAGTGGAAAGAGAAATCTGAATAACAATTGTGGAAAGATCGAAACCGCAATCGTGGAACGTTTACAGTTAGAAATCTTCAGGTTATTTTTTATTAACTAAATCAAATACAGTAATAGATAGACATTATTATTCACTTCGCGATCATTTTAATAATTATACTAAAACGAGAACTGAGGTTAGCCTTGAGTTAACATTAAGCCTTGATTTTAAAACGGTAGAGGGAAATTATAGGCCCATGCCTGTAAAATATTTAATTCGATTTTAAATACCTTTCTTTCTTTGTAATGCCTCACCAAGACATCGAATGACTAAATGCAACGTCTTATCTATTCGCGAGTATAATTCAGCAAAAAGAGGAATTTGATCTTAGCGTGAGGATTCTAAATAAAACGTTTTTCCGCCCAGATAGACTCAAGAAGAAAGTATCCAGCAACGCTCATTTTGGCCGATTGGAAAAAACGTTCAATATCTAGAATTTGATTTATTTCCTGAATGACAGGTTTCGTCGCCTAGGCGCCATCTTGTGCGTCTTCTGTAGAACTGAGTGATATTTATAGAATGACATGGTGACAGAGGAAAGACGGATGGGTTTTGTGAGGCGTGGGTAGAGAATGACGAGAGCAATGGTGCGGGAACTGAAGGAAAAGGCAGTTTCTCTTTATTTATAATTGTTAAATAAATAAAAGTGTCTTCAAAATGAAATTTCATAAAGTTTATTATGAACCCATGGATCGACATTTTTAATGTGTAAATCTAAGCATTGCTTTCCTCAATACAATGTGAAATTTCAAATAAATATTTTTCAATGTCATTGGTGACTCAAGCCCATCATCTTTCAGCTTATTACCGATTCTCTCCCGCGAACGGGTGTCAATTTTTGCTAAATACCTTCCTCATTTAATTTTTTAACTATGGCACAACGTTTTCAAAGGTCAGTTTTACGTATGTTTTTTAGTATTTACTATAAGTAGAGCAAATACTATTTCACTTTCATAGATAAGTAGAACTTGGTCATACATTGAGACGCGAAATCATAGTGAAAATAGCGATTGAAGTATACATCGAGGGAAAGAGACACAGAGGAATATCGAGGCAACCTGCAACAGATTATGAAGGACGTAAGATGAGAAACCTATAAATGAATAAAGGAAAAAGCACAACTACGACAAAGCTGGCAAGCTGCTGCCAACCAACTGATGGGTTGAGGACTAAAGATGAAGAGAGATAAATAGAAAAGGTAGTTTAGGATAAAAATAGCATTCCTTCAATACAATCAGATTTGTAGGAAAATATCGATCCTGAATGTTGGAAGAACATAAACATTATTTTGAGGCAATGAGGAAAAGTGGCAAAGTATTATTTTACTATGTACGTAAGCAAAACGAGTTATTAGTGAACTAATTTAGCAATTGAATTTCTGTAAATTATTGTGTGGTATTAAAACATACCTAGATAAATATCCAATTGTTGACTTTAGTATTTCATAATCTTTGGAATACACAAGATTAAGCCTTCTAGTATTAAGAGAACCATCCATGTTATTTCATCGAAGCGATCGAATTTCTCATAGCCATGGAAAATGTATTGCTGCTAAACATGAAATCAGTAAAGGAAAGAGCTGATATTATTTTTGAATAGTTAGCTCATATAATTCATGAGGACGGAGCTTCAAGTAATGAAGTACTAATTAAAATAGGTATCTGTTATTAAAATGTGAAATCTCTGGGGTTCATAATCAAGTCCCCTGCCACACCCTCCATTATAATTGTTCGTCGCAAAGGGTTGGCGGAAGAAATCGTTTGAAGCCATCCATGACCATAGACGTGAAATTGACAAGAGTCGTTGGTGAAAACTTGCAATTTTTTATTGTTAATCATGTTTAGTTCGTAGCATGTTTTACATCGCTCAGGGCATAAAGCATAGCATACCTAGATGAAATCACCTGCGATATTGTCAAGAGAAGGGGACGAACACGTTTACGAATTTTAATTGCTTATTCGTTACATTCCATGCATGTGGCCCCACGCTTGCAGCTGGTGAATGTCAGGATAACTTCGTTAACCCATTTCTTGGCCTCAAAATGAGATAAAAGAACGTAGCAGCGTCGATTTATTTAATAAAAAAAGGAAACTTTTCCCAGCCCTGCGCCACGGACGTACTTTCATTGCTTTGTGACAGGAAGTCCCAATACCGCGCCCGTCGCGCGGGCAAAAGAATTGAAGTGACGCCCGTGTTTTTTCGTTTTTTTTAGATGGACGAAATATTTCAATTAATTATAATCTCATCATGCAATCAAACTCTTTCATATTTTCAGATCGCAATTTCCCCGCGCCGAAACAAAAAAAACATATATATATATATATATACACATGCGTCAAAAACCTTCGCGCAATTAGTGAAACATTTTTTTTTCATAACTACCGCTCCCGGATGAAAAAAAAATCAAATGGCCCTTTCACAAAAATCGCGCGTCCCGCTGCCATTGTTCCCCATAGTAAATGACATTAGCATTCTGAAGAGCCCTTTGCACTCCTAACGAGCCGAAAACCAAACTGAAACGTGTTACGGAGGACGAGCAGGAGGGTGATGGGGGAGAGAGAGTGGGGG
>LYUA01000104.1:60880-82040 GCA_002093875.1 Calopteryx splendens
CTCGGGTCTTCCACCGGGTGATTGTCTCCATTTCTGCCAACGTTTCGATTCCCAACTCGGTCATCTGAAATTCAGAAGCCCTGAGGACCATGACCGAGTCCGGAATTGAAACGTCAGCAGAAATGGAGACAATCCCCCGGTGGAAGACCCGAGAAGACTTCATACAACCTTTTATGAAACTCCAGAAAGTCAAATGCAAGATCATTCAATCAAAATATGTTCTATTTAGATCACTTGATACAAAAGTATATGCAACAACCAGACTGGCCATTATAATTGTGGAATAATTACATTAATGTTTTTTTTTTATATTTTGCATAATTTTGCATACATACACATATATTCAGCTTAATTTTTTTTGCATATTTCAGGGATATTCTGGCCATTAACTTACAAAATCTGCTTATAATTATCATCATAATGAATACACACCTGCAAGTGAAGACATCTATTGTTGATCCCATACTCTCGAAAGCGATCCAGGCATGCTGAAAGGCGATCAGGCCTCTCAGGATGGCATCTGCAATGTGAAAAAAATCTTATTGATTCCACTACTCATCAAAACTGAAAGAAAAATCAGACCTTCCACATCTGGAAATACTTTCTAGAGTTGTAAATATTGTGACATTAGTTGTGATACAAAACGTTATGAACGTGATAAAAGAATAATCAAAGCAGAAATTCCAGTAATAATTTAAGTGTTTGCAACATTTCTGGAGGAACTTCAGAGGGGTTGAAAACATTTATTTTAATTTAAACATGTCCAGACATTAGCAAGATCAATAGCAATACACATATGAAGACATGTTCTGCATTTTGTAATTTATTTAGCATTTAGCTAAAAAATTCTACTTACGGGTCTCTTAAATTTTTATGTTTCAACATTCTTTCATCGGAGACCAAACAAACTCTCTTCTCGGGGAATGTAAGCTTCGTTCCTAAGAGAAATAAGAAAACAACATTATTTGAAATCTCAAAACAAATGTATATCTGTAGATTAGTTTTACACACATTAGTTTTACATACATTTACTCCTAAGCCTTCCACTACGAGCATCACATATATGCGTTGGATGATTACCCTACCGCATGGACAAGCACCACATATATGCGACGGAGCTTTTGAGGACGAACGTCACATATATGCGTCGGGGGCTTTCCTATGCTAAACACCAAGCGTTGCATATATACGCTACGATCTTAACTTTCTTTTTTTGTTTCTATAGTCTATATATATGCAGTTACTATGTGTTTAATTTGTTAAGAAAGTAGTTTAGATTTTGGTCAATATTTCACTTTATTGTCTAATAGTATAATTATACTGTCCCTTTTAACAGAGTACCTAGATTAAACCAAATTTTTGAAATATCGAGTTTTACCATATTTCTTATTACCTAAATAAATATATATTATCATCTCCAATAATTGACAATGACCTAAGGGCTGAGGTTCACTTTAGTTTGTTTTACTTGTTTTCATCATGGTTTTCAGATATCCATAATTTCGTTTCACTAGCAAGAGTGCTACGAAAACTGTATTTACAATTGTAAGCGTACGTGGTTTTTTTTGGGACATGTGCAATTACATTTCCTTGCATTAAATCTCCAACATTTGGGTTTCTTTGAGATATTTTTTCGAATTTCTTCAATTAATTTCTGACGAAAAGAATAGTTTTTAAAAATATATGATTGAGAATTATGACAAAAATGTGGTTAATTGTATGAACAATTGGAAGGAAACCACCTCTGAAGAAATTTATTGTTTTCTGGCCATAAGGTTATTGATGCCTAGAACAACAAAAATGGACTACCATACTATAATGGCATCATTGATATTGTATGGAAACGTACCCTTTGCAAAAAAATGAAAAATTTCACTGATAGAAAGACATAAATAATAAACATATTTTGTTCTAAGTTACGCCGAGCATGGATAACAAAAGTCATCCATACGGGTAGATCGAAAGTGCACGGAGCGGTCAGCACCCGGCAGGTACCATACCAAGGGGAACTCGGTGCCTGGGAGGTGATACCTAGAGAAGTACAGCGGAGTGAAAGGGTTAAGCATCATTTGTTATGTTTACCATCAGGATTCCTAATTATTTATGTGCCAACTACAAGATGTTTTCTTGAGATTTGTATGAAATGTAATATGTCATCTGTATGAAATTTGGCTATTTAGAAACTTATAAATTATTTATTCAGGCATACAATGAGCAAGGACATTAACGAACTCAATTTTCTATAATAGCATGAGAAATGATTTACTTAATGCTTAACAAAATACAATACCTTCTAAAAATTATACTTAGTAACACTTTTTGGAGAAAAAATAGTCTGCAAGCTATAGCTATATTTTTACCAGTGATTAGTGTGTCCAACTTGGCATCCAATGCCTTAAATAGTTCTTCTGGCTGTACTGGATAACAGTTTCGAGTTTCAAACACAGGTTGACCTTCCCCAGAGCCAGGCAAGTTAAGAGGGATTTTCTTTGGGGGCTTTTTTATATTCTCCATCAACTTGCACCTTGTCTGTGAAAGTGAAGCCCAGAATGGTGCATGGACTTCTTTAATGTGGCATATGGTCTCCAGAATACTAAAAGAAACAAGGGCATCTTCTCAGTATACTTGCTCAACATAATTAATGCTATTTTGGGTAGAAGTCAAGGTAACTAGTTTGAAAAAGAGGCAAGGTACAACAGAAGACCATGAATATAAAATATTTAATTAAGGTTTAAAATTAACTAGCAAACTTTTAAAAAACCTAGGAGAAAATAGGTTATTTTCAGTGCTTGCAAAGAAGTAGACGGATTAGAAAAATTCAGCAATACATATTTCCAAAAAGTTTGTAAATATGTGGGGACCTGTAGTGTTGGAGCCAGAAGTTGGGGTAATACACCTCACATGGATCCACCAGCCAGGTAGGCAGACGTGCAAAGAATTAAGATAGTATTTTCAGCTCCATAAAGTTTGAAAGAACAGCCAGAAATATGATATTTACCACATTAAGTATGAAATTGCACAGTGGTGCAATGGCTACACAGTAAAACCTCATTATTTTATAATTAAATGGACCGAAAAAATTGGACTTTGAAATATCCAGGTCTGAAATAAACAAACTTACCAAAAAATTCATATGGTTCCATATTTGGCCAGTAAAATCACGATACCATTTTATCAGTCCATTAAAATCCTCTGCAAATTGACCTGACATGTTAGTAATTGAAATTTTACCAGTTTAGGAAGAATGCACACACTGTTGTGAGTACCAATTTATTTTTAAAAATACAAAAATTAATTCCTATCTCTAGGTGAATCGGCAAACTGTAGATTTCTGTTACTTGGCCTGAACCAATGAAAGCGGCACAACTAATATTTTCTAAGCACATACAGAAACAGCATCTTTTTTCAGTTGTATTTATCTTCTGTTACTCTTGTTTCTGCAGAAGTGGGCCATGTGGATCTGCTTCTTGAGCATTTGCAAGATTCACTTTCATTATCACTCACAGAAGGAAACCCACACTTTGCTAGTGTTTCCATATTGCATTTAAGAATTCTCCACAATAATAAGCACATCTTATGCTTCTCAAATTAATTTTTTTGCTCCCTCTTTTGAGGATAAAATACATTTTCCTCCACACATGTTTTTCCATGAATTATGGTCATAGTAAATTGTTTCTCAATTGCAATATGTAACAGAACAAGTCTCTTGTGAAATAAACATGCATCACGTGCACAATTTCAACAATAAAATTAGACAAAAAATACTGGTTAACATTGAAGTTTAAAAAATTAATATAAATATATAATTAATTAGATTAATATATTAAAGTTCATAGAAAGCTATTTTACTCATCACTGCCATGTTAAGCTAGTCTGCGATGTATCACTTAATCACAACTATGATGATTGATGAAATTTGTTAATTGACTGGGACCCCAACTATGATATGCAATTTTTGTTTAAGCAGTATAGATGTTGTTCAACTTAAGTTTATATTACGATATGACTATAGCCTTCAGAGTACCCTAAAAACCACATCCTTGTGAAGTTATTTACAAAATACTTCGTACATAATAGTTAACAATCACATTTTCTTGGTCAATGCATTACACATTAAAATTTTACTCCACATTGTATACTTTTGTTTGAGACATCCTAATAAGTGTCGGCACACATTTATATCATAGTAAAATTCAAACTTATATTGAACTGTATAAAGGCCATAATATATGACAGTAAACCTCTTTGTTTTCATTGCATTTACCTTTGAGATGGCTCGCCAAGAGATTCAATTAATGGACAAGGATCTCCAAGCAGTGCTCGCAAAGTAAGAGAAGCACCCTCAGCCAATGACTTCAAACAATAGCCTCCCTAAAAAAATAATGGATCAAGAATTATTATAACATATCAAGTGTTTTAGGTGCTGGGGTGGTAGGTAGTTTCAACACATCTAGGCTTATGAAAGTTTATCTAAGGTAATTTAATTTTAATATTATTTTTAATAAAATAATTTACAAATTAAATGTTCTCTTAATTGCTATGGAAATAAAGAAACCCACAAATTTCATTGCAACAATGAAGTAATGGAAGTTCAAAATAATGGAAATATTGATTAGATCTCAAAGAAAAACTAGATGAGGACCAACAAAGCAAAAGATGATATGACACAAGACGTAATGTGCAAATGTGATATCATACCACAAATGACACCAAGCTAGAAATTTGGAGTGTGAGGCTGAAGAAGACATTAAAATGTAACAATGTTTTTAACACCAAGAAAATTGAACTTTCCTCATGGCAGGGACCTGTTTCATGTTAGTATACCTCTCCTCATCTGTAGTTCAGATACAAAGTCTTTCCAATTGATTTTTATGATCTTTGTTGGCATGTCAGTATTCATGCAAACAATGTTTGTGACTGGTTTCCCATTTTATCATATACCACAGAATTTTCAAACACCCATATACCCACTCAAATCCACCAAAGAACTCAATAGTTTTAGGGTCACCTTTTAATGCCATGCGATTGAATGAGCCTTGCCTATATCAATGAGTGGAAGGTATTCCAACCTTTCTTAGACTTACTAACACTTTAGGCTCCTATGTTAAATGGTATTTGACAAAATATGTATTTACCTTCACTCCTGCATCAAGCTATATTTAGCAATTGTTTACAGCATACATTAGCTCCAATTTCAACTCTATCTCAAGAATTGTTCCATGACGTCATTCTGATCCACCTCAAACACAATGATGGATAATGTTTTGGAATGCATGCCATATTTTCCTGAGTTTATGATTTTCATTTATTGTGATAATATTCACATATTCTGAACCGGAATTTAAATTGATACTTTTAAGGAAAAAACCATGGAATTTTTGAAAGAAGTGTGTCCTCATAAATTCGAATTATCTTAACAAGTGCACACACTTCCTTGCCAAGGAACATTAGGAATTAATAATGTAAGAAAAGTTCCTATTATCAACTTAACTTATAACCCTATTTCAACATAAAACTCTTGTAATTCAGAAATGAGTACCTCTCTCAACTGAATCCCAAACATCTAATTAATGAACCAATAGATATACTGGTACTGTGCCATAAAGATTAAATAACAAATGAACTCACCTCAAGAATAACACCTATCTTCCCACCAGCCAGGCAGGCCAATGATGCAACAAGATGAGCATAAAAAGCTGGGGTCACTTCCATCTCCCCCTATGGATAGTTAAAAATCATTAAGACCTCTCCAAAATCAGATAGGTACTTTGAATAAACTTTTGTGACACTTTGGACACACTCCATGTGTCAAATGTAATGTCAGTACATATATGCAACGTAATGAGAGATGTAAAAATTACACGGCAGTAGAATATCAAAGTGAACCATGTGCTGAAATCCAGTTTGAGCTGAAACACTTGAATGGGTCCTTTTCATTACAATATCCCATCTGATAGATTATGCTGGCTTCAATCCATACTTTATGCACAGTAAAACCTTGTTTACCTGAAAAAATGCTACACATGAGGAAGGATTGATAATCTGAGAACTCCAAGGAGGAAAATTTACAAGAATAGCAGGAGTAGATATACTTTGGCTAAGGCAGAGTTGTACCCTAATAGAAAGAGAATATAGCTTAAGACTGGAGACCAAAATACATTAAACCCTGCAGTTAACGAACCCCATTTACAATGAACATCTCAAATTAAGAAACAAATTTTAATGGTCCCATCAAGCTTGTATTTAAAATAACAAATTTTGATCTCTTTACAACAAACTCCCAGACTAAAAAAACCTTCAAGCACCACAGAGGAGAAACTAAACCATCCATTTATGTTGACCTATTTATTAAAAAATATTTCTCACTAGACATATTTTTAGCAGAAATGTGTGGGTTGGAAAAGCCATAATTATGTTTAATCCATGCACATTTTTCCCAAATGCTGGTGGAAAAAAAGGGTGTCATCTTGCATATACTATTGTGCACACACAATAGCAGCACAAAACTGTTCCTCTGACAATGATGGATAGGGGCATATGGTCCACTTGAAATGCTCTTTCAGAGGTCCCAGTCTTTAATCCACTCTCAACGAACCTATCACTTCCCACAGAGCAAATGGCCACTGACCTCCCTACTCCTGAAAATTTGGTGCAGATAACCCTTATACACAAACCTTGCCTTCACAAACGGTAGAGTGCTTAACACATTCAACCCAGCATATAAATTTCTATTGCATGGCATAAGTTAGGGGCAAAAAATGTCTATCAGGGGGCAGGGTTATAATTATAAATTTGATTTTTTACCTGGAGACAGACAAGTCATATTTTTGTCTTACAATTAGACAACTCTCAAATATCACATATGAATTGAAGGACGACATGACACACTGGTGGGTCATGCCAGCATGGAGACTCATACTATTGTGACTCACTGGTAAGTCACACCACCCAGTAGCAAAAACTATTATTATCCATGCAGATCAAACATATTAAGGAATGAATATTCACTTAATGTTTTCTAATTAGGTAATTTTTACTAAAAAATTAGGTGCATACTGACTCTCCTTTTATCCAGCATTCTGAGGGAAATGTAAATAAATTTGTTCGAATGTTGCTTAAAGTAGCATATGCAACTGCTTGCTTGGATCATATTATTATAGAGCAATGATTTACATGACTCATCATGGTGTTACTGAACACTTATAAGATATGCAAGTAAATTATTTGAGCAAGGCAAGCAAATCTTTTTTAGTTGATTAAATGTCATTTGCTGCCTACATAGAGGCAGGAGGGAAAGGAATGCTCTATGCAGCACACAACCGGGCCATTGAATAATCTGATGTCAGATAAATGGTGCTCTACTGTAAATTATGATTAAATTAATAACTTGTAAATTAATTTCCTTTGTGCAAGTAAAAAAATCCTCATAGCCTCCTCAAGATCTGCAGATTTCCTTGAAAAGAACACTTGTGTGTAGTCCAAGGAATGCAATATAGCAGCTAAAAGAGTGCATTTTTGTCGGTTCTTTGGTTCTTCCATTCTTTTTTCTTTGACAATTCTTCAATTATTCTCCTCTCTCCCTTTAGAGTGTTTTCTCTAGTGCAGGTGTAGGAGATATTTACTGCAGTAAGCTGCCTAAGGCCTTCTTAGGTGGTCGCCGCAGGCAGTTACCGGTTTTTTCATATTCTAGTATTTGCAGTTATTAGTAAGAAAATGCTTACAGAATGAAAACATCCATAAATAGTATATTAAGCAATGAGGAAACTTTATGACTATTGAACTATCATAATGTAAAAACCAAGTTATTTTCAATTGGAGAGTCACACTTTGTACAATAGACTGAACCCTGGAAGGTATCCAGCAGGAAATTTCCTTAATTCAAATAACGCCCCGTTAATAAACTAATTGGGTCTCATGAAATTCATTAATGAGAGTTTTTACTGAACTAGTTTCAGAACCATAAATTATTATGATTCATATTATAGCCATGACAAATTATTTCTTCATACCTTTACATATTTTAGCTAAGTAAAGATGTAGGCAAAGAGTGTCGTCAATTCCCCGATCTATCTAAGTGTATACTTTTCCAATGCAATTCTTCTCCCAATGTCCTTGCTACTATGCACACTTTCCTCCAAAACAGGCTAACCAAACGTATGAATTGTTCCACCTAGTCTTCCCTATAAATTATTCATTTTAGTCTTCCTACTTTTTGAGAAGCACATTACACCGTCTTATGATTTATTTTCACCCTATACTTCACTGGAGCCTAAAAACTACACAATGAGGGCTCCAAAATATTGTTTTGCTGTGAAGGCTAGATCATCTGCAAATCTAACTCCATAAATCCTGAATTTAGGTCATTCTGGTATAATGTCTATGCCAGCAAGTAATGTTTTCACAGATTTTCTTGTTATTCCAATTTTTTTAATTCAGGTTTTAAAAACACACGAAATACTCAGTTTTTTTGGTATTAAAATGTATTCCCTACTTGGGAATAAATTTCCCAAGTTGAATCAATGAGATAAGTGGGACCTACTGCTTTGAACTGTTGGTGAGTGTATCAACAGTTATTTTTTATAAACTACATAGTTTCAAGTGAAGGCTGCTAAGACTTAGAAATGATCAGAGAGGACAAGTGTGAAATTTGAATTATCAATCATCTGGTACACACCCCATCATCTCAAACTGCCGAGAAGTGGGATCACCATCATCATGAAAGAACTATAATATAGCCATTTTATTGGGTCACTGCTCCATAACTAGCATTGAGGCAAGAATCGAGTAATTTAGCTTTCTCTCTTGGAGAAATCGCTTTTTTCTTACATGGCATTCTAAGACCTTCTTGTAGTCAGTGTTCAAACATACTTAAAGCTGATTTTTACAATCCATCCTTTGTGACAGTATTTTAGCGTGGGAGAAGATGGTAAAGTAGGGGGAATTGACAGGGAAGGCTGATGTAAAAGATTATACAGAGTTATGGTTTGGTCATGTCTCACACAGCAGTGTATTTGGTAATATCTTTACTCCTCTTTTTCCACAGGTGCTTGAATACACACAGATATTCCCTCCATCACACTTCCTCTCCTGTTTCCGATAGGCTACTCTATTTACTCAAGGTGTACATTCTACAGTGCTATGCCACCATACAGCATTGTAGCTATACCACAAGTATTTGTTGCACTGTGATGTCCCTTTCAATATTGTGGCTACGATGAATATTATACTTCCCCAAGTAAACAATATGCTTTCCTTGATTTCCAAATCTGCAAATATTTGGTGAATCTAACAGGCGAGCTTGAGGAGGCTGGAAATATTCTACAAATGTTGGTCATCCATTAGGGCACTAGCTACAAATGTTTAGTCACATGCCATAACTTTTTTATTTTATGATGCTCAATTCCGATTTAGAGAAGTATTCAATATGTTAAATTAGATAGATACATATTACATTAGTTTTGGAAAATCTTACATTAGTACTAGAATTTTGGGTGCTCAGATAATCAAGGCTTTACTGTGCATTAGTTTCTCTAGTTAAATCAATATGTACTACTTTTAAGAATGTGCAGTGAATTTTTTTTATAACAAATAGGTGTTCATTACTTAATAAAGCTTATACTGAAAACAAAAAATAAATACGGGTTCATTATTGATATCCCATTAACTAATACTATTGACTTAAGAATAAGTTAAAGACAAAATGAGCAAAAGCTTCAATTCCCAATGAAAATTAACCCATTACAATACAAGCAAAATAAATATAATATTTAAAAGATTATTGAAGTGAGTAAATATTATTTAAGAAAAGTTTTTAATGTGAAAAATTAATCTAAATGCATAATAACCAGGTTAACTCTTCTAATCAGTTATAATTTCACACTCCATGCATATGAAGATACATAAATATTTACCTATACTTTCATGACTGATGTGTGACTGACTAAACTTTTAGGTTTTAAATATTTTATTTATAACAAAAGAACTGAAGGAAAACTAGAAATTTTAAAATGAATTCATTCACAGTTTGAATAAACTGGCGGTAGCAAATGCCTTTCAAACCATTTTGTATGTATTCAGTAGGATATAGTGTCTTCCCATTTACCACAGATTTCTGACAAGGTGAAAAGGGAAATCACTTTAAAATGTTTGTAGGAATGTGTGACCAATGAAAGCCTTCATAATGGTGTCAAAAGTCTTAAAATGTGTTGTCTCATTGGCGGCATTGAGAGTGGACTATTGAATGGAACTAGACTACAACCCCCAACTGATTTGGTTTTCATCAGGCAGAGCTTTCATGCACTGAGAAAGATCAAGAAAATTATCTCCCTCTCTTCCTCTTATTATCTCTTGTCTTCCTAATAAGATTTTGAGTATTGTGAGTTTCATGAAGAGAGATACCCAGGAAACATGGTAACACTAGACAGCAATCCAGTGAGTTTAGAATTTATGACACAAAGAGTATTCAGGGAAAGTTGCATTCTAATGATCTTAAAGATCAATTTTGTTTTATAAATGAATATTTTTTGTAAAGCTTCTAGTATAGACTTCTTGGTTTTAGAGAGGCTCTAATCTATTCAATAAATCTACCTTTTACAACAATATGCCATAAAGTAATTTGTTTAGAAATGAAGAAGGTAGCAATATGGAAGTAATCATTTAGTAAGCATTTCCTAACATAAACAAGTTGATTATAATCTTCAAAATCTCAAAAAAATATAAACCACATTGGTTGGTTACACAAGTAAACTAAAGTTACAATTCAATTAAACAAAGCTTCCCAACAAGTGTTCTTGTTGAACTAAGTGCAAAATGGAATCATTCGATGTTTTTTAGTCATATGCTGAATTACTGACACAAAGAAATTCACTTATATTGTGATTGATCAATTTAAGGTATGTTCTCATCATTTCAAAAGAGTAAGACATTTCGCAACTTAATGTTAAATGAGGCCAAACATGATCATCTGAAAGAATAATTTTTAAAAAATTCATGAAAGGCTATTAAGAAAGAGTGAAAGATATTATTGTGACCTTCTACATGCAATTCAAGTCTATCCCCACCTTGTGAAGTAAATACACTGCCAAAAACATAAATGATAATTTATAATAATACTATTTAATGTAAAATAATTTTCCTTTACTACATGCCACTGACCAAAAAATTTCATATTTGCATTGGAAGTTAAAAATAAATGGAAATTGTACCATAAAAAATGCTGTTACCCATGAGATGACTTTCTAAAACATAATTAAATTGCAGGCAATGCGTAAATTAGATAGATATATGAATGAGAATTGAACAAAAAAATCATAGAATGTGCACATAGTGCATACAACAAACATCACTCATAGAATTAAGTATTTCAAGTTCCCTGTGTGCAGGAATCAGAAAGAAAATATAACTGCATTCAAATCTTTATAGTTACACTGAATGTCAAGGTCATCTAAAAATCTATCTACATTAACAGTATTTGGAATGAACCTTGATCAAATAATAATACATTATATGGATACCTCTATTTTTATTTCAAGAAGTGTGATATTATATGCATTGTATTTGAGTATGTATTATGTTATTTTTTAATAATTTTACTTGGGTGAAGCTAAAAGACAAACAGAAAATGTTAAGCATAATAACTATATGTCGATGGTATTTTTAATGTGATTATAACAAAGTCAGCACAATGTGTGCACACAAAATAAAATGTACCTTCTCATCCCCAAGGGCAGAATCATACCCAGCTGACACAAGCACTAACTCAGGTTGAAACTGTTAGGCAAAATGGGAGAGGAAATGGCACTTTCAGATATCTTGTCAACGTTAGAATTGCAATACTGTGTAATGAGCCCAATAGAGTCTCCTTCCACATGGCATCATTCCCATTTAAGGGCATCTCCTGCTGCATTCATGGGGAACCCAAAATTCTCATAGCCCTTAAAATTAAGATCAAATCAATGTTGATAACATGTTAAAAATAAAAAAGAATTATAAACTGTGGTAAGATACACCTCTTGATTAAATGAAGAAAACAAGAGGGTGTTGGACACAACGGCTAAGATTATGTTTTGGCAGTTTTGTTTTATTCCTGTTTTTACTCTTCTTTTCACATGTTTTGAGATTTTAGGAGGGATGAAAAAAGTTGGGAAAACCTTTGCTGGGCATTGAGAAAACCAAATATTTTCCCAGTATTTCTTAATACAATGAAGAATAGATATATATAACTACCTAGTGATGAGAGGGCTGCATGTTAATGCTGCAAGTTAAATACATACATTAAAATGCTTAAATGACAATGCCTATCACACAAGCCAAAATTAAATGATGAATTAGGAACTATATACACCAAACACCTTTCAAATGACCACTCTTTTTCATTTATACAGCAATCATAGCATCTGTATGTTTTATATGATTTAAAAATTCAACCATTAAAAACCATCATTAATAGTTGCCCCTTGGAGAAATTTAGAGCTTACATAATGAAGACTCTTCATTAAAAAAAAGGGATACAGTATTTCACAATGATCATTTGGACGCAGCAAATGTTAAGTTCCATATTTATCCAGACAAAGGTACCAATTGTTTCCCAAAAATGTAACTAAATTGTGGTGTAGTTAAATGAAGAAAAAGCAAATTAATATTGAAAATTATATTCCAACAATAATTTTGATATTATTTTTTAATAAGCTGTTGGTTATTTATTTCTGTTTCTCTACTACAGAAAGAATCAATGTCAGATTGGTATTTCCAATATAGGGAATTTGAAGCTTGCTCTTAAGAAATTGCTAAAATTTGAAAAAATTCCTTTTATTACGTAAAGGGACATGGCAGCATAATGGGCTGAGTATCATGAAACCACAAATAGCACAGGGAAAGGAACTGGCTCCTTTACCCTGATTTGTGAACTTCACATGCTCTAAGGATTAGTATGAGGTGAGGTCTACCCCAATATGTCAAACCAACCTTCAGTTTGATTATTGCATTTGTTTTTGGCATTGAAATCCACACAATACTTAAAAATGTTTAGCTTAATATGGAAAACAAATGCTTGAAGATTCTACAGCACCACAGCCCACGTTAGTTTAAAATAGAGTTCTTCTATGGGATGATTGAAAGAAATGACCATGAGAGAGGATTGTATAGGAATCAGATTTGGTTTGAATTTGATTACATTTAGAGAATGGGTTAGGGATAAACTTAAGACCCGCATTGTTGTGACTTACTCTGAAGTGCAATGAACTATGTAAAGATTTAAGATTAATACTAGAATATTTTCAATTCATTTCACCTTTACCAAAATATTATAGACTGAAGGGAAGAAAAAATCTAAAATAAAGTGAGTGGTGTGTTAAGAAGTAGAACATATTTAGTTCAAATATGTGCTGGAATGTCAAAATACTCTTGCTCCGCCATCACCCACTGCTGGGGTATTCATACTAGAGATGGGTCAATTCCAGTTCTTTTTGATTCTGATCCCTATTTCCAAGCTATTCGATAGTCGATTCCACTGATTCTGAAGTTGTATCTCTAGAGACATATTTTAGATTTTTCTTTCATAACTATAAATGAAATATGAGAATAAAAAACGATAATGGATATGCCATGCATAGCCAGACCAAACTGAAAAAAAAACAGCCAGATCAAATGGAAAAAAATTATTTTTGCTAAAAGATTTTACATTTAAAATTTCCAGGTAAAATAAACCACAGCATTAGATTAAATTAATTTTGAATGGATATAATGTACATAGTGCTTAGAAAAAACCTAGCAAGGCAGTGGCAGAAATTATTACTATATGGTCACAACTCATTTGTTCTCCTTATTTGGTTCTTATGGCTAAACCATAGGCTTAGAAGTCCCTAACCAAAGTGTACGCTCATGTAACCATGCCGTGGAATCTGTGAAATTGAAAGCTGTGGTCAAAATAGATGGAAGCTTGGGAATTAGAAAAAAAGAAATAGGAGCTTAGGAAACAGATGGAACACACATAGGATCAACAATGGCAAGGACTAAGAATTTTTCCGTAGTTTTGTGGGAAAGGCAACATTTCTTTGCTTTGGCCGGCCTCTGAACTTTTTTGATTCTTTCAATATCGACTTCAAATTTCCATTTTTCATTTCTCAATTTCTCTAAGAACCAGTAGAATTGAGAATCAGAATTGACCCATCCTTAATTAAAATCTATAGCTTGTGACATCTTGTTAATCCACTGATTCCATTCCTGGCAAAATCCAAAAGTATCCAACACCCTAAAACAGAAAAAATAGGAAAAAATAATCAACCAAACATAAAACCATGCCAGCTGATGGAAAAAACCCAAATCTCCGGTGGTTCCCCATGTGGTTCCTATTGAAGTGAAATATTATATTACTAAATGAGTGGTAATATGAGAGAATATTGTTGTAAAAAAATAACCACCTCAAAATGTGGCAGGTATATGTCTGTGAAACTACAGGAAACTGTTCATTCCAATACCTCTTTACAAAGAAATATATTGCGATCCCAAGGGATTATAGTCAATATGCTGGTGGTGTTGAACTACAGAAGTATCCTGCACACATGGAACCTAGCAACATAAAATTGTGTGAAGCCCAAAAATGCATAAGGTATACAAAACCCAACTCCAACCTCTGGACACCCAATGGCAGCATCATATCCAGCAGATACCAAGATGAGATCTGGTTGAAACTACATGAAATAAAATGAAACAGAGGATGTTAACCAAAAATCTGCACACAACATATTTTTGTTTACATTCTTCGCTTCATACACCATTACTGGGAGAGGTATGTACATACATTCTTTGGTTACAAGATGAATGACACCTGTTCTCATGACTAACAAGAGGGTGGCCTCTCAATTAGTATTTTAAATTCACGGTTTTTTAAGGTTAAAAATCACAATTTTATCTTCAGAGTTAATCAAAATTCAATATTTTTGTCCAGCATGATAATTTGTAATCTAACAGTAACATTTGGTAGGCAAGTCATTTACATCCTAATTAATATTTCTTTATTCCAATGATTTTTTCAAACTATCACAATTTACATTCCTAAATACTTTTCATTCAGCACCCAGCGGCATTAATTTTTTTCAGCATAAACACAGCTCCATTCCACAATGTGTATTTAGAATGAAATAAAATTATTTCTGGGAACAACTTAAAATATGTATAAACAAGCGATGGCCACAGTAAGGGCAAATTAAAGGTTTAAAAACAAAATTCACGGCTAATTCAGTTTTAAAAATTTACAGTAAATTCACAGTTTTTGTGGTTTTACATTTGAGTGGTCGCCCTAATCAAGAATGACTGAATGATCAACATGCATTTTCACAAAGGCGGTGGGAGACGTAATGACACAGAGTGCATTTTCCAAGGACACCAATGCACACCAGCGTAATATTACGGCCTTCACACTTTACTAGAATCTATTGCATTCCTTTTGCTCATCATTTCTTCTCTAGATTGCACATGCTTACAGCTTTAGTGAGAGAAGAATTCAAGGTACTCCTTAAGAAACTTAGGAGATGGTAACCCTATCCTTAAGTTTTTTGTCAAATTCCCGCGCAAACTTTTCCCGTGCTCATTTGTGCAGAACCGCTGATGTTAGTGATTGTAAAATTTGACGAATTTTAGATGAAACAGAAGATATTAGATCTGACGATAATTCTCAGAATCATCGTCAGATATGATTTGGATTTCATACTCTTAGAACATAGTGATAAAGGTGAGTGAAGAACCTTCTTTTTTCTACAACTACATTTTTCCGTATTCATTTTCAACTTCATCTTGTAATTTTGGTAAGGCCATGTGGTTTGGTAAGGCCATGCAGTTTGGTAAGGTAATGGTGTCATGCTTTTATGTTTTTTGAGCCATTTCAGATGAGTCCGATTCGAATGAAGATTCTGACACTGATCGTGAATGTGAAGCACCTGATTCTAACATTACACTGATTGGGGAGCAGCCACCTCAAAAACATGGTAGCACACCAAGAATTGACTATCACTTGAATGCTGGTTGGCCTGAAGATGATAGTAATAATGATATCCTTGTGAATACTGGAAGTATTATGGTATTGATTACGTCTTGACTAAAACATGACAGAATAGGAGCTTTTTGAACATTGTCTTAGATAATGACTTTCTTTGCCTTTTGAATTAAGAAACTAATAGATATCCAAGTGAAAAATAAGGAAACTCAGAAGAACAAACAGTTTATCACCTAAGTCAAGATATCATAGATGGAAAGCATTCATTTCAGTCATGCTTCATATGACTACAAGTGAATGTCCGAGCTTGAGAGATCATTAGTTCCTCTCCTTATTTGTCCTGTAATTCCTGTCCCCATGTTGTTAGTTAGCAGATTTCCAGCCATTCTCTCTAATTTTCATGTATATGATAATAACAAAATGAAAAGTGCACATGAACCTGGCTTCGATCCTTTGAACAGGGTTCGACCATTGCTGAATCATTTACATACAAAATTTAAAAACCCCCACTTGCCAGGTGAAAACGTGACAATTGACGAGGGGACCTGTCCATTTCGAGAGCGAGCCAGTATGAAGGTTTACATGCCGAAAAAGTCAAATAAATTTGGTATCAAATTATTTTTGTGGAGTGAATCAAAGACGGATTATGTTTGTAATCAGAAGTTTATGAAAGGAGGGAACTGGGTAACTCTCGTGCTGCAATTGTCAAGCAATTTCTGGACAGGCTACTCACCTACTGGCATACAGTATTTTTGGACAATTTTTTACCAGTTCTCAACTAGCAAGTGAACTCAAAAATCTCGATACTGAACTTATAGAAACACTTTTTAAAAAAGTCTATGTACTTTCCAAAAAAACTAGAATGTGGAGGAATTGTTCATCGCCAGAGATGGGTGTATTAATGATCAGGTGGCATGACGAGCATGAAATGTAGATGACATCAACAAGACATGGAAAAGACATGATAAAATTCAGAGATATGGATGACAGAGAACAAAGAAAACCACCAGTGGTTGCTGACTATAATAAAATTGGTGTGGATTTGAGCGATTGGCATCTCTCCTACAGTACTACTTCACACCGTAGTGAATGGTGGAGGAAGTTAGCTTTCTACCTAATATCCATGAGTATGGAAAATGCATGCATACTATATGTGTATAATAGCCTATGTAATAGAAATAAATCTCTCAAAAAGTTTGTGGAGGCCATAAGCACGGATATTTCTGAAATCCCACCAGAAAATTCAAGTACTGACCCCAGGGCTAAAATTTCTTGGTTGAGTGCTCGGTATTCCTGTGAAAGAATTCCCATTCCAGAAGGCAAAAAAAAAGCTCAAAGAAAATGTATTGTTTGTTCTGCCAATGGGAAAAAGAATACTGGAAAAGCAATTAGAAAGGAAACTTCTTTTTATTGTAAAGAATGCAATGTTGGCCTTTGTAATGGTGAATGTTTCTGTGCGTATCACACAAAGAAATTTTTACATAATTTCTAGTAATTTCTTGATAATATCATGTAAAACCTTACATTTTTTCCATAAAATAAGATACATTCTATTCCAAAGAGTTATCATTACAAAGCTGAAATTTATGCATATTTATTGTTTGCCAATGCAATTACCCTGTAAAACTTTTCTTTGTAAAAATATTGTTAATAATAATAATTTTCCCCAAAAAAACTGAAGACCATTATTTCCACGTATCGTTAACTAAAAATAATAGAAGAAACAAGCTTAATTTTGGCATTAAAAACTATTTCTTGAATAAAATTGTTTAGTTTTTACAAAAATTGTAAATTGTAAAATTGTAATGCAAAAATAGCCCACTAGAATCTAGTAAACGCCTTAAAAGTAGAACACCCTCAAAGTGTTAATAATACCAATTAAGTAATCAAAAGAGATTGCAATCAAATCCAGAAAGGGAAGATATCTTCCAGAAATATACAATCTATATGCATTAATTAAAAGGGATATAAGCCTGTGATATGATACTCCGAGTTGGGTTGTGATACACATCAATTCTACATGGACTGAAGCCACACTCCACATATCGGTCAATACATAATAATTAGGAGACTTGTTTAAAGCACTAAAAATTCAAATGCATAAATATAAGATAGACTACATGAATAAATCATCTAAATCCTCCAGTAAATTACAAACTAGGTTTCCACTAAAACCACAGAATGCAACCAGAGATTGTTAGCTTATCACTCCTCTTAAACTTCAGTGCATATAATACACTACTGCTATGCATACATTTCAAACACTTCCAACTTGATGCGACTCATAAGCAACATAAATTCTGATCTCATATGTTTCACATTTAACTCAATGTTTCCAAGCTCAGTGTTATTAAACTCTGACTTTACCTTTTACCTTATGCTAATGCACCATCACTGTAGGACAAAGTTTGAATGCTGTGTGAAAGTATGAGTCATACCTCATAAGTCCAAGATGTTAGGTTATAGCTTTCAGGGACTGTCCAAAACTTACCAATAATTGATAAAGACTCCCTTCAGTACCTTACTTCTGTTCATCTTAACAACTTCACATCTCATTGCCTACTGCTATTTCCACAGGGATAGTGCCAACTCTCAAGCACTATATGCAGTCTCAGACAAAGGAATTTTACAAAAAGGGGATCAAAGAAGGGATCTCGCAATCAGAGAAACTAGAATACTAATTTATATGCTATCTCATGGTCCACCACTTGACACAGCCTATACAAAGAAAATCACATATTCTAAGGGTCAAATAACAAAATTTTGGGCCAACAATGATTTATAATTTTTTTATAGAATATAAAAACACATAATTTTATATATTTACACTGAAAGTTATACTAAAATAATCATTTGCAGCCATTCAACTTCTTTTTTTAGAACAAGCAAAATTGAAATTACTATGTGAGTCACATTTCTTGGCTACATAATTTTCAATAATTATGAAGTTTCAGTGGAAAAATCCACCTGAATATTGACAATTTTTTTCACTGAGTGAAGTTGTACTCTTTAACAGTATGTAAATATCAACGTTATTAGTTATACACAAGGGCAAAAGCTAATATGTATATACATGCAAAAGTAAAATAGCATGATGCATATGAAAGAAACTTACTTTGATAATTTACTCATAAAATTGACTCTAAAAAGTATATGCACATATAAAGTATGTTAAGCCAAAAATTTTACACACTTGATGCCATAATGTACCAATGTAATATGAGACAAACATATATGTACACACGAGACTTCAAGGGACACTGCCAAATGCAATTTTTTGAGAGGATATAAACACTAAATATCCTAATTCATTTGGGAATTTTTAGACTGTCTTAAGTGTAACTAAATAGTAGGTATGGACAAAGAGAAATAAATAAAACAGATTAAAACTAAAGTTTCTAACCTCATATGCAACAGGCATTAGGACTTGTCGAAAAATGGCTAAATAATCCTTGTTACCCATTCCAGTTTGATTTAGGGGCACATTTATGTTAAATCCTCTTCCATTGCCCTTTCCAACATGGTCAAAATCAGACTCTGGCAAATTGGGCCAAAACTGCCCATACTCATATCGATGAATGGAAAAGTATAATACCCTGGAAAGAGACAATTAACATGTTTTACAATTATCATTATTCCCTAAGTCTATAAATTAATATTTTTATTCAATTGAGCTGTTTTACTATGCACGGGAAGCATCAATCGATCTTATAGAAAAGCATTTACAAAATTGTCATTCAGGAAATAAACAGTTCTATTACCGAGGATCCTCATAAAACATTTGCTGAGTTGCCTGCCCATGATGCACATCCCAGTCCACCACAAGAATACGCGAGACTGACTTAGATGGATGGTTTAATGCATGTAGGGCTCCCATTGCAATGTTGTTGAAAAAACAGTAGCCACAGTAACTGCTATTCATTGCATGGTGACCAGGAGGCCTATTTATGGAGAAATATAATAATGAAGTAATTCTAAAATTATAGTTTTATAAATATTAAATTTTTCCCTACAAAACTTGAAACTTCTCTGGAACATTGATATAGCTACTACGAAATTAAATATTTCCTGAGATACCTTTGAAAAAACATTAATGAATCTGGTTTTCTTGGCCATTGTAGCATTGCTATTAGCATCAATAGCTCAGTGTTGCTTCGATACTCAAATATTTAACTTGTATTACTGATAACATGACAAAGAATCTTGGGGACATTACAATTCAACAACATTGGGCATCAATAATCATTTTCAATAATTCTATTATGAAATTTCAATTTCATAATAAAAACTGACATAAACTGGCATAGCAAAAAACAAATTCTAAAAAATCATAGAAAATAGAAAAGTCGCATCCCACTGCTAAACCAATGGGCAAGTAATGAAAAAATCAAAAGGAGAAATACTAGACATACCTAATGATTGCCATTCCATTTTGAGCTTTCCCATCCAGTATTGAATTGACTAGTTCAATTGCACTTCCAGCTGCTAGCAATGACGCTTCATAAGTTTCCTGAAAAAAAATCATAATTTAATGCCATAAAATATTGACTTCTGTCTGCAATCTTTTGTGCATAGATTAGCACAGTATTCACCATGATAAATAAATTTAAAATAATTTAAGATTAATTTGTAAGTGTAAGTCTGTAGATACTAACTCCTTACTGTCTGTATCTTTGTCTGACCAACCCAATTAAGAAACCTGGAATGGGATTGGAATGCTGTAATGGGAAGAGGAAGAATTGGGAGAAAGGTAGAGGAGTATCATGTAGAAGATGATGATGAATTTGAAAAAACTCCACTCAATGAACGAAATGAAATTAATGATAAAAAAATAAGAGGTAATTCATAAAGAGGCACAAAACGACATATCACAAATCCATGAGTTAAAAAAAGAGATATTTACAAAATGGAAAAGAAAATGCAAGGAGGGAATTATTAGAGAATTTAGTACATAACAGTCAAAGGTGAGAAACCAATTGAGCACTTGAAATTACATTAAAAGATAAACACATAGAGAGGAAGACTTTCAGTGATGGAAATATTTACACTACTTCAAAATTTGTAAAATAGTTGTGAAGGGGTTGCAAAGTAAAAATTATATCAGCTGTCAGAGATAAAACAAGAATTATTTGACAGAACCCTCACATAAACAGAGATGTTTACGGAAGTTAG